>CM053785.1:714004421-714271921 GCA_028749045.1 Cupressus sempervirens | reverse complement strand
TGGTGGTGGTTACACATTTTTTGGAGGTGGTTGTGGATTTTGTTTGGGATCATCAGAAGGGTCATTTGCTTGGTTTGAATCAATGTCTGATAACAATACAAAATAATAGGAAATTATGACCTATATTAAAAAATGATAAACAACTCATATAAGCCCTAGTTTTTATTTTAAAAAATAAAAAATTGCATTTAAAAAATAAAAAGTAACAAAAAATCAAATTCTAACATACCTATTTGTTGTCTGAAAAAATTATTAGTTGGGTTTTTTATATTCAATTGCAGTATTACATATACAAAAGGGCTCGCATTGTTAGTTTCTTACTGTGATAACTAACAACATGGGTCATGGGTTTATAAAAAATATTTACTAGAGAATTTTGGATATCTAATATTATCATATATTTGATAATATTAGTTATCTATTCAACCTTGTGGATTAGTTTTTTCTTTAGCTAGGTGTACTATCACCCAGACCTACTAAAACTTTCATAAGATCTTTAATGCACTTTTTGACAAGCGAAAAGAGAATTTTTTCACATTGCTACTTTTTTCTATACCATGATCCTACACATACCCATATGAGGGCAGAAAAGTTCATTTGTATAATAATTTACTTGATTAGTTCATTAGTTACCTATAATTTTTTCATTTAGAAGTTTCTATTAAAGATGTCTTCTCCAAAATATCACTACAAGGATTCAAAAGTGGGGTAGCATGGTGACAAGGACACCGCAATACTTTATTTTGGTTTATGTATTATAAAACATTCATATCTTACAAAATCAAGGTACAAGCTAACCTTATCTAGATATACTATCTTTTATCTTTTATTAAAATCCATTTCAACTAAGTGAGGGTTATGGTGGAAAGGAAACTTAGACATAGATCAAATTCTTAAATTACATTGTGGGGTTGAAAGTATAAAGCATAGTTTGGAAGACTTTTATTCTAAAGGTTTTGTGTGTGATATGATTCCTTATGTTTCTATATTAATTAACATTTCATTAAATCCAGAATCATTATAGTCTATTATTGATATTTTGAATTTAAGCTCTTTATTATTTGATTCTAATATGTTTATTATTAGATTTTAATAAATTTCTTATCATTTTCTAGTAAAGATATTATTAGACTTACCTAAAAATGTTATTATTAGTGTACAATATGAAAGGGGGTTGCATAAAAGGGCTACTTTCTACAATTCATATGACACGTCGAAATACAAAACCACCTCAAGACAAATATGATTAACACTACTTGGTAAGGTTACCAATACAATATCAATGCATTTTGGATTTTGTTCCTTTTTATGTAGAATTGATAAGGAGATAGATAAGATAAATAATCCAACTTGGAAATGAATTAATTGAAGTGAAAAATAATTGGAGACAGAAATTAGAGGGTTTGAGTGCACCTAGAAATGAAAGAGGAATGTTGCTATAGATCTAATTTTAGTCAAAGATCCTATAAGTACTTGTTAATGTAGATCTAAGACATGAAGACTATAACTTGACATCATGTTAAATCTAAGTTAGAGTTGGAGGGAAGGTCACCAATGTCATTGTGTATCAGGTATAGAGTTTTATTGTCATTTGTACCTAGCTTTTGGTCTGAAATTTGCAAAGGTGCTTGAATTGGTCTCAATCTTCCCATATTTTGTCTAGAAACTTTGCAACATGTTCTTGTACATAGAAAAATTTGGAAGAAGGTTGGTTGAATGAGTTTTCCTCTGTCAAACCTCTGTTTAGGAACCAGCCTTGAAAGTGAAAGGAAATTGCATAAGGAAAGATGAAATAGAAGCTAAATATGAATTGTAAAATCACCTTATACCTTGATGGTGCAAAGTATCCTTGGACGTAATTATAAGTGTTCATGTAATAGCTTGAACCCCTCAAAGATCCAAAAGGAAATTATGAAAGATGTTGATGAATGTTGTAGCTTTCTATAATGTTTGATGATGAAGAAGAAAAAGAAGATTATCTTGAAGATCTTAAGGAATCTCTTGAAATGTAATTGATCAATTTCTTGATCAACTGATGATTGTATTTCTTCTTACAATTAAGGAATGACAAGGAAGACATTTATATATAGATCTCAATGTAAAATTACCTTTGGCTGACTTAAAAAATTATAATGATATATGGGGCATATCTTTGAGGAATGTGAAACCATAGAATCTCACTCTTAAAATTTCAAGCAAAAATATTGAGAATAATTCTTATTTTATGAAATGGTTCCCAAAAAGTCACCTTGTACCTAAAAATTGCTCTATACCTAAAAATGAACCTATACCAAGTAAAATTGAAGAAAATTTCATAAGGACAAAGATAATAGTTTCTAGGTCTCAAAATGTGAGCCACGTAAATATATGTGTATACATGAACAACCTACCTATCGGGAGCATGCTCAAACAAGGAAAATTTAGTCGTACATGTCCAAATAAGAAATATTTCAAGCAATAAAACAACTAAACCACTTGTATTTTACTAAGATAAACAACTAACAAATATAGTTCCCATGCAACCTAAGAGCAGCTCAACAAGGGCACTCAATGCAAACCTTGTTGGTGTGCTCTAGTTGGAGGGATGTGGATGTGCTCTCCCAAACACAATGATTTGAATCCCAAAGTGATTGAAATGCAATGCAAGATGAGATATGAATCTAACTAAGATGAGTGAGGGATGTTTCAAGAGGGGGCTATGGAAGAAGTGATTCTCAAAACATCCTAAGAAGTGGAGGTGAATGCAAGAAAGAAAACTAAACTATCAATGCAAGAATGAAATCTAACAACTACCAAAAGGTTAGTAACAATGCATAAAAGTCACTAAAAGCTATATAATTATTTTAGCATGATAAAAATTCAAATAAGGGAGATGTGAAATGCTTGAGATAAGGGCTTTGTTTATAGGCTTGAGAGAGGTATTGGGGAGGTGGCATCTATGTGGTATCCACATATGTGCCACAAGGGAGACGCATGGGCTAAGGAGACAAGCCATGCAAAGGTCAACATAAGCCTTTTTGGTGAAAGGGGTGGCTCAAGGTTTGCTCACACGTGTGAGCAACCTTGGAGAAAGAAAATGGGGACAAGTGTGTAAGAGTGTAAGATACTTTTGAATAAAATAATAAAAGAGAAGCTTTATTGCATCTTGAGTTGCTCACATGTGTAAGCAATACTTAAGGACTAAGGTGTGTTCATAAAGGTGTTTAGGATTAGTTAAGTGAGATTAACTAGTGGATAGGCTTAGAAGGATGAGAGTGATGGCTGTAGACTAGGTTTTAGGTGGGATTAGGATTAAATTAAATAGGATTTAACTTAATCATAGGATTATAGAATTCAATAAATTGGAGGGAATTAAATAAAATGAAATTTATTTAAAAGAGGATTTATGGAGCACTATGCATTAAATACATTTAACACATTAGGGGGAAGTATTCAAATTAAATTTAAATACATTAGGGACGTGAACCTATTTAATTAAATAAGTAGAAGAATATGACAAAAATAATTAATTATAATGTCAAAGGAAATATTAAATAAATTAATATAGTGTTTGGGATGATTTTAAGCGTCTACAATAAGATCAATATATGTGTAAATCATGCTTCAAACTTTAAAATGAGGTAAGAGCCATCTTAGAGTGAGGTTCTAGCAAGTGTATGAGGTGTGTAAATTTCTATCAAGTGTGTGAGTTTAAAGGATGTTTTCAAATATTTGACCAAATAATTAGATGAGACCTCTTCTTTTTAGAACATTTGGATCTCTTCATGAGACATTAACATTGTTTCACTAAATTTAACAAATGTGATCAACATAGTTAATGAACAAATTTGATAGCATTCATCTAATGTGTGTTAGATCAAGTGGTCTATAAATGTATTAGTGTGATTATTTGAGTGCATCTTGTTATATTCAAGTTATTTTGAAGTATTTTATTTTGATTATTTAGATATATTATGACAATTTTATATAGCTATTTTAATCAATTTTTTATATTTTAGTTTTTTACCTCCTCGTCTTCATTGAATTAAAAATCTTGAGGTTTTGTATTATATCTCTTTGTTTCAATAGAATAAGAAATTCAAAATTAGTTGGTATTGTATTGTAGATTCTATTCCTATACAATTTGATGTTTATTTATACATTACTTTAGTGATGTGGCTTGTATGCTTGATCATATTTGATTCTTCTTGCACAAAATATAAATTGGCACCTTCGTCTCCTTTTGGATCACCTATCCTTGACTTTACTTGATTTGGATGGTCAATAGTGTCTATTATGCCCTTTACTTGCATAAAGGTCACTAAAGGAACCCTTGACCTAGGGAAATATTGACAAGGGAGTCATTGACCCCTCAAAGGGGCCCAAATTTAACTCTTCTAACATTCAAATTGTGAGAGTTGAAATTCCTCCTTTGTATTGCCATGCTTAACATAATTCAAATATGTGTTTTGAGGAGAGGCATAAAAGAAAGCCCTGTCCCCTCATTTGAAACATCATATCATGCAATATCAAGTCAAGCTTTGAATTACATCCCATGAAATTAAATTGAGAAAGTGATCAAATTTTTTGATCTTGGGCATTTATGATGGCAACTATGATTTGAATATTATGAACTAAACTCTGAAGTCACCACCAATATATTCATGAAGATATTGACACAATTAAATCCCATGAAATTATAATTATTTCATTCAAGAAATCTAATTCAAATCTAGACTATGTGGCACCTTAACAAACTTTTAATTAAGTTATATTTTGTTGATCCCAACCATGGGTTAGTATACATAAGAGGGGGTGAATTAGTATACTTAGTAATATTTTGGATCACACTCCTCTTCAATCTATAGGTTAGTATACGAAGTAACTCAACCGGTCCAAGTTAAGTAAAAATACATCACACTAAAATACCAACACATAACACAGTATCTATGTCATGGAAACTCTGTTAGGGTAAAAACCACAATGTGTGAGACAATTGTCACAAATTTGCACTCTTTATAAGTACATCCTATAAAAATCTTATCCCTGTTAAAATATTACAAGGGCACTGTGAGGTGCCACCTTGTTGGGGGATTTTGATGAGACCTATCAAGACCTTTCTCTATTAAGAGAAGACTGGTTAAAGGACTTCGAAACACAAGTTAATGTATCACCCTGTTAAGGAATTTGTACAAAGGACCTATTAAGATCCACCCTCAAGGGGATTTATTGTTGAAATGGTAAGTAAAAAACAAAAATATTATCTAACAATTTAACTATTGAACTTAGCCCTGTATAGATCCTTGGTTGGCTCTCTTGACTAGTCTACAACTATGCTCTTCCTTCTTTGGGCTCTACAACTCTAGTCTTTGACCATTTGTGCACCTTCTTTAGTTTACTTAATTACATGATACTCTTTGTGCTATTTAGGCTTGCTCTCCTCTTCTCAGCACAATAGTCACCTTGAAGGATTGATCTCTCCTTAATCACTCTTCTTTTTTCTATGAGAGTCCTCTTTAGCTTGGCTCTTCGAGCTCTCAAGCCACTTGGCAATCTAACCTTATCTTATTTAACTTCATTTTCTTCTATATTTATCTTCCTACTTCTCTTGGAAGATTTTTCCCCTAATAATTAAAATTTTGAATTCCCTACCCATTACCAACTTAGCCACCCATTGCAATAGTGTGTGACTCTTTTCAGGTTGCAGTGTGTTCATACAAAAATCACGGGTGTCATGTGTCTTGTATCTATTGGAAAGAATTTGAATTTGAAATATTTTGGTTGTTTCTCAATCCTTTCTCCCATCACCATTAAATATGATGTTCAGTGCAATCTTTTCCCTCTACATGACTAGGCAGTCATGGGTATCCTACTTCATGCCTTTTATGTTGAGCTAACTCACTACTCTATTTGTTGTCTTTGCCTCTTTTATTCTTTGTATTTATGTTGATGTCACTTAGCACACATAGCATTCTATGTCTAAGTGGATTACGTTTTCATTGTTTCCACTAGGATTGTCATCTTTTCCTTCTTCCCTTATGAGTTAGGGTCACACATTAGTGTGCCTTATTAGTTGTGCCACTCTACTGGTTGAGATCCCTTTGCTTGTGTTTCCAATGATAAAAATACCTTTGATGACTAAGTCTACCTATCTATTTGTCAGTTGGTCTTCAACACTTATGCTAACAATCTTCTCCTTCGGCATTGATGGAAACACTTAGCTATTTCTTTCCTTCATTTTTACCCCTGAGATGGTGCATTTTCAAGCTTGATCTTTTTTGGTTTGTTTCCTTTCCCTCAAATTCTCCCCCTTTGATAGAAATTCCAAAGGAAACCATCTTTCCTTTCCTATTGCTTTCCTAACTACTTCCACTATGGATTAGTCTTATGTTCTCATCAATCCACTTTGAGTTTGTTTTTTCTTGATCATGGATTGATGTCCTCTTGGATTATCTTAGTTCAGGTTGGATAGGGGTAAGACCCCTAACCTTTCTCACAAATTCTCAAATGTATCTTTCTAAAGAGGTTTGGTGAAGATATATGTCAATTGTTCCTTAGTTGGTACATATTCCAATCTAACCTCTTTTTCTTGCACATGTTCCCTTAGAAAATCATACTTCACGGATATGTGTTTGGTCTTTGAATGTGTGACCATATTTTTGGATATATTGATAATACTTGTGTTATCATAGTTGATCACAACTATTCCTTCCATTTTCTCCTAAATTCCTTCAAGTAGTTGTTTGATTCAAGCAACTTGAGTGCAATTTTTAGCTACAACAACATATTTTTCTTCTACACTCGAGTGTGATATGCAATTTTATTTATTGTTGTTCTAGGCCACCAGTCTTCCTCCAAGGAAGAATGCACCTCTAGTTGTGTTCTTCATGTCATCTGTGTTTCCTACCCAATCAACATTTGTAAAGGCACTAATTTTAAAGTTTCCTTTGCAAGGATAGCATAGTCCATATTCTTTAGGTATCATTTAATACCCTTTAGATACGTAAAGACTCTCTTCATAGCCACCATGTGTGATTCCTTTAGGTTGCCCAAGAATCTAGCCACTAACTCTACTCATTGTGTTATGTCTAGTATGCTTTGTACCACATATTGTAGTTTTTCAATCATTGGCTAGTAAATTGTTTTGTTCACTACATAGTTTTCATCATTTGTTGATAATTTACGATCAATTTCCATTAGAGTGCTTATCATTCTTGTATCCTCCATGCCAAATATTTTAAGAATTTATATTAAATACTTCTTCTATCCTATGAAGATGCCTTATTTTAGCTAGGACACTTGAAGTTCGATGAAGAATTTGATTTCTCCAATCATTGACATTTTGAACTCCTTCTTCATGGTTGCAGTAAAGTCAACACTTAGTTTTTCATCTTCACTAAAGATGATATTATCTACAAAGATATATGAAATCAGTACATTTGTTTATGTTCCTTGCTTCATGTATAGGTTGTAGGTATCATTGGTTCTTAGAAACCCAATCTTTATCTAGTGTGAGTGTAGCCTTTCATACCAAGTTCTTGGTGCTTTCTTTAGTCCATACTGGGCTTTTCTCAGTCTACACACTTGGTTTGTACCTTGTTAATTTTCAAATCCCTCAATTTTCTTGATGTAGACCTCCTCTTCCATAACTCCATTCAAGAATGTGGACATACTTTGAAGTTTTTGTGTACAACAAATGCTAGGAGTATCTTCACTCCTTCAAATTTGGCTAATGGTGCAAAGATTTATCAATAGTCTATGCCTTTTCTTGTGTATATCCTTTGCAAATAAGTTTGGCCTTGTTTCTAATCACTTCTCTATTTTCATTCACTTTGTTTTGAAATGCTCACTTTGTTTCAATTATGGTTTTGTCAATTGGTCAAGTGACTAAGGTCTATGTGTCATTTTCACTAACTGGTCAATCTCTTCTTCCATGGCCTTCCTCCAATCTTCATCCTTTAATGCTTCTCTTTTATCCTTTGGCTCTATGTGTGAGAGAGAGAACATATTCTCTCTCTCACTTTTCTCATGGTTATAATTCTAGCATCCTTGTCTCCAATAATTTGGTTTTTTGAGTGATGTCTTCTCACATACTTAGCTAGCATTGATTCCCCTTTGGATGTTTTTTCCCTATGCTCTTTAGGTATGGCTTCTTCTACTCAAATTGATACAACTTCTTGTACACATTATACCTTAACTAGTACCCTTTCCACTATGTCACTTAGTGGAATGTACTCAAATTTTCTGTAGTCTTCTAGTTCCCTTTTGTTGTCTTCCTCATTCTTATATGAGAATCATCCACCTATACATTAGCAGACTCTACATTTTTTTTGTCCAAAGATTCAGACACCTGTAAGCTCTTCTCTTCATAGAGTATTCCAAAAAGATGTCTTCATCACTCTTAGGCTCAATTTTTTGTTGGTACTCATATCTCTTGATATAACAATTACTTTTGATTACCTTGAAGTAGTTGACAGATGGTGTGTGACCAAACCATGTCTCATAGGGATTCTTCTATGTCCCTTTCTTTATTTGTGCCTAATTTAAGGTGTATTGCACTATGGTGGTTACAACCTCTCTCTAGTAGAAATGTGTAACATTGTTTTGGATCATTAATGTTCTAGCATAGTATGTGATTGTTATGTTTCTTCTTTGAGTGAAGCCATTCTATTGTGGTATTATGGGAGTTGGCATTTTCCTTCTGATTCCATGGTCCTCACAATATCTTTCAAATTCTTGTGAGGTGAACTAACTGTTGAGATAATGGGTGTTGCACACATTGCATAATATTGTTATATTTTATTATTTTATTTTATTATGTAATGTTGAATCTAGATAGACGTGCAACATGTAAAGATTCCCATGGAATATTCTTGATGAGTTGTATTGTAACATTGTAATAATATTTCATGTAATTATTTAATATTGGGGAAAAGAATTAAATGCCCAATATTAAATGTGGGGTCAGTGGGTTAGGTAGAAAATGGTTTATGTAATACCACTTAGTGGTTTTGTGGGACTTGTTACTATATAAGCAGCCACAAGGGTAGTTGTTGTAAAGTAAGAGTGAGAAAGGCAAGAGTTGAGCGGGACAAGGCTTGACAGGTTAGCCAAGAGAGCATTTGTGAAGGTTGAAAGCATGGCATGGGATGTGTGGATTCATGCTTGTTCACATAGTTTGCTTGGTTGTGGCTATGGCCATGAAAGCTTCCATGGTTGTATTGCAATGGTATTTTTTGCTAAATAATACATGGTGATGGATGCTTTTGGAGGCTGGGTTTTTTCCCTCAATAAGGGTTTCCCAGGGTATATCTTGTGTCACATTTTTGTGGGTATGTTGTCTATTCTCTTGCATGTGTATTTTAATTTCGTGTTTATTTCAGATCTATTATGGGTTATGTGGAAACGGTTATATTTTTTCTTACTAAGTTTTTCCTTACAAGTGGTATTAGAGATATGGTTTTATCATTGTAACCCTAGATTGAATCCATGGGAATGCATGAGAGGATAAAAGAAAAGGGCAAGATATATGAATGATTTATTGTAGATGTAAGGGTTTTCGATTTGTTTTTATGATGGGATGTTAAAATATTTTGGCATGTGAAATTTTTGGAGAAAAGAATTTTTCAAATGTTTCATTTAAATGAGGTTTTTAGGGGGGAGCTTGCAGAAATGACCTCCTAGGTAAAAACAGACCTCACCATTGGATCTGGGTCAGCATTTCCATAAATTTTGATATATAATATGCCCTAGTTTGGCCATGTTGAGAGGAAATTAAAGAGTTTTTTGGTTTTAGCCCATGATGGCTGTCAAATTTAATCCTGTCAGAATTTTTGTCACAAAAAAAAATGAAAAATCGCAGTGAAACTGGTAAAAAGACTGTCTTAGTAAAATAGCCATAACTTTCTCTCAGAATATCAAATTTCAGAGTTCTTATAGGTGTTGGAAAGGTAATTCAGAACACTACAATATGGTGTAGGTTTGGTTCTATGATTTTGATATTTTTTCAAGTTTTAAGAGCCCTAAAGTCAGATGTTGTTTATTTTGAGCACAGATTAAGGCATAACTTGGGCATACAGAGTCAGATTTTGGACTTTGAGTAGTCGATGAAAAGCTCTTGGAGAGCTCTACACATTGGTTTAGATTTGGTGTAGGTTTGGCATGATTTATTTGGTGATATATTGATCTAAACAGTTTATAGATATATTTTGACCATGGTAACATTGTGAGTTTATGGCATTGGAGATTTAAGATTTGATGTCATTGTATACTCAGTTCATATTTCAGATTGGTCTCATGATGATATGGTTATCAGTGTTTGGTTTGGATATGTATGATGACTTGTTGGATCTACAAGTTGTGCAGTGTTGTAAGCGGTCTATACTTACAGGTTGCATTTATAGCTTGGTTATGGGTTGCCTTTGCCTATTGATCTTTCATTATTGATGCAAATTCAGATTGGTGGCTTGGATTTGGGTTGTCTATGCCCTAAGTCACATGATTTGCTAATTTTTCTTCATGTAGAAGGGATGAATTGTTGTTACCAGGTACTATCATGGCAAAGGATTGTGGTTGACTATTTTATGCTGACAAGTTGGACATATTGAGAGACAGATGCTTGATTCATGGATGTGATCATGGTGCCATGGATTTTGGCATGACATGATTGGTTAAACAGGTACATCCTTGATGTTCATTAGCTTGGATTTTCTGATTTAGTTATGGTGGTATATCTTCTTGGTTGAGGATCATGGTTATTTGGTTTCTTTTGAGGAGCTCATGATGTGCACTTTTGAGTTCTTTGATCGTTTGATGCCTAGGTTGATTCTCATGGTTAGAGGATGGATATTTTTCATCATTATGTCATGGATAGCTTGGATACACAATTTAGTGGGAGCTTATGATAGTGATGAGGTGACAGTGCAGGATTAGTTCTTGGTTTGGTTTGGATCTTCATGTAAGAGATGGATTTTATGATGCCATAGGTGACTTGGTACCACGGTTGAGTGGGAGTTGTTAGCATTGATATATTTATTAAGTGTTTGTAGATGTTGGAGGTTTGCCTTAGATCCTGTTGCTGCAGAAGTGTCTTTGACATTTGCATGGTGCACTTGTTATCTTCATGGTGTGTGGAGATGGTTGCATCTTGAGGACTCACAGGGTTCTTGGCAAAGGTGTGGTTTATGCTTTTATTTGGCATGTTATCCTTTGTATGAGGATAGTTTCATTATTATGTCATGGTATACTCTTGATATGCATTTAGAGTTGTGACATGTTATGGTATGTTCATATGGACCATGTTATCTCTTTGGTTGAGATGGTTAGATCATGTTGTCATGTTTATGTTCCTGAGGCCATGGTTGGAACTTTGACATTGATCTTGGTTTAGTTTCTTGGTATTGAGTACACTGATCATATGCTGGATACTTCATGATATTGCTATGTTGCATTTGGAGTTGGCATGGATTGATTGGTTACATGTGCTCATGCATACTTAGAGATAGTGGTGATGTTGATTTCTCTTAGATTAGAGAAGTATTTGTTGGGATGGTTGATGGTTTCAGTAGGAAGTCTGAGGGGCAGTCACCTAATATAGACTTGAGAGGAGATTGTTCTTTGATGAGTCTTGGTTGGAGACTTGGGTATCTTGATGAGCATTCTCATTCCCCACTCTTGGTCTACTTGGTGGTTTTCTACTTGAGAGGTATAGCCCATAGTTTCTCTCAATTGTATTATATTTATGCTTGTCTTTCATGGATATGGATCTTGAGCTATGGTACATGAGTTATTTCTGGAGGGTTCATTTGAGAGATGGTTTAGCATTGGTTATCTTCATGTGCATATGTTGTTGTGTTGGTTGAGTTTGGGAGATGGTTTTATATTGGGCATATTCCTTGGTTTAGGAATGGTTTATTGAGTTTGATCTTCTTGTGAGAGGCTTACATCCATGATTAGTTATATGCTATGGTTTGGGTGTTGTTGAGGCTTCTTGTTGGGGTTTTATGGAGGAGATCATACTTGCATAGTTTACATCTAGAGGTGTGTGTAGAAGGACATGATACAGCTTATGATTTGCATGGTTTCTCTGGTCTTGGTTATCTTCATGGATGTTTAGTTTTGCTTACATTGGATTTGAGATTGGTTAGAGATTATGATCACTGGTTTGTGCTCATCTATGTCATGTGAGAGATGACATGGTTATTACTTTATCTCTTTCCTCTGTTGATTGTCGAGAACTTGGGAGAGCATTGGAGACTTGTTATGAGAGTTGTTCTTGCAAAATATTAGTTTATGTATTGTGGATGTCCTTGATACTACATGGATTCACTTCTTTGAGATGTTGTGAGTGGATTGGTTATAGATTTGACATTATCTTTTGCAGTGGGAGCTTCTTGGTATATATGTGGTAGGTATTGCTCTTGAGGCTTGTGATTGCAGGTTATAGATTGGATATGTCAGTGATATGAAATTCACTTGTTATAACTTTGAGGTATGGATAGTTGGATGGGTTTGGCACTTGCTATGGGTGCTATTTCAGCTATGGATATTTTGACAACTACGGATACATGTGATTACCTTTGGATTGGGTTTTTTTTTTTTTTGTGTTTGAAATTTTAGTTGGTACAAGATTTTATAATCTTCTAATGTGACAGGTTGGATGGCTTTCTCTTTGGATGGCTTCTATGTATGTCCAGTGGCAGTGGCATAAAAGGAGGTGAGATCATTCATGTTTGAGATGCTGGATACTTTGATTTTGTTGTAGGTACCAGGATGGAGCACTTGGTGTATTTTGATCCATGATGGTGGATGTGCTGGGAGGGATTGTTCCCTTTTTCATTTATGTGGCTATGGATTGACCCTATGCAATGTATACAACAAGTGGGAGATTTTTGAGATAATGGGTGTTGCACACATTGCATAATATTGTTATATTTTATTATTTTATTTTATTATGTAATGTTTCATCTAGATGGGCGTGCAACGTGTAAAGATTCCCATGAAATATTCTTGATGAGTTGTATTGTAACATTGTGATAATATTTCATGTAATTATTTAATATTGGGGAAAAGAATTAAATGCCCAATATTAAATGTGGGGTTAGTGGGTTAGGTAGCACATGGTTTTAGCACATGGTTTATGTAATACCACTTAGTCATTTTGTGGGACTTTCTACTATATAAGCAGCCACAAGGGTAGTTGTTGTAGAGTAAGATTGAGAAAGGCAAGAGTCGAGCAGGACAAGGCTTGACAGGTTAGCCAAGAGAGCATTTGTGAAGGTTGAAAGCATGGCATGGGATGTGTGGATTCATGCTTGTTCACATAGTTTGCTCGGTTGTGGCTATGGCCATGAAGACTTCCATGGTTGTATTGCAATGGTATTTTTTGTTGAATAATACATGGTGATGGATGCTTTTGGAGGCTAGGTTTTTTCCATCAATGAGGGTTTCCCAGGGTATATCTTGTGTCACATTTTTATGGGTATGTTGTCTATTCTCTTGCATGTGGATTTTAATTCCGTGTTTATTTCAGATCTATTATGGGTTATGTGGAAATTGTTATATTCTTTATTTCCAAGTTTCCTTACACTAACCTCCCTGGTCTGATCTCAAGCACTTCAGTTCCCTACCAGTCTCTCTTTCTAGTTTATTCTGACTTTTCTTTCAAATAAATAGTCCACATAATTCTAGGAAAATTATCAATAAAAAACATAAAGTATATGTCTCCATATATTCTTTTTTTCCTCATGGGACCACACAAGTCAATATGCACTAGATCTAATACATGTTCTAAAGTAAATGAGTTGCTTGAGAAACTTGAACTTTCTATCTTTCCTAGTTGGTAGTCCTCACAAATCACATTATTAGGTTTGGTGATTAGGGGTAAACCCCTTACACAATTCTTCCTTCCTACTTTGACAATGCTTTCAAAATTAAAATAACGCAACATCCTATTCTATAATCAACTATTATCATTTCTAACTACCATGCAAGTTTTACCATAAATAATTAGGTAGAAAATGTTACCTTTTCTTTGTTCTTCTATAGCGAGTAGTCTACTTGTCTTGTCGAATATTTTGCAAGACCTTTTGTTGAACTCAAAGTTGTAGCCTTTGTCCATTAGTTGATCCATACTCAACAAGTTGTATTTAAATCCCTCTCCTAGATATACATCTTCATAGGTAGTGGACTCATTAGGGCTATAGTACCCTTCCCTATCACCGTGCATGGTGATTTTTTTTTGAAACTGACTATTCCTCCATCATAGGTTTTGACCTCATTGAATATTCTCCTATCATATAACATGTGGTGTGAGAATATGTTATCTATTATCTAGTTCTTTTGGATATTGGTACTTTTTATCAGGGCTCTCTTCACCCTTTCTTTTGTGATGGATGCAAAGGATATTTCATCCTCACCATCTTCCTCATCACTAGTTGCCTCTTCATCAGTCACTCTTTTGTGATGTAACACTACTTTTCCTCTTTTTCCTTTGATCACTTCTTTTTGAAACCTTTTCATTTTATTTTTTCTCTCCAATCATTGGTCTCCTTCTTGAGAGGCTTTGGACATATAGTAGCATAATGTCCTACCTTTTGTAGTTAAAGCATTTGAAAGGAAGCTTGCCTTTCTACTTCCCTTTGCCTCTAACCATTCTTTTTATGAACATAGCTTGTAGCTCTTCTTGTTCAGCTTCTTCAGCATATAGGCTCTCCAACTCCTTTATGTGTTTGGATGAGCTTAGTTCACCTCTTTCTCTAGGTGTTGCAACTAGTGTGATTGAGGCTTTGGACATAGTTTTGACCTTAGGTGATTGATTTTTGTCAAAATTGATAAGTTCAAAAGTAGTAAACTTGCCTATCAATACATCGAGAGACACCTCCATCTTGTCAATGGTTCTGAACTTTTGGATGGTTGACACCATTATGGCATACTTAGGTAGCATAGTTTTTAGCATCTTTCTTACACACTCATCGTTTGATATTGTTCATTTACATGCTCTAGTGGGTAACATGATATTATTCACTCACTTTCCATAGGCTTCAATCTCTTCACCTTCTTGCTTTCTCATGTCATCAAACTTTCCTCACAGGATTTTGGCCTTAGCCCTCATGACATGCTTGACTCCACCATGGATGACCTTCATCTTCTACCATATTTTGTAGGTTGTTTCTAGTTACTCCACATATTTGTATTCAAAGTATGACAAGGTGCTTTCTAGAGAATCCATTGTGGTCATGTGTATATCCTTCTCTTTTAGTTGGTTAGCACTAAGTGTGACAATTGGTTCAACATATTTGACCTCAACATGGGTCCAGTAAGTGTCTCCAAGAGTCTTCAAATGTAAGAGCATATTTCTGCACCATGAGCTATAGTTTTCCCTAGAGAATTTTGGTGCATCTCTTTTAAACATCTTGATCATTTCCTCAAGCTATTAAACTCTTGTCTCTTGAGGACCTATTCTCTAATACCAGTTGTTGGTCCCAACCATGATTTAGTATACTAAGGGGGGGTGAATCAATATACTTACTAATTTTTTTGGATAACACTCCTCTTCAATCTATAAGGTTAGTGCAAGTAGCAACTCAACCGGTCAGAGTTAAGTGAAATCACATCAGATGAAAATACCAACACATAACATAGTATTTATCTCACAAAAACCCAATTAGGGTAAAAACCACACTGTGTGATATGTTCATCACAAATTACTACTCTTCTAAAGTGTGCCTGGTTAGGATCTTATCTCTATTAAAATGTTACAATGACACTGTGAGGTGCCACCCTGTTAGGGGATTTTGACAAGTCCTATCAAGATATTGGTCTATTAGGAATAGCTTGGTTAAAGGACTTTTGAACACAATTTGATGTGTCATCCTCTTAAGGATTTTGTAGAAGGGACCTATTAAGATCCACCCTCAATGGGATTTACTATTGCAAAGGTAAGTAAACAATAGAAATATGATCTAATAGTTTAGCTATTGAACTTAGCTTGGTATAGATCATTGGTTAGCTCTTTTAATCAGTCTGCAACTTTTCTCTACCTTCTTTAGGCTTTGCAACTCCAATCTATGATCACTTGTGCACTTTCTTTATTTTAATTGGGCACGTGATACTTGTTGTGCTATTTAGGCTTGCTCTCTGCTTCTCAACACAACAGCCACCTTGAAGGATTGATCTCTCCTTGATCACTTTTCTTTTCTCTATGAAATTCTTCTTTAGCTTGACTCTATTGGCTCTCAAGATAATCACTTGGAAATCTAAGCTTCTTTTCTTTAACTTTGTTTTCTTTTATATTTTTCTTCCTGCTTCACTTGGAAGATTTACCAACTCAATCATTCATTGCAGTGGTGCACTGCTCTTGTCAGGTTGTTGCATAATTGTACAAAATTCAAGGTGTCATGTGTCTTCAATGTCTTTCATCTATTGGAAATAATTCAAATTTGAAATCTTTTGGTTGTTTCTCAATCCTTTCTCTCCTTACCATTAAATGTGACATTGAGTGCACTATTTTCCCTCTACATGACTAGGTAGTCATGGGTATCCTGCTTCATGCCCTTTATGTTGAGTTATCTCACTACTCTATTATTTGTTTCTATTGCTTATCTTCCTTCTTCTTGTGTCGACGTCACGTAGCACACTTAGCATGCTATGTCTAAGTGGATTACCTTTTCATTGTTTCCACTAGGCTTGCCATCTTTCCTTTCTTCCCTTCTAAGTTAGAGTCACTCATTAGTGTGCCTTATCAGTTGTAGCTATAAACATCTAAATCTGATCACATAAATCTATAATCAAATTTAGTCATCTTCTAAAGAATATTTTAATTAAATATTTCATATTTAATTATTTTAGTAATATCCCCTAATTAATCAATTATAGTATAATTAATAAATTAAATAGACAATCGATAATCTAATTTATTAATTAAATCCCCTTCATGTATTAAATTAAATAAATGCAAAATCCATTTAATTATCCCCAAACCTCTCTTCATTTAATTAATTTAATTAATTAAAATTCATCTGACAACAAACTAACCCTTCAACCCAAAAGTTACCTAAACTCATATCATGCACCAATTATTCCCCTTTTAATTAAAATATTCATTTATTTAATTAAGCTCACCCACCAACCTTTTTTCAATAAATCCATCTACATCTACATCATCCAATCAACTAAGCCACCGCACCCACCTTAACTGAAACACATCACCTCCTCTTCCATGTCTAAAATCCCTCTCCAAATCACTTACATAAATTAAGGCATGGTTTATTCCCTCTAACTCAAGTCCAAGTTCACTTTATTGCCACATCACCCTCTTCCACCTCCAAACATAAAAGTTTATCTCTTGCACCTATCTCAATCAACGCAAGCCTATCTCACACCTCACTTAGTTAACTATCCATGATGAATTCTTATCTCCTCTTTTTCCAATTTCTTATAAATTGAACCCTTTTCTCCTCACAAATTGATCACCTTCTGAGTAGAATAATTATACCATTTTGAAAGCTAATTACTTTCAAAGCATTATTTTGCAATACTTAGATTTCCATGCATCCATCCACGATTGTCCATTATATAAGAATTGAACACACCATTGAGCACCCATCCATAATCATGACCATGTCCACACATCAAGGAACCTGTAGAGATACAAGGTTTGGATGTTTGTTTATTTGGTTTCCTTTTTGGTCAATCTATTTGTTTGTTTTGTTATTAGTTTGTGAATGTTTGTTCTTTTTTTAATATTTTTTTCATACTAAAATTATCGCATACAGTGCCAATCTACTAGTTGAGATCCCTTTGCTTGTGTTGTTAGCAATGACAACACCCTCAATGATTAAGTATAACAGTCTAGCTACCATTTGTTCTTCAACATTTAGGCCAACATGTTTTATTTATATTTCATGGTTATTTTTAAAATTAGTGTTTGACCTAGGAAAAATCCCATCAACCCAATATTATTCTTCTTTTGCATGTGTAGGTAGCAAGACTGGGAGATAGAAACTAATGCAGGAGCATCTTGGGTCTTTGAGCAATCTTGTATTACCAAAAATATTTCTAGTTTTCTATACTATTCTTTTGTTCATGAAGTAGTCATTATATCTTTTTTTTTCATGATATGCACGGTTGTCATCATATCAAGGACCTTTCCTAGATCCTTGTCCTGTGTGCGTGAATTCTTATGTTCTATATTTCTCAAGTTCTATGTCATTCTTTGTGGTCATGTCTTCCTATTGTTTCTACCTTGCATAGCATGTTGTTCCATTTGGCATAGTTTTGGTTGATTACATGGCATCTTATGCAGTAAGGATCCAACTCCTAATACATGTGTGGACCTACCTTCAAGTGTGTGTGTGTGTGTGTGTGTGTGTCTTCATATGACCAGTTGCATGATTTTTTTTTGTTTACTCTTTCAAGTATGGACCTAAATTATAAATAAATGCTTGACTAGCTGACTAATTATGGCTTAGCTAGCTATAAAAGAAACTTGGTTAGATGTAGGAAAGTAGCATTACATTAGTATCTTATATAGTAGAAGATATAAGATGTGAGCTAAGGCTCTAAGTTTGAAGAATTCTTATTTTGCATAAGGCCACAACTTGGAAGGTCTCATAGTAGGGCATGTTGTGGTTGCCCTATATGTGAAGTTAAATTATTATGCCTACAAATATGTTTAAGTTGAGTTTATTCCATGTGTAACTCTGAGCAAGGACTAATAAATGTTTAAGTTGAGTTTATTCCACATGTTTTTTTAGAGTTTTTTTATGTCCATCCCTACGTTAGGTGGTACCAAAGCTAGTTCTTTCTTAAGGATTAGATCGTGGAGAACCTGGTAATTTAGTTATAGGGTGGAAGATCTAAAATCTGACCTATAACTTGCACAAGGTTTCAATCTTGTAGGAACTATTATCAAGATGGTTCATGGTAGAGGAAATGTTGATAATGTTATTATGGACATGTTGAGGCAGATTGCAGCAAGGCTTGAATTTGTGGAGATAGTGCAAATAAGAGGTGTAAATATTGAAGATGTTAGTGATGATAAAGAGGCAACATTTAATCCTAATCCTAAACCTGAGTTTGAACAAGATAAGGAAAGGCTTTTGAGATTTTTTTTCTAGGGTGAATGTTAGACCTACTATTGAAGTTTCTTGCTATAATGGAAGACTTGAGACTAATGTTGTGATAGATTGGATTGTTGAGATTGATAAATTCTTTGAGTATGAAGGTACTCCTTATAATGAAAATTTTAAGATGGTAGTCATAGATTTGAAGGGTCATGCTTCACTTTGGTGGGATCATTTGCAAACTAAGAGATAGAAAAAATAAAAAGAAAAGATCAAGACATGGTAAAGATGAATGGGAAAATGAAAAATAAGGTTCTCATTGTTGATTATCAAGTTAACTTGTTGAGAAATATACAAATTTTGAGATAAAAGGACATGAGTGTGATGGAATATACTGAGAAATTCTATAAATTGGATATCATATCTAGATATGTGGATGATGAAGTTGAGAAGGTGGCAAGATACCTGAATGGTTTAAGGATGCCAATTTAGGATGAGATTAGCTATATTAAGATGGATCATGTGGAAGAAGCATATGTGTATGCCTTGAAGGTTGAAGAAATATTAGTGAAGAAACATGATTAGAGAAAAATAGGAAGAGGTGGTATATTTCAAATAAGTAGAGGCAAAACATATGGAGAAGGTAACAGATCTGACAGTGTAATTCAAGATAAAAGAAAATCAAAATGGAATGAAGAACCTATTGGCAAAAGAGGTAACTACACTAGATGTAGCTATACCAATTACACTTGGAATAATAATGGTGGAAAAGAGAAGAGAGAGCTTAGTTTAAAGGTACTTGTTATAAATGTGAAGAAGAGGGATATAGGGCTTTCTAATGTACTAACTCTGGGAACAAGATTGGAGGTAATAGCAGAAGTACTTTGGCTTGTGAAGAAGTTATAGAAATACCTAATGAACTTGAAAATGGTGAGAACCTAACAATAAGAAGAATCTTGTGGAATGAATAAATTGATGGAGAACCTATTTTAAGAAGTTTGTTCAAAACCAAATGTAAGGTAGCTAGAAAATGTTGCAAGGTAGTCATTGATCATGGAAGTTTTGACAATTTAGCATCTGAGGAGTTGGTTAACAAGTTACAATTGCAGAGATTGAGACATCCTAAACCTTATTATGTTTCTTGGATCTAGAAGGAGCATAAATTACGTGTAATTGAATAATTCCTTATTAAATTAAAAATTGGGAATTATCATGATGAAGTCTTGTGTGATATTATGCCTATGGATTGTTGTCATGTTCTTTTGGGTAGACCTTGGAAATATGATAGAGAAGCTTTGAATGATGGTAGATTGAATCAGTATACTATTTGGGTATATGGAAAGAAATAAAAATTGTTATCCTTTGTAGAGAAACATGACAAGAATCATTATACCATTATCAGAGTATGTTTGCTTGAAGATAATCAATTTGCTAGAGATGTAAATGAACATAATCTTTGTTTTGTTTTGATTCCTAGAAAGACTGAGAAACAAGATGAGTTAGAGCATGAACCTAAGATTGAATCTTTATAAGGAAAATTCTAAGACACAATTTATGGTAATGTGATTTGATAGTTTACCACCTATGAGAAGTATAAGTCAATATATGGAGTTGATACCTGGAGCTAGTTTTCCTAATACAGCACCACAGAGATTGACAACTGATGAAAAAGCTAAATTGAATAGGCAAGTGCAAGAAATTATTGAGAAGAGTTTGATTAGAGAAATTTTGATTCCTCGTGTCGTACCTATTGTGTTAGCACCTAAGAAGAATGGGGAATGGAGAATGTGCACTGATTCTAGAGCTATAAACAATATAATAGAGAAATATATATTTCCTTTGCCTAAGATGGATGATATAATGTATAGTTTGAGTGGAGCAAAGTATTTTACCAAGATTGATTTGAAAAGTGGCTATCATCATATCAGAATTAGAGAAGGGGATGAATAGAAAACTTCTTTTAAGAGCAATGAAGGTTTGTATGAGTAGTTGGCTATTCCCTTTGGTTTAACTAATGCACCTAGTACTTTTATGAAGTTGATGAATATGGTTTTGAAAATATTATTGGGTAAATTTATGATTTTATATCTAGGTGACATTTTGATATTTAATCAGACTAAGGAAGAGCATCTTGGACATGTTATGAAATTATTGTAGAGATTGAAAGAGGAGAAATTGTTGATTAACCTAAAGAAATGTTCATTTTTAAAGGAAGAGATTGTGTATCTTGATTTTGTTATTTTAGTTGATGCTTTGAAGATGGATCCTAAGAAGGTGAAAGTTATTATTGACTTTCCCACAACTGAAAATGTTGGAGAGGTAAGATAATTTCATGGATTAAAAGTTTTTTTATAGAAAGTTCATCAGAAATTTTAGTTCTCTTTGTAATTATGTGACTGAGACTATGAGAGGAGATAAAAAGGATTTCAAATGGAATGCAAAAGAGTTTTGAAACATTGAAACAAAAGATTGTAGAATTGCCTACACTTGCTTTACCTAATTTTAGTAAAGTTTTTCAAGTTGAATATGATGATAGTGGAAGTGCTATTGGAGTTGTTTTTAGTCAAGAAGGAAGACCTATAGCTTTTTTTAGTGATAAATTGAATGATTCTAAGAGAAAATATGTAGTTTATTATCAAGAATTATATGCTATTCTTCAAGATCTAAAGAAATGGAGACATTATTTAATGCCTAAGGATTTCATGTCGTATACCAACCATAAAGCTTTGAAATATTTGGGAAGTAAAAATAAATTGAATCAAACACATATGAAGTGGGTTGAATTTTTGTAGAACTCTTCCTTTTCTTTGAAACATAAGAGTTGTTTATTTGTTATGAAAGATGATTTTGATGAAGATGAGAAAATTGCACTTATTTCATATGTGAGTAAAGGTGATAGATGGATAATTTATAGTGGTTTTTCACATCACATGATTGGTGATAAAAATAAGTTTGAAATCTTAGAACGATATAAAGGAGGTAGTGTTAAGTTTGTCAATGATGCGCCATGTCTTGTGAAAGGTAAAGGATCAATAAGATTGACTAATAAGATCATATGTGATAATTCTTATTGGGTTGAAGGACTTAATTACAATTTATTGAGTGTGGCATTGTTGAACAATTTAGGCTACAAAGTTGACTTTCATCACAAGAAGGCTAACATCTACAATGGTTCTAGTGAATTGATTGGAAGTGGAGACCAAACAAGAGGTTACTTGTTCTATCTAGACCTAACTAATGATACATGCTTGTTTGCACAATATGATGATATATTGTTATGGCATAAGAGGCTATGTCATGGGAACTTTTACAATTTGGTAAGAATTAGTAAGATGAAGAAAGTAAGAGGGTTACCAAGATTGAAGAAACTTGATAATGTGATGTGTAAACGATGTCAATTGGGAATTGAAAAAGTCTAATTTCAAGAGAAAGACCTATACTTATGATGTTATTTTAGAGTTGGTTCATACTGACCTTTGTGGACCTATTAGAGTGCAAAGCTACCATACTAAAAAGTATTTTATTATATTTTTTGATTACTATTCCAAAATGATGATTATGATGTTTCTTAAAGAAAAAATTGATGCATTTCAAATATATAAGTGGTATTTGGTAAGAGTTGAAAGGGTAAAAGGTAAAAGCTTGAAGTGTCTGAGATCTAATAGAGGAGGTGAATTCATATCTGAGGAATTCAACACATTCTATAATTATAGAGGAATCAAGAGACAAATGTCTGCATTGATGACCCCTCCACATAATGGTATAGCTAAAAGGAGGAATAGATCAATCATGGACTGCACTAGGACATTGATGATGGAGAAGAATGTCGAGACTAAATACTACAGAGAAGTAGTAAGTACTACAGTTTATACCTTGAATAGAGTATAAGTCAAGAAAGGTACAAATATTACACATTTTGAGTTATGGTATGAATATGCACCTAATGTGAAATACTTCAAAGTTTTTGGAAGAAAATGTTATCTATTGAAGGATAACATACATGGAAAACTTGATGCAAAGAGTGATGAAGGTATATTCTTAGGATATTCCACTAAAAGAAAGGCATAAAAGTGTTTGAATTATAACATTGACAAAGTTGTGGAAAGTGCAAATGTGAAAGTTGATGAATATGCAGAAAATAATAAAGTTGAATGTAAGAAGGAACCTGGAGATTATAGAAGTTTCATATACATTGATGAAGGTGAGCCCATCACTTTACCTAAACCTCGAGCAACAGCAACCAATGAATGTTGAGTTATAGCTACAGTGTGTCGAGCATTAGCCAATTGGTGTCAAGCATCAAGAACAGCATGACAAGCATCAGTAACTGATTGCCAAACAACCATAAGAAAAAGATGAGATACATGAAGTGCTACCTAAAGCTAATCTACAAGATGAACCTGAAGAAGAATAAGTGAGAAGAAAAGAGCATACACTAGAAAAATATGTGAGAAAACATCATGCACCTAAACAAATCATTGGAGACAAAAATTATGGAATTACAACAAGGAACGAGATGAGAAACCAAACATGCCTACTATGTGAATTTGAGCCTAAAATAGTAAAGGATTCTTTGGATAATGAACATTGGATTCAAGCAATGAATGAAGATATTGAGTAGATAGAGACCTAGTCATAGGTACCTAGACCAAAAGACAAGAATGTTATTGGTACAAAGTAGTTATTTAGAACCAAGTTGAATGAGAAAGGTGAAGTCATAAGAATCAAAGCAAGATTAGTTTGTAAGGGATATGCACAAGAAGAAGGTATTGACTATGGGGAGACATTTGCCCCTGTTGCAAGATTAGAAGGAGTGAGAAATTTTCTTGCATATGTTTCTTACAAAGGATTCAAAGTGTATCGTATGGATGTCAAGTGTACATTTATGAATAGAATACTGGAAAATGAAGTCTATATTAAACAACCTAAGGGATTTGTTGACCCAAATAAAAGAGATGTGATATGTAAGTTGCACAAAGCACTATATGGATTGAAACAAGCTCCTAAAGCATGTTATGAAAGGTTGTACACATATTTTCTGAAGATTGGATTTGCAAGGACAAATGGGAATGGAAATCTATACTTAAAAACTTGATTTGAAAAAGAGATACTATTAGCTGAGATATTTGTAGATGATATCATATTTGGAGGAAAAGATGCATTGTGTAAGTCATTTGCAAATGAAATGAGGCAAGAGTTTGAGATGTCTATATTTGGAGAGATCTCTAAAAATCATGTGATGCACACCAAGACCAAGTATATTGCTATCAAGTATCATTACTTAAGAGAATCAGTATAAGATAAAGAAGTGAGATTGGAGTATGTGAATACAAAAGAATAGATAGTTGATATATTCACAAAAGCTTTACCTGAATATTCTCATGAATGTCTAGGAGGTAAATTGGGGATGATTCCCCTAATTGAAGCTACTTAAACTAAGGTGGAGCTCTACATCAAATTTTTTGATCAAAATATCTTGTACAAATTGATGTAGAATATCACACTTTAGAACCTTCCTAAAGCTATGAAGAGAGAAGGACAAGATGTTGAATTAGTCATAAGCAAGGTGGTAGAAGGAGAACCTAGTTCAAAGAACTAAGAAAGAGATATCTACATGTTGAAGATATGTGAGACAGAGTTAACTGACGATATTGAAGTGTCTTTGGCATTATCGTCAAAGAGGGAGAAGTTCAAAACTTATCATCAATAGTGGAAAAGAGGGAGAGTTTATACAAAAAGAGATTAGTAAAGGTGTTACCATCAAAGAGGGAGACAAGTTCATAAGATATATATCAAGGAGGGAGTTCATGTTTTGATATGAACAAATGATGTCTAGAGGTATTGCCTATCAGACCTGCATATATGAGAATTAGAATGAAACTAAAAGATGAGATCAGAGAAATTATTGGACATTAAGATTAGAACTGAGATTACAATCAAAATTAAACTAAGGATATTGATGAATATTTGATACTAAACATAGAGGGAGATTATTGAAGCAAGTCAAGTATTTTGGATTGTATGGTAACTATATGTGTTGCCATCAATTGGAAACTAAGACAGAGATTGTTGGAAACTACAATAGGAATAATTAAGCCGATAGGCTTATATGTGGGAGCTTTGCTCCCGATTTTTGCTAATTTCTACCGGCAAATTGTTAGCCTCGCCAGAAAAAAAATTCTATCAGAAGTTTCCATGTGATAAAATCTTTCCATTTTTGCCGCTTGATTTCTTTCCTACAAATTTCTCTCCTTTGTTGCATCTGCTTGTTTTTTCCCCTTCGGTCTTGTTTTTTCCCCTTCATTGTAGTTTTGAGGCTTCTTATACTATTGTAGCAATTTTTCCCTCCCAATCGCATTCACAGCAGTAGTTTTTTACTACTCTCGAAGCCGATTTCTACAAAGCTTGAATCTGAACTCGCTCATTCATCAATTAATCTGTGGTTTGAAAATTTTAATTGCACTCCACTCTGAGGTAGGATAACTCTTTTCATTTATGCATTCAAATTAGAAACGTATCTACCTATCTATGATAATTTTTATTGTTCGTAGTTTTTAATTTTTCATTATAAAATAAAGATAAACAGAAAACAGTATGGGATAGGTCATTGCATGAGATAAGTCCAACTGTTCCAGGATTGATATCCTATACATTCTATCTGTAGGCTTCAGAACGCCATCCTTATACTCTCTGCACACTCTCTCGAATTTTGAAAGGCTAATCCTTGGAAGCTTCCAACCTGCAACCTCCTCACTTCTATGTTCCTTATCTTGAAACCCTGGCGTGGATTTCAGGACGGAGTTAAGCTCCCCATTATGAAATTGTTGTTTCAACTTCCCCATCGTAAATCTGAGATCCAGCATTTTCTCATGAGTAAAAATTTGACACTACGAGTTTTTTTGTTCTACTTTTCCCAGCTTTCGAACCTACGACGTCGATTACATGCATCAACAATATTCTCTGTAATTTTGAGAATATGTCATACGATTCGACCAGTTTTGTGTGTGTTTTTAAAACTGGACGATGGATTTGGTAGCCAACCATTTAGGTTTCGATTAATTTGTTTGTTTTCCTTTTTTCGCTCTGTACTTTTGGCTTTGCTTTTAGGGATGAAAACAAACAATCATAAAACTAGCCAAAACCAAAACCAAGACAGAAACCGATTTCACAATGTTTTAAGTTCGCACGGTTGAATCAATATATTTTATAATTTAATCTTTATACATCAACTTTCATAAATTAGAACAAAATTATATGAGACTATTTATTGATATTATATACCTAATAATTTTATTCTAGATTGATAATAAATATCATTAAAAAATTATGTTTTGAACTTGAAAATTTATTTAAAATACTTTTCATGACAAAGTAGCAAAAGATTTGAGTGAGAGAACTAACAAATAAATAAAGTCTCAAAAGAACGTGTACATGTTAGAAAGTGTCATAATCAAGAAGAAGTCATCCTTAAGAAAATTAGAATGAAAATAATTGTGTTTCTATTTTGTTGCAAAAAACGATTTTGATTTGTTACGAAAATAATTTCTATAGGATAGAATTTTCTAAATTTTAATAGAATGAATTTTATTTCTATCATTAGCATCTCCAAAAATAATGGATGCATGTTACTTTTCTAAGTTTTAATAAAAATACATTTTTTCTATAATTTGCATGTCCAATATGATGTATACATTAATTTAGCTAATTTAATAAATATAAATTAATTTAGATTAAAAAATAATAATTTTATATTAATATATTATAAAATAAAATGCTAAATTATGAAATTAAATAAATATAGAAATAGACGTATTGAGTTTTATGATTAAAGAAATTTATTATTTTTTGTTACAATTTAAAATTATAATTATTTATGTATTGTAAATGTGATTTTAAGTAGTTAATCTTTTAAAGATTTATGTTGAATTTATTATTTTATATGACATAAAAAATTTAAAATGAGATCTTTCGATATTAAAAGTAAAGTATATGTTATAAATACTAACACATAGACAATTTTTTTATAAAATATGAATATTAACTATGCTAGGGTTGATGTATGAATATTTAAATAATTATATATAATATTCAATTATATTACAATATTTATATGTAAGGATAAGATTGGGCTAAAATTCATACAATTTTATTTATCGTCAATCTATTTATTCTCCTCTGTAATTTATCAGTTTTTATAGATTAAGTTATAGTTACATAATAGAAGAATTGTAATTTGTATCATTTTATAAACACTATATCTAAATCGATAATCCATTTATTCTCATGTATAATTTAGCTTTTTAATTCAAGCTCCAATTAAAGAATTGTAAAGAAAATAGAATGATTTTCCTAAAATGTACAAAAATTAGAATCAATTTTTAATAATTAATAAATTTATGTTTTAAAGATGATAATACTCACCTATTTATAAATATTAAATATTAAATTATTTTATTTCTAAAATGTAAAGAAGAGTTATTAAATATTTTATAAGTCTCAAAAGAAGGTGTACATGTCAGGAAGTGTCATAATCAAGAAGAAGTCATCCTTAAAAAAAATAGAATGAAAATAATTGTGTTTCTATTTTGTTGCAAAAAACAATTTTGATTTGTTACAAAAATGATTTTCTATAAGATAGAATTGTCTAAATTCTATTTCTGTAGAATGACATTTTATTTCTATCATTAGCATGTCTAAATACAATGTATGCATGTTACTTTTCTAAGTTTTAATATAATGACATTTTTTCTATAATTTGCATGTCCAAATATAATAAATACATTAAATTAGCTAATTTAATAAATAAAAATTAAATTATATTAAAAATACATAATTTTAAATTAATTTATTATAAAATAAAATGCTAAATTATGAAATTAAATAAATATAGAAATAGAAGTATTGAGTTTTATGATTAAAGAAATTTATTATTTTTGTTAAAATTTAAAATTTTAATTATTTATGTTTTGTAAATGTGATTTTAAGTAATCAATTTTTTAAAAATTTATGTTGAATTTATTATTTTATTTGCCATAAAATTTTCAAAATGTGATCTTTCAATATTAAAGTGAAGTATATGTTATAAATAGTAACACATAGCAACAATTTTTATATAAAATATGGATATTAACTATGCTAGGGTTGATTTATGAATATTTAAATAATTATATATAATATTCAATTTTATTACAATATTTATATGTAAGGATAAGATTGGACTAAAATTCATACAATTTTATTTATCCTCAATCTATTTATTTTCCTTTGTAATTTATCATTTTTTATAGATTAAGTTACAACATAATAGAAGAATTGTTATTTATATCATTTTATAAACACTATATCTAAATTGACAATATATTTATTCTCGTGTATAATTTAGCTTTTTATATATTCAAGCTCCAGTTAAAGAAAATAGAATATTTAATATTTAATTTCTAAAATGTAAAGAAGAGTTATTAAATATTTTATAATACTTAATATTAAATGTTAAAATGAATTTGTGACAGTGACAAAAATTAGTAAATGTTAATATTTTAATTTGCAATAACCAAAAATATATATGCAAAACCGCGCTAATTTTTCCCATTTATTTATCAATTTTTTACTTTTCAATTGCCAAAAAAATAATCTCACTCATTTTGAAAATGTGACCATTTTAAAATTCAACCATAAAATCATTTTATCCAATACTCAAAAGGCATACAAATTAACAATTGTACAATTATTAATTGCAGGTAACTCAAATACGGTCAAAGTCATTGAGCTCGTTCACTACAACATAAAATCAATGTTATCATTTTGTGCTTCATTTCATTGCTTTCCAATTATAAACATTGCAATATTAAGTACTCTCCTACAACAACAATACAATTTTACTACTCTCTTATTACAATGGTACTTCAAAATTTACACACATTACAAAAAAATGTCTTCTTACAAAATATTATTCTTCACTCTATCCAATACAAAAAAAAAAAAAGTCTTTTATTTTGTTCTTATTTCTCAATGCATGCTACTTTCAAATTCTCAAATTTAAAATCAACTATAACTTGCAAATTTCTATGTAATTCAAAATCTAAATCTGTTTGTGATCATTTCAAATAAACCAATTTCAATATCATCTCTATCGGCTTCTCGTTGAACGTACTAAAACGTGCAACTGCTAGTTGTTATGTTGTCATTGATGTCAAACCTTATTGGTGAGATAGTTGCTATCTACATAGAGTACCATATCAAGATGATTGATGAAGACTATTTGAGAAGAATGGATAACAAGAAGACCTAGCAGAAAGGTTGAGTTGTGTAGAATTATAATTAATCAGAACACTAAGTGAAGAAGATAGTTGAGTAATTAATCAGAACACTAAGTGAAGAAGATAGTTGAGTTGAAGCCTAGAAGAGGTTATCAATGAAGGAAAAAATGCATAATCTAAACTAAGCCACAAAGTAGAAGATTAAGGAACTTATAGTTGAAGTCGAGTTGTGCTAGTGTCAACTAAGTGAATAGTAGAAGTTGAGCAATTATAGTGTCGACTGAGCACTAGTAAAAACTAGGTTTAACTGAGTGAAGATAGTAGAAGTTGAACAAGACAATTAGTGATGATTGAGGCCAAGGAACAAAGTATTGATCAACTGTTAGCATTTGATATTTTGTGAAGGAATTGAGATTCCCAGCCAACACAATTAAAATTTCAAATTGGTCAAAATGCATGAAGGATAAGTATTGATGAGTTGAAGCATTTAATGCAAGATAAATTGTGTTTAAGTATTCCTAGATAAGGATTCAAAGAGAAGTTTCTAGAAGGTGAAGGAGGGAACAAAATGATGGAAGGATTCGATGAGTATGACCTAACCCTAAGATCAACAGTGATGTTTAAGAGGAAAAAGATCAAAGCTACTTATTTAGGAGGCTTAAGCATTAACATAAAGGAGGTGAGCAGTTGTTGATTTTGTTGACCAGTGAAGTTGTGCAGAAGGTTGTGAAGAAGGGGCAGAGTAGAGGTGAAGAATGATTTCTTGAAGGATTTTCCAAGCATATCAAAGACAATGATGGAGACATGAATGGAGTTCAGTCAATGAGTTTACAGATGAGCTACATTGTGATTTGTATTTGCAAAGTGAATTGTATTTATCATATCAACCTGTTGTTCCTTTCTAACCATTATATCAGTTAAAATCCTTTAATCAAGGTTGACCTAACAATCATTTGTAAATCATTTAATCAAGGTGCCATTCTAATGGGATGTTCTTAAGTCCTCTAATAAGGTCATTCTAAAAAGGGTGATTAAATCCTTTAACTAGATCTCACCTAACTATTAGAGTAATTAGATATTTTATAATTAACTCTAGTTCACTAAGCTAAACTTTAGGCATATAATAATTAACTATTTTATTAATTATTATTATGCAACCTAGGTTATACTTTTTTAGGGTTTTGATCTTCTTTATAAGGATGATGGGTATGTGCAGGATCATGGTGTACCAAACTATGGCCTTAAGTGGCAATGAAAAATTAGCAAATCAGGATTATGTCAACTTGACACATAATTTTAAAGTGGTTATGGACTTTATATCAAAAAGTTGTAAGAAAATAATTTGTAGGAAATTGAATGTAGTTTATAAACTACTATTAGCCTTATTTGGAGAAAAAAATTATTGATTGGTCAAAAGTTTGGATTTTAATGCAGTACTATGAAAATTTTAGGGCAAAAATAAAAAGTAGGTGTATGTCTGACCACCTTAATCAAAATCAAGTTATAATATTTTTTTAATATAATTATAGATATAAAAATTAGACTCATGCCCGGATGTGACACATATTTTTGGGTATTTTTATTCCAAATAAATAATTAATTATGAATTTTTTACTAAAACTTTTTCGGAAAAAAAAACTCCCGTGTCTGACCACCTTAACTAATAGAAAATTTTATCAAATTTAGTTTTTTTTTTATTTTTCTTATACTAGGCAAAGCATAGAATGTGACGCAACTTTTGGATTTAAAAAATGTTATATCATTTGAAAGTTATAGCAATTTTCAATTAGTATGTCAATCGACACTTTACAATAATCTTCATTGAAAATTAACTAATAAATACTTATTGAACTCAGAATTTGACAACAATTATATAGATAGAATCTCGAGAGTGATATAAAAAAACCCTTTTCATTTCATTCAATTTCAATCAAAATAACGTTGTCAGATGGTTACTTGAAGTCTGAGTGTCATTGAAACCCTTCTCAAACACGTTTTTTGGGTTGATCAAATGGGCTTGGTAAATACCAGGCCTAATTGAATATCCGATCAGGCCCGACAATTTTACACACCAATTTGGAGGGAAATTTGAGAGGGGGGATTTTTCTCAATTTTAAATTTGGAGGGAGGGAAATTTAAGAGGAAATAAATTTAAATGGGAAACTTTAGACTGTTTTAGAGGGAAATTTATTTCGGGAAAGTGTGGACATTAATATTATTATTATTATATATTATTATAGTTATTATTACATTATAGTAATATGTATGATTATTATTATTAAATATAATATAGTTATAAATATTATTATTATTATAACTAAATATAATATAGTGATATATATGATATATATTATTATTATTAAATCTATAATCTAGTAACATATATGATTATTATTGTTATATAATCTAATAAAATATTATTATTATATTAAGATATACAATATTATATAATTATTAAACATAATATTGTCATAAAATGCATCATTTTAACGCATTTCATGACAACATATGTCCCTAGGGCCCCTAGTGACCCCTTTCGACGCATTCCCAATGGGTCCCTAGGGGTCCTAGGGATATAAATTGTCATGGAATGTATCGAAAGGGGTCATAGGTTGACCTATGACCCCCTTCGGCCAGTATGAATGACTCTAATATGTCCCTGGGGGTCTTAGGACCCCTAGGGACACATGTCATCATGGAATGTGTCAAAGGGGTCAACCCATATGAACATTTCTAGAAAACATGTTGTCATGGAATGTGTCGAAGGGAGTCATAGGGTTCGGCCCATATGAAAGATTCTACTATGTCCCCAGGGGTCCTAGGACCCCTAAGGACACATGTCATCATGGAATGGGTCGAAGGGGATCATAGGTCACCATATCACCCCCTTCAACCCATATGAACGATTCTAACATGTCCTTAGGGGTCCTAGGACCCCTAGGGACACATGTCATCATGAAATGGGTCGAAGGGGGTCCTAGGTCAACTTATGACCCCCTTCGACCCATATGAATAATTCTAATATTTTCCTAGGGGTGTTAGGACCCCTAGGGACACATGTCGTCATGGAATGGGTCGAAGGGGGTCATAGGTCAACCTATGACCCCCTTCGACCCATCTGAACGATTCTAATATGTCCCTAAGGTTCACATGTCATCATGGAATGGTTCTCAACCCATATGAATGATTCTAATATGTCCCTAGGGGTCCTAGAACCCCTAGGGACATATGTCATCATATAATGGGTTGTAGGGGGTCACAGGTCATCCTATGACCCCCTTCGACCCATATGAACGGTTCTAAAGGACATATGTTGTCATTGAATGGGACAAAGGGGGTCATAAGTCACCCTATGACCCCCTCCAACCCATATGAAAGATTCTAATATGTCCCTAAGGGTCCTAGTACCCCTAGGGACATATGTCATCATGTAATGGGTCGAAGGGGGTCAGAGGTCACCCTATGACACCCTCCGACCCATATGAATGATTATAATATGTCCCTAGGGGTCCTAGGACCCCTAGGGACATATATCCATATATCGTCAAAGAATGGGTCGAAGTGGATCATAGGGTGACCCATATGAATGATTCTAATATGTCCCTAGGGGTCCTAGGATCCCTAGGGACATATGTCATCATGGAATGTGTCAGTCGGAACTATTCTAATATGTCCTTAGGGGTCCTAGGGGTCTTCCCTAGGGACATATATCATCATGGAATGTGTCGAAGAGGGTCATAGGTCACCCTATGACCCCCTTCGACCCATATGAATGATTCTAATATGTCCTTAGGGGTTGTAGGACCCCTAGGGCCATATGTCATCATGGAATGTGTCGAAGGGGGTCATAGGTCACCCTATGACCCCCTTCAACTCAAATGAACGATTCCAATATGTCCCTAGGGGTCCTAGGACCCCTAGGAACATATCTCATCATACAATGTGTCGACAGGGGTCATAGGGTGTCTTCGACCCATACGAACGATTCTAATATGTCCCCAAGGGTCCTAGGACCCCTCAGGACACATCTTTGTAATGGAATGGGTCGAAGGGGGTCATAGGTCATCCTATGACTCCCTTCAACCCATATGAATGATTATAATATGTCCCTAGGGGTCCTATACATGTAATCATGAAATCTGTAGAAGGGGGTCATAAGTCACCCCATGACCCCCTTCGACTCATATGAATGATTCTAATATGTCCCTAGGGGTCCTAAGACCCCTAGGGACACATGTCGTAATAGAATGTGTCAAAGGGGGTCATAGGTCATCTTATGACCCCCTTCGACCCATATGAACAATTCTAATATGTCTAGTCCCTAGGGGTCCTAGGACCCTTAGGGACAAATATCATCATGAAATGTGTCAAAGGGGGTCATAGGTCATCCTATGACCCCCTTCAACCCATATGAACGATTCTAATATGTCTTTAGGGGTCCTAGGACCCTTAGGGACACATGTCATCATGAAATGGGTTGAAGGGACCTATGACCCCCTTCAACCCATATGAACGATTCTAATATGTCCCTAGGGGTCCTAGGACCCCTAGGGACATATGTCCTTATGGAATGTGTCGAAGGGGATCATAGGGTGACCTATGACCCCCTTTGACCCATAAGAACAATTCTAATATGTCCCTAGGGGTCTTAGGACCCCTAAGGACACATGTCATCACGGAATGTATCGAAGGGTGTCATAAGTCACCCTATGACACCCTTCGACCCATATGAATGATTTTAATATGTCTCTAGGGGTCCTAGGGCCCCTAGGGACACATGTCGTCATGGAATGTATCGAAAGGGGTCATAGGTCACCCTATGACCACCTCTGTCCCATATGAATGATTTTAATATGTCCCTAAGGGTCCTAAGACCCCTAGGGACACATGTCATCATGGAATGTGTCACAAGGGGTCATAGGTCACCCTATGACCCCCTTCGACCCATATGAACGATTCTAATACGTCCGTAGGGGTCCTAGGACCCCTAGAGACACATGTCGTCATGGAATGTGTCAAAGGATGTCATAGGTCACCCTATGACCCCCTTTGACCCATATCGACAATTCTAATATGTCCCTAGGGGTCCTAGGACCCTTAGGGACATATGTCATAATGGAATGTATCGAAAGGGGTCATAGGTCCTATGACCCCCTTCGACCCATATGAACGATTATAATATGTCCCTAGGATATGAACGATTCTAATATGTCCCTAGGGGTCCTAGGACCCCTAGGGACATATGTCATCATGAAATGCATTGAAAGGGGTCATAGGTCATCCTATGACCCCCTTCGACCCATATGAACGATTCTAATATTTTTCTAGGGATCCTAGGAACCCTAGAGACATATGTCATCATGGAATGCATCAAAAGGGGTCATAGGTCATCCTATGACCCCCTTCGACCCATATAAACAATTCTAATATGTCCCTAGGGACATATGTCGTCATGAAATGCGTCGAAAGGGGTCATAAGTCATCCTATGACCCCCTTCGACCCATATAAACGATTCTAATATGTCCCTAGGGACATATGTCGTCATGAAATGCGTCGAAAGGGGTCATAGTGTAATGGACACCCTTGGATGTCCCAACTAACTAAACCAAATTGCTGAAAGGAATTATGTCAAACAGTTTGCATTCAACTTCTTAAAACCCCTTATAACTCTGGAAATCAAACATTTATTTGTTTGTTGTGTTTCGTGCATGGAATTGGTATCATACAACATAAACAAGAAAGAAACTACAACAATATGCAAAGTGGAAATGAACTGCTGCTAATAAAATGTTATTTTCAGAATTCATAAAACCAAATACATGGCAGATTTATCAACTCACTAATTACTTCAGCAATATTGTCATAATACTCCAGCCCATGCTTACGAACTTGCTGCTACAATACTTTGTCCTCCAATCAGTCCACTACCTTCATAATACCATTCCCTCCAAGCGGCATAAGCGTCGGACAAGTAGTGAAGAAGATATGAGCAAAATATCAAATCTGCCTGTAGCCGGAAATGCAACTAAACTGCCTGATAATGAAGCCAATAAGAAAGAATTCCAAAGGCCAAACCCCAAGGGAATGACGTCTAAAATGTTACAAGAGAGGATAGACGTCCTCAAATGCCAAGAACAAAGCTACAACTCACACACCAATTTCTTCTCATATTCAACCTGCCTAATGAAGCCACAAATGCTTCCTTTTATTCTATTTCCAAGGGTCCGCTCAACCCATATGGGCAATGTGGGATAAAAGATGTGTAATATATAAAACATATATTAAAATACCCCTTATGTCTCCCTTGGGTACACACTACCATAAAATAAATATTAAAATAACACTTTAATATTTTACAATTAAACTAGACGTTACTTTAATAAAACTTCAGGCATTAAAATGTATTAGCAATCGAACTCCGAATAATGCGAGTGATAGCTCATCGAAAAGCTCTCACCGAGGAGTATCGAATTCCAATCACCAAAATTGACCTGCACTGTGTCCTGCCGACTTACTAAAAATAGTATGTATGCCTGAAACTGAGTAAATCAACTTCGTTTTGGCCCAAACTGGAAATGACTAGGCCAAAACACTCCAGGATCCCATTAAACCCTTCGTTAGCCCTCGGGACCATGTAGAACAAGGCTAATGCACACACACTTGGTCAGCTGCTAAAAGATGGGATCATTACACATAGGTCATCCTATGACCCCCTTCTACCCATATAAATGATTCTAATATGTCCCTAGGGGTCCTAAGACCCCTAGGGACATATGTCGTCATGGAATGTGTCAAAAGGGGTCATAGGTCATTCTATGACCCCCCTCGACCCATATAAACGATTCTAATATGTTCTTGGGGGTCTTAGGACCCTTAGGGACATATGTCGTCATGGAATGTTTCAAAAGGGGTCATAAGTCATCCTATGACCCCCTTCGACCCATATAAACTATTCTAATATGTCTATAGGGGTCCTAGGACTCCTAGGGACATATGTCATCATGGAATGTGTCGAAAGGGGTCATAGGTCATCTTTTGACCCCCTTTGACCCATGTAAACGATTCTAATATATCCTTAGGGGTCAGACCCCTAGGGACATATGTCATCATGGAATGTGTCGAAAGCGATCATAGGTCATCCTATGACCCCCTTCAACCCATATAAACGATTATAACATGTCCCTAGGTGTCCTAAGACCCCTAGAAACATATGTCATCATGGAATGTGTCGAAAGGGGTCATAGGTCATCCTATGACCCCCTTCGACCCATATAAATGATTCTAATATGTCCCTAGGGGTCTTAGGACCCCTAGGGACATATGTCATCATGGAATGTGTTGAAAGGGGTCATAGGTCATCCTATGACCCATATAAATAATTATAACATGTCCCTAGGGGTCCTAAGATCCCTAGGGACATATGTCATCATGGAATGTGTTGAAAGGGGTCATAGGTCATCCTATGATCCCCTTCGGCCCATATAAACAATTATAACATGTCCCTAGGGGTCCTAGGACCCCTAGGGACATATGTCGTCATGGAATGTGTCAAAAAGGGTCATAGGTCATCCTATGACCCTCTTCGACCCATATAAATGATTATAACATGTCCGTAAGGGTCCTAGGACCCCTAGGGACAGGGACATGTGTTGTCATTGAATGTGTCGAAAGGGGTCATAAGTCATCCTGTGACCCCCTTTGACCCATATAAATGATTATAATAGGTTTGTCATCATGGAATGTGTCGAAAGGGGTCATAGATCATGTTATGACCCCTTGTGACCTATATAAATGATTCTAATATTTCCCTTGGCGTTCTAGGATCCTTAGGGACATATGTTGTCATGGAATGTGTTGAAAGGGCCTATGAGCCCCTTCAACCCATTTAAATGATTATAATATGTCCCTAGTGGTCCTAGGGCCTCTAGAGACATATGTCATTATGGAATGTGTCGAAAGAGGTCATAGGTCATCTTGTGACCCCCTTCAACCCATATAAAAGATTCTAATAAGTCCTCAGGGGTCCTAAGACCCCTAGAGACATATGTCGTCATGGAATGTGTCGAAAGGAGTCCTAGGACCTCTAGGGACATATGTCATCATGGAATGAGTCAACAGGGGTCATAGGTCATCTTGTGACCCCCTTCAACTCATATAAACAATTCTAATATGTCCCTAGGGGTCCTAGGACCCCTATGGACATATGTCATCATGGAATGTGTCCCTTCAACCCATATAAACGATTTTAATATGTCTCGAGGGTCGCAGGACCCCTAGTGACATATATTGTCATGGAATGTGTTGAAAGGGGTCATAGTTCATTCTATGACCCCCATCGACCCATATAAACAATTCTAATATGTCCCTAGGGGTTGACCCCTAGGGACATATGTCATCATGGAATGTGTTGAAAGGGGTCATAGGATGACCTATGACCCCTTTCGACCCATATAAATAATTCTAATATGTCCCTAGGGGTAATAGGACCCCTAGGGACATATGTCATCATGGAATGTGTCGAAAGGGATCATAGGATGACCTATGACCTTTTTCAACCCATATAAATGATTCTAATATGTCCCTAGGGGTCCTAGGACCCCTAGGAGAACCCCTAGGGACATATGTCGTCATGGAATGTGTCGAAAGGGGTCATAGGTCACACTATGACCCCCTTCGACCCATATAAATGAATCTAATATATCCCTAGGGGTCCTAGGACCCCTAGGGACATATGTCGTCATGGAATGTGTTGAAAGGACCTATGACCCCCTTCGACCCATATAAACGATTCTAATATGCCCTTAGGGGTCCTAGGACCCCTAGGGACATATGTCGTCATGGAATGTGTCGAAAGGGGTCATAGGTGACCTATGACCCCCTTCGACCCATATGAATGATTTTAATATGTCCTTAGGGGTTGTAGGACCCCTAGGGACATATGTCATCATGGAATGTGTTGAAGGGGGTCACAGGTTGACCCATATAAATGATTTTAATATGTTCGTAGGGGTCGTAGGACCCCTGTGGATATATGTCATCATGAAATGTGTTGAAAGGAGTCATAGGTCATCCTGTGACCCCCTTCGACCCATATAAATGATTCTATTATGTCCATGGGGGTCCATAAGACCCCTATGGACATATGTCTTCATGAAATGTGTCGGACATATGTCGTCATGGAATGTGTCGAAAGGGGTCATAGGTCATCCTCTAACCCCTTTCGACCCATATAAATGATTCTAATATTGTCGTCATGGAATGTGTCAAAAGCGGTCATAGGATGGCCTATGACCCCCTTCGACCCATATAAATGATTATAATATATCCCTAGGGGTCCTAGGACCCCTTGAGACATATGTCATCATGGAATGTGTTGAAGGGGGTCATAGGTCGCCAGGTGTCCCCCTTCGACCCATATAAACAATTCTAATATGTCCCTAGGGGTCCTAGTAGGGGTCCTAGGACCCCTAGGGACATATGTCGTCATAGAATGTGTCGAAAGGGGTCATATGTCATCCTGTGACCCCTTTCAACCCATATAAACAATTCTAGTAGAAATAATATAGTAATAATAATAATAATATAGTGTAATAATCATATATATATATATATATTATATTTATAGATTATTATAATAATAACATAATATATTATTATATATTATAGATTATAATTTATAGATGATAATAATAATAATGTATATTAATAACATATATATATATATATAATATTATGTTATTATATTTAATAAAAATATTGTAAAAATAATAATAATAATATAATATATTATATTTATAGATTATAATAATAATAAAATAATATATTATTATATATTAATATATTATATATGATATCTTTACGTTACGTTATTATTATATATATATATAAAATGTAATATTATATTATTATATAACATATAGATTATATATTATATTATATATAATAGTAATGTTATTATATTATATATTTATAGATTATATATTATATCTTTACATATTTCATAGCTCAAATTGGTCATATAACTCACAAATTCATTTTTCCCTCCAATTTTTTGCCGCCAGTATCGGATATCCGATTTGACATCAGATATCTGATATAAGACTGTATATCCAATATGAAATTAAATATCCGATCTCAGATCGGATATCCTATATCAAATCGGATATCTAATAAGGCTTGGGCCTTACTTTCCAGGTTTGGTACCCGGATAGGTGAAAAAAAGTCAGAGCGGATTTTGAAGTGCTTTTAGACGTCTTCAAACTAAATTTTTTTCACATCGCCACTTTTTGGCACACCATGATCCTGCACATACCCTAATCTCTCTTTGTAATTAACCAATCCATTTTTTATTATAGCAATCTACTTTTTTGCTCATCAAGAATGTCTCATCATAGATCTTTCATACTTTTCTACACTTCAAAAAATTCCTAATGTGCCTTTGAACACTACAATTGATCTAAATATACATAATAGAAAAGCTAATATACCATAAGAACATTTCATCATAGAAAAGCATTCATAGACTATATCATGAGCACTACCTAATATAATCCCAAATCTACAACTCCAATTTATTACGATTTAATAAATAAAATCCCAATCTTAAATTCTAATATTAATCATCCAACATAATCTACACTAAAATCCTTTCATCAACATTTACAAACTCTAAAATAACAATAATCTCCATCTAATTTGCCAATTATTAAAATATTATATAGTTGTATACTTTATAATGGTCATGTAAAATTGTGAAGTTATAATGTTCATGTTTGTCATTTACTTTTGTAATTATTATTTTTATATTAATAGAAAAACAAGAGTGTAGTCTCTTACAAAATTACATCCCAGGGGCATTAAAACCACCAGCAGAGACAATCAATATGTTATCAGTAGAAATATTAGAAACTAGAAGTGTTCAACGGCAAATTGAAAACTAGACTAGCAACACCCAAAAGGGAGTCTAACATCATATAGGTCGTAATGACTATTAGATAACTAAAAGCCAGTAAAAAGTTCACTTTGAAGCCATAGTCCAAATTCCACAACAACAACAAAATTTAAAATTTAAAAAGGCATTGCTAAGGGTAGCTAGCAAAATTAACAATAAAGTATCATTGGTAGCTATACATGGTCGCCAAACTTGGAGTCCTATCAAAACTAACAAAGAACAAGGCTCTTGTTCTCTATTACAAATTTGAATGATCCTTGTAGTTTCCCTACTTCTCTATATCATCCTCTAACACCTTATATACTAAACATAGTGAAGTAGCTAAAATATATGTAATCCAAAAGTTAAACTTGGTCACACTCCCCATTTTCCTATCAACTATAGAACCTTGCTCATCAACTCTATCACTTTCATTTTTTAGCATTCTTAATACAATGGACATAGATTAGAAATTAGTGCAAATTCTTTGAATAGTATTGGTATCATCCTCCTCCTACACTACTTTCTCATTTAAGTCCATCCTTTCTAATTTGAAAACTAGATATATGTGTAAGGTGGCGATCAGAAACATTCTCTGTGATTTTTGAAACTCCCATTTCATCCTTTCCCCCTTTAACCTTCACATCCTTCATGCCCTTCTTCGATTTTCCACTTGCCTTGCTCTTTTTCTCCTATATTGGATAATCCTCAACCCATAGACCATTTTCCCCCTCATCTTCCTTCTTACAAATCCCATCATGTGAAGCTGCAAGTTTAGAGCAAATACCTCTCCCCAAAAATATTAACTTTAATGCTAATGTTATATAGTTGTAAGTGTTAATCATTTATCACTCCTTAAGTTTAAATTTCAAAAGTGGAAATTATTTTTCTATTCATAGAGGTTATCAAAATAATAATAATGAAAATGTAAGAGAATTTTTCATAATAAAAGTGTATGTATTTACATTTTTTGTTTTTTCATAATATTTTACTTTTGAAAGCACAAAAGAAAAAAATGTTATAGGAATCTTTATTAAAATTTAATATCTTTTTTAAAAAAATTAATAATAAAATTGATGAATGTGAAATCTCATATACATTAAACAGATAAATTTGATTTATTTATTCATTTTTATCAACATAAGGAAAAGGCCCTATATCTATTATCATTCTATTTGCATTTTACATTTCCCCGTTCAAAGTACAGGCACTCGAGGAAAAAGAACGGGGACGAAAACTCCAGCCGAGCTATGTCCTATATTCATGTTGATGCATTTGCCTTTTGTAACAAAGGTATTTGAGAGGGGCATACCCTCTCTTGCATTTGAATTCATACTATCTTCTTTACATTGTTTCTCCTCCTACTTAATTTGAAAAGGAATATACAAGTGCCCCGCTATTTGAGGTCTTAGGAAGGCATACCTTCATTTTACAAAGTTAATAATCATAAAATCCTTGACATTGGTTTATATCTAAGTTCTTTATCTATTTTGAATGTTCATTCTTTAGTCAATGCCCCTTTCAAATATGTTATGTCTTCATCCTTTTTTTATACCAATTTTCTAAGTTCTTGTTGCTTTCTAAGTTCTTGCAACTTAAGACGCACTTTCATCTCACCATTAAAAGTTAGTCTTTGAAATCTAAATAATACAATTCATTAATGGATGTCATAGAGTCAATAAATCTAGATGTGTGATTCTTATTAATATAGCTTTTGAATAACATAACTTTGTATTATGACTAAATGCTACATTATTCAGCAAATTTTCCATTACTCTAAATCCTTCTTTAGTGATTTATTCATTAGGAATTTTATTTTTAGTAGTTAAGTTTGTCCTTATTTATTTATTTTTATATACTAAATTTGTGAGCATCTTGTGTTTGTAATGGATTACATTAAAAATAAAACTCATTCTTGTAAACAATGATTACATCAAACATTGGTTTCTTAGAACAAAAATATCTTATTCATAGTCGAGATAAATTTGATTATTAATAGTACAACTTTAATTTATTTTCTCAATAACTATATATTACAAAAATATTTAAAGTTTCTAATAGAACTTCCAAAATATTAGGGAAGTCACATCACTAGCCATAAAAAAATTCTTCAAATTTCTATAAAACATCCCAATACAACCTTTTTTGGGAGTGTGTCAATAGTCATATAAACATACTAAAAATTTCGTATAAAACCTCTCACCAAATAATTTTAAGTGAGCTAACTTTGCACACCCACACATCTTAAATAGTCATACAACTAAACTTCTTATAACAATAAAAGATCCTTAAAATCAAACTAATGTTGCTATTAATACATGTGAAATTTATTAATGAATATATAATTGTCATTATTTTAATTTTATAAAATTTGATTATTGACATTTTCCCATATTTATTTTAGTTTATAAATTATCCCCTTTTTTAAATATGAAAAAACAATGTGAAAGTTTTAAAATATCCATCTATAGGCATACGGTTTCATAGAGAGGAAAGCATTGGATTCTATTGCCAATTGCACACAAATCCTTATTTTGGCCTATGTTAGTCACTTAGCCACTAAAAGGGGGAAAAGGGGAAAAAGGGCAAGTATAGATATGGAACTAAATCTGTCTAGGAAATAGAGTAAAATAGGAAAAGGGTTTTCCTTAGAAAAAATTGTCATAGAATAGCAATCTCGCAATCTCACCCACTCGTAATTTGTTGTGGGAATTGTGCTTACTTTTTAACATTTCTTTATGTTGGTTTTAATGCTTGGAAGAGTACTAACACAAAAATAAAGGCCACAAATTTTGGTGTTTGTTCGGTAAGAATGGCTGCCACTTCACTTCAATGTGAAATTTCAAAATATAGGTGTTTAGTTGTTTTCAACTCAACTCATAGGATGGTAAAGAGTGGTCGACCGTACGAAGGATTTTGTTTAGTTGTTTTCAACTGGCTCGTTATTCAGACAGCTGTGTTTTCTCTCTACCTTTTACTTCTTTATTACCTGTTTCCAATTTCTGATTTAAAGTTTTTCCCAGTGTTTGAACTGTTCCTCAGATTTTCTTGAAAATGTTTGACATGGAAAAAATTATAATAAAATAGTGGAAGTTCGATTATAATGACAGGAAAAGTGAGCAATATGATTTATTTTAATTTATCTTTAATGCAAAGTGACTAGTAGAAATTGAATAATCTATTTAATTAATCAGATCAACCCATTTTCTAACTGAATTGATTAAAAAAAAATCTATTCATACTAGATATCAAAACATTTTTATAGGAAAGGAAATTTGGGTAATCGAATATCAATTAATGTGAGAATATTTCTTAAATAATAAAGATTGTGATTTAAATTAAATGGGCTATTAGGATAATTAATTTGTTATAAAATATATTATATAATATGAATATTCAATCTTAAATCAAAGGAAAAACTGATATTTATCTAGATTTCTATCGAAATAAAAGGAAAAACTGATATTTATCTAGATTTCTATCGAAATAAATCTTACACATGCTTCGATTTGTAACTGTAAAAACATATTGTATACTTTTCTATGGTAAGATCTATTTGTTACAATTTGTAGAACTTTGTATTTGAAATATAAATATAAATGTTGACAAACATTTTTTAGAACCTTGCTAGATTAAGATTCTGATTGTAATTTTTTTGAATTCAACTTAAAGAATTTTACACTCAACACAAATTCAATTATTCTCTTTAGGTCAAACTCCACCACACAAATGAACATATTTGAAATTCAAAGTAATAAAAAGTATTGAGAATTGTGTGTACATTTAAATTTTAGAATTATAAACTCATTTTCACACATATATATATATATATATATATATATATATATATATATCTTTCCAGATAATATAGAACTGATTTGTAAACATATGCCAAAAACAAAAAGCAGACTCTACCCAAATTAAAGACAACTGTACGAAAATATACCCCCTTTACAGAAGTCATTATATTAAAAGTACAATCAAACGCTTCCACAAAATAGAAAAATAGAAAATATACTTCACATTCTTTTACTATAATTGATCTTAAATTCATATCCTTATATATTTTTCATCTAAATTACTGAATTACATAGCATACCACAAAATAGAAAATAAATTCTAAAGATCAGAAAAATACAAATACACACTTCACATCGTTACACTATAACTGAACCTAAATCCGTATCCTTGAATATCTTTCATCGGAATAACTGGATTACACATCCATATCGAGTAAAGCGAGAAATAACAAGAAAAATCGTAGGGAATTTTACATTTGATGAAAAAACGGGCCAGGAACGCCTTTTTATTAGCAATTTGTTGGGCCCACTCCGGAATCTCCTCTGACAAAAGATTAGTCAAGAATGAATCATGCCCTAGAAAACCAATTTGAAAAGCCCTTGCAATATCCAGAACCATTATATGCCCTAAGCAAATATAACTTGGCCAACAAGTTATCAGCAAAGGGTAGCCCATTGAAACGAGCTCGAATATTCGATTCTAATTAAGATTTCACAAACTTTGCAAAAACTAAACAAAGCTTCTGCAAATTAAACAAAAAACTTCGGGGGTACTGAATAAATTTTGAAACCTGTGTTGAAGTACTCCACAAGCCAAAGCAATTGAAGATCCAAACTTGAATTGGGCTCGCGGGTGAAGGCCCTTTTATCGACGGCGGACTAGATCTGCACAATTAACGCTTCTTCATCAGGAAGACTTAGAGCTGAAATGAAATTAGCTAAATCTTCTGGTGTGGATTCAATTCCACGCATATGAACCCGTCAGACCCAACTCTAATCACCTAAAGGTAGCGCCCATTCGCACCTCCAGAATTTATTTTCGCCGCTCAATAAGGAAACCTTTTTTTAATTTTTATCCCAGGTTACACGTGAACCCGTCAGACCACAGAAGTATTCGAACCCGGGCGATCTAATCCTTACGCTTTTGAAATAGGTAAACTTCTCTTATCGCTTTAGCTTTTTTGGCAAAGAGAGTACGAAATAAATTTCTATTCAGGAGAAATTCCCTCTAAATATCTTAGTTGACAAATGCCCTAATTATCGAATGGAATATTCTGCTAACTTTTCAAAACTTCTTTGAAGTGCCTACCCGTAGGTATATTCATAAAAAGAATCGACATCATTGGTTATCTCTTAGCAATTTAGGGAAGGTAATAATATGATAGAATTTAAGAAAGCCAAGAGGCATTCATAGACAGATCCACATCTCATTGTTCAGGAATTCGAGTCTTGTCCTAAGTAATACCCAGCCAGAAAAATACCACATCTAAAAAGTGCTTTGATTCAACTCAAAAGCGTCCTACTTTTTTTTAGTGAAATTCCACTAATTAGTGGTAGTGTCTAGCTTCTCTCGTTAAGGCCATAAGGTTTTAAATTCTAATAGAAATATCTGATAAGCCATGACTGCTTGCACATCAGCTCAGTATTGGCAGGTATACAGAAATTGTATTACTTCCGAGTATTCTTCCCATTGTTGACTGATGCCCTCATTAAGGGCTATGCACCTATGCGGATTCCTGCATCTTTAAGTCCAAATCTGCAGTCGGCAAATATGGTCTTCATGCTCTCAACATTCTCCACTGCCTATCCGTAGTGGACTTGCCATGGAATCTCCAAAAATGTCCAAAGCTCCACTCGTACAACTTTAATGTCCTCGTGCCCTCATTGTGCTCTCTCTGGCTATCTGCAGTTGACTGGCTACCTGGAAACTAATTGAACACGGACATTAATTATGTAACATCAATTGATCTCATGAAGCCAACTGCAGGTAGCAAAGGAAAATTATAATCTCCATAGCAGCTTAAAAATACTTGGCCAATCGTTTTCACTCCCAAATTTGCACCCTATCTAGTCTTCCATGAGCCTCAGAGTGCAAAAAGTTGCAGGTGCAGAAGTAGCCAACCAAAACAATTTACTCACCCTGATGACAGATCAGAGGTGTGATGAATAACATCGATACGAAAAGATTCTGCATAGTTGAATCCAGAAGCCCTCTCAAACAGTAACCAACTAATAATGACTGTGAATCTAGAAAGCATGAGAGTAGCCATGATTCAGTCACTCCCAAGTAGTTTGCCCATCCTCATGACATATCAGAGCACGTGATGAAAATATTCTACACAGTTGAATACAGAAGCCTTCTCAACCAGTAAACAACTAATAATGACTGCAAATCAAGAAAGCATAAAAGTAGCCCTTATTCAGAGTCACTCAGGTAGTTTGCCCATCTGCCCTACCAACTGTTCGTAAACAGAACTTTCCACCATGTAGACCTTTGATGTTAAAAAATACACACACAATCTAATTCAGAAGCTAATTGCAAAAAATTGAATGGATTGTGGAAAACTGATAACACTGATTCAAAACATTGTCAATGGACCAATTGGTCTTCTGGTGAAGTTGAAAGGTTCTTAATGAGCCCACCAAGGATCAAGTCTTACCAAGTGCAAGGTTATCGATGAAAAATCCTCCTCAGGAAGAAAGAAAAAAATAAAATGAAATAAATAAATAAACCTTCATCATTAAGTTGATATTGTCATTGCAAACCACAAATGTCATTGCAATTTGCATAAAGCTCTAGCAGTTGGATAGGTTTACAAAAGAATTACCTAGACGAATTATTTTGTGTATACTCCCAAAGTAGATCATAATTTATTGAATGCCAGAGCTATTGACAGTTACAACAATGATAAAGATGGGCCTACAGTTTATTCACAATTTTGGACCTACTGAGTGGATACTGACTGATTGAATCTGGAATATAACAGTCACGATGCACTTGGTATTTCAGCACGCACAAGAGCGAGAGAGAGAGAGAGAGTGTTATGTATTTCCACGGTGCATTAAAAAATCAAAATAGCCAAGCTTTCAATTCTCTATTGAATAATCAGATACTTGAACATCAGTAGTCTGCCAGAATCAAATTCCAAGCTAGTCGCTGTAAGTTTCAAACATAAACAACCACAAGAATTCAGTTCTGTTTTGGAAAGGAAACAAAGCTAAATAAGGCTTTCATTTCACACAGAAAATAAACATCATCAAGAAAATGGTAGAACATTTGGCACCATACAATTTTGAGTTGCAACCCTATCCATGAATTTGCATGAAAAAACGTAACATGGTGCTCCCATGTAAAATGCAGCTAAGCAATATTTCTTAGCAGGTGCTATTGAGAAAATAGTTCCACACAGTTTTTGCTAGTGTTGGACTTCTTGAGAAATGCATTTGAACAATTTGAAAGGAAACTAAAACGGTTCTTCGCCACATGCAGGAAGCCATGTGACAGGAAAAATGGTAGCAGACCTTGGAATACTTCTTCCTAAGCATTTCTTGCTCCGCATTTGAGAAGAGGATCCTGATTTTTTAGAAGGTTGCATGGAACCACCTAGACCAAAAGTACAGAAGCGCTAGCCACTTACAGAACCACTGCCTCAGGGAAAAAATGCTTGGACAAATTAAATAGAATGGATTTACTAACCCAACTGGCTGCAAAATCTGTTGCAATTTTCTACAAATGAACTTTTAGAGGTTCAACCTAAAATGTATCTAGATTGTTCTAATACAAGAAACTTGAAGAAAACTTTTTCAGGTGTTGTAATAATACAGTAATGTCAATCCATGGGGAACCAATTGCCATTAAAACTGCACAAATGATGGAACTATACAGAAAATCCATTCGGTGTCACATGTACAAGTAGAGACTATAGTGCACAGTAATTTTCATCCAGAATATCATTAATAATTTCTGTATTAAGATGTTTTATACAGAAATTATTAACCCAATAAAAATGCTTGTACAAATTTAATAGAATGTCATTAATAATTTCTGTATTAGGACACTTTCTAGTGTTAGCCACTTACAGAACCACTGCCTCGGAACAAAAATGCTTGGACAACTTTAACAGAATCGATTTACTAACCCAACCTTCTGCAAAATATTCTGCAATTTCTACCATTGAAATTTTAGAGGTTTAACCTAAAATGTATCTAGATTGTTCCAATACAAGAAACTCAAAGGAAACCTTTTCAGTTGTAATGGAGTAATGTCAATCCATGGGGAACCAATTGCCATAGATTCTGCACAAATGATAGAGCTATACAGAAAATCCATTTGGTATCATGCATATGAAAGAGAATTTAGTTGACAATAATCCTCATCCAGAATATCGTTAATAATTTCTATATTAAGAGAACCAAGATATGGACAAGTGCCGCACCCCAAAAAGTACAATTTTCTTTAAATCAAAGAATTTTATTCAGAAGCTCTACAGTTTGAGAAGTAAATACAAGAAGCCTTTTCAAATCCCTGCAGCAAATGCTTTTTTCTACAGACTCGCCTTTAAAACTGGGGCAGAAAGGCTAGAACCTGCATGGCAAAACACTGTATCTATATCTTCCTAATTGGCCAACTTGAGATCTATACAAGAGCGAGCCCATGAATTTAGACTCATCCCTGAATATTCAGGAAAAAGAGAACCGGAATTCTTTTCATCCTATACTAACTAATGAGGAGCAAACATTTCTTTCAGGACACAATCAACCTGCCTGCAATTTGATGGGCTGTGATTAAAAGGCTCTGATGGCCGCTCTCTGAAAATCATGCCAAGATGGCTGTGTCATTGAACAATTCATCCAACATGTCACTCATCTGAGTCACTGTTGCTCTTAACACACCGTCATCTGAGATTGTACATCATCTGGACATTCAACTCACTCCAGCAGAATAGACTAAACTCATTCAAAGCAGGAACCATTTATCTGTAAGGACAGTCTTCAATCTGAATCACTATCTAAACTTTCCATGGCCTTTAGCCCCCTAGGCTTCTGCAGAAAATACAACAGTAAGTTTGTTTCCATCATATATATGAGATAACAATCACTGTGGCTGACAAGTAATCCTACTACAAGAAACCCTGAAAGTAGACAGATCAAAGAGTAAGTACCTTCTTTACACACTTTTTTTCTCGGACTTCATAGCGTGCTTTATTTAAATCAGACAACCAATTCCCTGGAAAGCAATACTGTCCAGCAAAATGATAGACAGATTAGGTTGAAATCACATTCCACTTTGGCCATACCACAGTTAAAAAATCATAACTAAAACATACGAGAGTCCTAATACACCTTTGGAATTGGTAAATGCAATTACAATAAACTGTTCTAGGTCAACTCTCTATACTGCTGTTATTCTCTCAAAAACAAGCCATGGAAATTCATATACTTCTTTTGAACAGAAAAACATGCCAATGATCATCTATTCCATATCAACCTACTTTACCCTTTTTACTTTTCCCTTGTTCCGAGCATAATGTTGAAAGAGAAGGAAGCAACATGAAATCCCCATTTACCTGTAAAATTTTGTCAACATTCTTTGCCCGCTTTTTGGGTCTCTGTGGAAGTTTGCTCCCCTTCATTGCAAAAAAGTCATCTTCTTTCTCTTTCCGTGAGAGAGAGACATAAATCCTGGGCCATTCAAACATATCTAGGTTCACTTTCTCTGCATGAACAAAGGCCTCTGTTTCTGAGGGTGTAGACTCGCCAGCTACGCCAACAGCAAGTCCACAGTTCACTTGTAGAGATCCAGGAACAACTTTTTCTAATTTCTCTGGAGATTTGGGAGCATGCATATCGGCCCTTCGGTTGAAGACACGACTGTCACTTGAAAATCCATTGATTCCCAGATTTACACAGTTCCCAGAGGGGGATGGATCTTCTGAATTTCTGTAAATCACCAAACAAAATGATAATTTCAAAATGAATTAGCACTGGATTTAAACGGCCATGATCATCCAGAGGCCTAAATTGAACAAATGTGCTGAATATGTCCGCAAACAGTTCCATACATGAGAATCCCACCATAAGTGAACCTGGATATGAATGGAACTGCATATTGGCCACCAGACGGCTGAGACTATCCAAGGGAGAAATTGCAGGTCTGCAAAACATGGGAATCACCTGGCATGGTGCAATTTTCTACCCCAAGAATCATTCCCTGGCCAGATTTGCGGCTAGATTCCAGCACATTCATAGCATTTTAGTCTTTTGGATAATCATTGCCCTAATCAAATAGCTCTATCCACTGCCCTAATCAAGTAGCCTTGAAACAGTTTTGAATCCAAACCAAAACAATAAAAAAGGCTATATACAAAATCATAACTACTCACCTGTGGATAAAACCGGAAGTAGAGGGGTCGTGGGCAGGAGTAGAGGGCCGCAACGGTGTGCTTCGTGAATGAACTACCGATGAGTTTTGAGCAGATGCAGGAAGCTTTTCATACCTTACAATTCTCCTATCTATGTGATTCTTCCTTTCCTTCACAGACGTCTCCTCAACACCATTTCTGTTGTAATCGGCTCGAGAACCACGAGACCTCTTGTTTTGACCCCATTCTAAGAGTAGATCCCCTGTTCCTTCAAAGACCCGCTTCTTTGAAACCTGAATTTCTTGGCTGGACTTCCCGTCTTCACTTACTTGGTCTGAAGGGGAATTTAAGTATTCTAGCTCTTTGTGGGTGTTCCCATTGTGTACTGCAGATGAGCCTCCCTTAAGTCTTACGGACTTCCCTTCCAAAAATTCACCGCCATTCAAAATCCTTCCATTTTCGGGAGCCTCGTCCTTCTTGCATATCATTTTGGGCTTCTTTCCATTACTCGCCGGCAGACAAACCGGACTAGCTGCTTGATATCTGCAGACGCAAATCCAGAGCGTTAGATCATTTCCAATGATATTTTCAATAAGCTTCAACAGCATATACTTCATCAGTAAACACCAAATTCCACTTCAAATAAAGGCATTTCCATAGATTTTCTCGAAATAAAAGATCCAACCCTTAAAATATTTTGCCTCTATTTTTGGATTGGCCAGACCTGTAGTTTCAATATGAAATAAATGCAAGGTAAACGTAAAGCACACTCCACAAACAATCCTATCACATTTTATCCACGGGGTGCAATTCGCAATGACAAATGTAATCAAAAATTTCAAAGAAAACAAGCCTGAGCCTGTTATTCAAAGCCTGTGTACAAAAACTCGGATTAAACATAGTTCAGAGCATTTTTTCTATATCTTTTTTTCCGGATTCAAATAAAAAGCTAAAACATTACGAACAAGTGAATCGATTCATTCAAGGACAAAAAGAATCGATTTAAGCATGAATTTCAAGGATTTAAACAGCTTCGACGCCATGGCTAAACTTTCCCTAAAAATGGAACAGATCCTAGGCATAACTAAAAGCCTATTACAGTACATGTACATGCTTTTCCACGGCCGCTATCTTCTTCGCTATTCATCAGAATACAGCATCTAACGGCTAAAGCGTTCGTCGTATTCTCTGTTAGACCAAAAATAAACAACAGACAGAACAGTTCCTGCAATTTATACGTCAATCAAGGCTGAATATTGACGGCAAAGTTTGTAAATGAAGAATTTATAAAATACACGCTTACAAATCGTCTAAGTTCAAATCTCCTGCAAGTCCTAAACCAGAATACGTCTAAATTACTCAAACTACAAAAAATAAAACGATTTCGCTACTGTTCCGCTACAAAAAAAAAAAAAAAAATTATGAGGTTTTTTTCTACAAGCAAGAGAAATCGCAAAAGCATACAAAATAAAAGGAAAAACAGTGCCTCGGAAACGATCGTTCGAAAACAAGTTCTGTTACAAGCTCTGAGCTATGAAATACACGCAATACACCGAATCAGTAAAACGAAAGCCAACATAGTACGCCTAAACCGCAATAAATTAACGCCATCCACATCTAAAATTCACAGGGCCTCAAAAATTGCAGAACATAGCAAGATTAGTCCAGGACTATTCGCTGCCAGAGCAATTTAAAAAATCACAAAACATATGTAGATTTATCAGCACATTTTTCCCACGGCATTCATTATTCACAGGATTTATTACAATTAATAGCTTTGTATCTGCCCGGATCCCATTGAAGATCCCTCAAACACGCCAATTTTAAGGGCACTTGCCAGGGAGAAGAAGATGATGATGATTACAGACCTCATGGCCAGAGCTGAAATGATCCAATCATCCAACAACCCACCAAATCCTCTGCGATTTTATCAATCCTTCACAAAAAAAGCGTAAGCACAATTCCAGAAAAAATAAAACCCAAATGTCGTAAACAAGCAAAATCTCAGAGTACGCCCCCCAAAAATGTCGATAGCCGCTGCAAGCCAAGGTGGTTTAGGGTGCAATAAAAACCACTTGCAGACCCAAATTTTGAGTCTTTTCACCTCAAAAACCTGCAAATTCGAGCACAAAACTGCATCCGCGGGAAGGATTCGCCGAGAGAAATGGCTGTGTGGCGAAATTTCTCCAGCAAACAGGACACTAGAAGCCTAGAAGAGGAGAAGATTTAACGAATGAAATGAAATGAAATGAGAGGCTTTGCTTATTGGCTTTTAACTGCTGTGTGTTGAAAATACTGTTATATAATTTTACGTTTGTGTTATAAGTGGCTTAAGCTTTAGGGTTATGTGGAAACGAAGACATTGGGTGAGCCTATTGTTTTTAAGGGAATATAATACTACTTCCATGGAGGTCATCCCAATGGGGATTGGATGGGTTTTACATTGCCCTTGCGACTACACTTAAGAGATAGTTTTGTACGCTTTTAAATTTTGTATGTTAAACGACCCTCTAAATGGATAATGTTCACCCTATAGAATATAATGTTGAAGTAATGCATTGCAAAAGAAATTCGCATAAAAATGCACAGTAAAACAAAATAATAATTTTTTTTTTTTTAAATCTAGATTTAGTTAGGCTTACATATTTAATCTTGAGTATATATAATAATTTTACTTTTTATTTTTTATATTTATGTGTAGGTAGTTTTAGTTTAATTAGTGTATCTTAGATTATGATTATTTTTCGATCTTGATCTATAATCATGTCTTCTTCAATACCAATTCAACATTTTTGTCTTATTTCATTCATGCTCATGGCTACAAATTTGTTATTACAATCATGATTTTGATCTACCTAGATGCAAAATCAAAATCAACTCTTTTAGTCGAATGACCTAATTTTGAATTATGATCTTATGCTAGCTATGTAGAATTTGTGTGAATGTTTAAATAGACATCAACTTGAATTCATTGACACGTGCATAATTGTTAATTATCAAAAGAACAATCATTCATATTTGCAATCAAATTTTAAAATCAAGTAAAAACTTATGCATCTAACCACATCCATCTTAGTCCTTGTGAATCACTTAGAACTTAAATCTAAGCATGTTATATATCAAGGTGTTTTCAAATACTAGCAATGTGACATGGTAAGTCAAAGAGTGCATAAGAGGGGATGTCATTGTTTAGTATTGTATTAGGAAGCTACAAGGTGGAATCCAAATATTGTTATAGATCAGGATGTCAAGTATAAAGTGACTTCGCAATGGTGAACTCAGTCCATAATAATGAACTCAACCTAACACAAAGTAAATAAGAATATTATGGTGTTGAACCATATGTACATCTATTTAGGACATTACTAGATTTTGAGGCATGCATATCCTATTGTCTTTGCTAATTAACTTTCATTCTTTACTCATAAAGGTGAATAATGTCTCTCGTCATTTATTTCTATCAATAGCTAGTTGTACTCCTATTCGATATTTGCTTAGTTCAATCACTCTACTCTAGCAACTCATCAAATCTAGGTTAATGTTACTTAATTAATTGGCATAGGTTATTTCTAAAGAAATAATTTATTTTTACTTTCCTTTTGAAAAGCCTGACATACCTAACCTAAACTAATATACAAGTTTTTGATATTTGTTGTGTACTTTTTATCAACACCTTTATTTATCATTTTTAGATATGCTTCATTTTTTTTGTCACATTGGTTTATCTCGTTTTTATAAGGTTTGGTGATTATTTTTTGTTGTATGCCATTATGTCCTCCCAAGCCATCCTTGTCATTACTAAGTGTTTTTATTTGTAAGGTGTTTTTATTTATGATATAACTTCAATTTTATGATTGCCCTTGTTTATCTAGCTTTTCGACCTTTAATCTCTTGTCATTCTCTACTTAGGGTTTAAGGTTCATTGTAAAACCTAGTTTCCCTATAATCCCACCCTTGATTTATATTACAACATGTTGCATTCTATTGATGTTATTGTAGCTATGGTCGGATTCCTTGAGATCAACATAGAGGTTGTGATAATATAATTGATGATATAATTATTGTTAATATACAATAAGTATATTATATATTATAATAAATTGAAAATATAAAATTATTATATTAAAATAAATATATTATAATATAATTATTATTATATTGTATTATTATAACACATAATTATATAATTATGTAATTATATAATAATAATATTTAAGATTATGAAATAGTGGAATGGCATCACCCGCATATATTAAGGAAGAATAAGTCTTCCAACATGATTTTATTTTTATTTTGTAAAGAAATATACAATCTCTAAAAATTAACACATTCTGGTGAGTTTCTTCCTAGGCTACTTTTTATGGGTCCAAATTTTAAATAGATGCTTGGCTTCCATTATGCAATATCCTTCTATATTTAGTATAATTAAGATGAATTTTCACAATAATAAGGATTTTTTTTTAGAGAGGTTTTATTTCAATGTCTTTCATTACTAACTTCTTTCATGGAATTGATTAAAGATGAAACTTGCTTATCAAATATAATTCTTACAAGTATACTTGAACCTAATGACGATCATATTACTTGTGGCATTGATTACTATTGTTTCTAGAATGTATTTATCATATGAGTTGCCTACATATTACATAAGTGCCACACATAATGGTGGTACACTGCTCATGGTAGTAATGAGTCTGTGGATTGTATGATTTGTATGAGTTGCCTAAATTTATACTTGATGATGGTCCCTATAGTGGTGTTTAATTTTTTAACACGTGTGTCGCACATGCTCTTTCTTTGAATTATTGTTTGTGCTTTGGTGATATTATAATAGTAAAATCATGTTGCATGTGTTGTTATCTTGTTGCTCTTATATACTAAGATTATGGACCTTCAAAAAGACAAATTAAAAAATGATTATGATGGTTCAATAGAGGCTTATTCATTTTTTAGCTATTTAGACAATATCTTTACCAAAAAAATCTAGACATAGATATGATAATGTACATGTACCATCTTAAAAAGTAAGCACTTTCTTTGTGAGATCATTTCATCCCTCCTTAGTGTGGTTTGGTACATTAATACCTTTTATTGCATTTAATAATTCAAATCAAGGTCCTTTTTCTTCTTCCATCTTGCTCAAAACTCTAAGTTGGGATTAATCTCTATGCATGGATTCTCATATATTTCTCCAATCACAAAAATCATGGTTTAAATGCAATTTTTATTAATTTTCCCACATATCTCATCATATTTCACTTGACCCCCTTATATATCTTGGATCAAGAAATTTTTGTGAAGAAGTTAACACATCTAGGTATAGGTTGTCTTGAATCTATACATGGGGTAAAGGTCTAGGTTGACCTATACCCAAGAGATAAATATTAATTAGATCTTAAGCCTGATATAAAATACTAATCTTCTCTTACCTTATACAACTAGCCCTTTTGATTTTGATGCTCAAAAGTGGTATGAAAGGATACTTGCTCACTTCATTTGAGAATTAATTAATCATCCTTCAACTCACAAGAAATTGCATCAATGAGTTTTTAAGAAAGCAATCAAGGTCTCCTTTTCCATCCAAGTATTCATCGTTCATTTCCTCTCTTAGATCTAACTTCCTTCTACGTTGGAGATAGTGGAGTTGGCCATAAAAAAGGATATCCACTTTCATGCATTTTACTTTGTCAATCTATTATTGAGGTGAATTACAAGTATTCATAGACATAAGGTTTTGCTTTACATGATCTCCTTTTGGTTTTTGTGTTGATTCAGGCATATTGAATTAACATATTTAATCACATCTTAAACATAACTGCATCAACATTGATAGGATATTCTTCATTGTTAGGTTTACTTCTACTATATGTTAGCATTCCTTTATTTATATCTATTTTAATTCAAGGTTGATTCCTAAATTGAGCATTGACCCAAACAAACCCCTCCCCACCAACAAAGTTTCCCCTTTTTGTGTGCAAGTGCAAATTTGTAGGTTTTCAGAATCAAGATTGGAAGACATAGGGTCATAGTTTTTGTCAAATTTTTAGATCTTGGATTTTCATGTAGAGAAGGTATAGCTCAACCTTGACCTCTACCAAGTTGACCTCTATAACCAAGTCGACCTCTACCTCAGAAGTTGACCTTGTCCTAAGGCTTCTAGATTTTTTAAGGTTTACATATTTCACCTTATGAGTTTCAAATCTCACCTAGTTTTTATTTCTTTCATAGTTTGATTGTCAATTTTAAATTTTAAATTTTGGTGAGTACATCCATCTCTGTCATTTCATAGTACTTACCTTTATTACATTTCCTTCTCTTAGGTAAAGGAGGAACACAACTCAAAGGACCTCTACATTGAAAAGATCAAGCATTAGTGTTTTTCTTTGTGCTAATCAAATTTCCTTTGTGCTGGAACCTCAATGTTCTTCCTAAAATCAAATACCTACATAATTTGGCGAGTGTTCTATCCACTTAATTTCTCACCATTTTGTATATGTTACATTTCGGTGAGCATGACTTCTTACATGTCCATTCTTATTTTGGTGTTAGATTTTCTTTCTTTCTTTGATCTACTTTATTCATTTCATGCATCTAGTTAGATCTATCTTGCCTTACATCATTGTGTATGATTGCTTTACCTTCACCATATATTTTGATGAACCCAATGTCTTACAACACCTTCTTCACTTGGTAGTTAAATCTCATTTTGATTGCATCATTAGATCCTCTGTGCACATTGTTTGTGTTATTACATACACATTTTGAGACTTGGTTTTGTATTTTATCAATATCGAACTCTCTAAAATGGTTTGGTGTGTAATCACTTCTATGATCACCTTTCTTCTTAATTTTCTCTATCGCATGTTTGAGGTGTATGAGAGTTTCTTTCATTTCATAATGTTCATGATCCTTCATGGATTTCTTATATATATGACATAATGAGATTAACAAATACAATGTTTCCCAATAACATATGTCAAGAACATTTTTAATATCTCACGTGGTCTCCTTATTAGCATTTTCAATCACACAAGAGCTTTAGTTAATGAGCCTAATTGTAATCTTCATAATCTAATTTTGAATGTTCAACCTCAAACTTCTCATGATACTTAAAACTTTTTTCATCACCAATCTATTATTTCATGATAATCATATTGATGATTTCTTAGATGATTGGGACATTGGTGAGTTCTTAGATGATCTCCCTTCTAGATTGTGACATAAGAATTTTTCTCCTACTATTCCTCCTTATACAACACATTCTCATAAACCTCAAGATAAATTACCTTCTCCATCTAAATTAAAGGGTACTTACACTATGTCATATAACATTGCCACTCAACAAGGCTATAAGTGTTTAGGAATTGGTATTAATGAATGTAGCATAAAAATTTGGGGTACTATGATAATGTGTGATGAGGTATATATTGAGCCCACCAAATTTAGTTTTACATTAGGGAAAGAGAAAGAGGGACCTTCAAGCATAACCTTCAAAAGGGACTGAAATTAGATTAGCAAAACTCAAAGTAGATATAATGGGTGTCAAGGCTACATTTAAGTCCTTTAAAATGTTTAAACTAAAGGATATATTTCCCCTTGTATTGTAATGTACCAAGTTGATTATGTGTTTAATGAATTGACTTAATGCAAGTTGATTGACTAACTAAAATGCAAGTATTATAAAAGCACATTTGATCACTAAGCACATGAAAGGATATGATTTGATTTATCAAAATAAGTGTTATGAAATGACAAGTATGGAATCAAGTTAACTTTGAGGGATGGTAGAGGATGCTACTTCAAATCTAAAAATTGAATGTCAAACATTAACAAAAATAAAAATCGTGTAGTATCTAAATAGAAGATTGAAAATTGTCGATTTTGAAAAACTTGGAGCTCTAAGTAAGGGACAACCAAGAGATAAGGGTCAACCTAAGTAAATAAATATCTTGGTAAGGTTAGAGATCATCCTTGACCTTAACTATGTTAAAAACATACGAATCTAGAGCTTTGATAGAAACCAAAAGTCCTAGACTTGAAATTTAAATTCATCACTTTGAAAACTTGTCGATTTTCTCCTACACACGAGAAAAATATAAATTTTTGGGGTGGGAGGGGGGGAACTCTATGGATGGACATAATTTAATCCATAAAGATTTGTAGATTCTTGTATGTAGATGTCTAAATGATTTATGATTATAATGCAAGATGTCTCCAAAAATGCAATATATTTACAAGTGTCAAATCATAGATCCATGAATATAAGTATGCTCAAATGCTTGAAGAATGAGTTATTCTAGAATGTTGATGAATGTAGATCTCCTCCCTTAATGACCAACTCCACCATATCCAATAAAGAAAAATATAGACCTTGAAAAGGAAATTCATGATTGATGACATGAAATGAGGGCCTTTAATGAATTCGCTATTTATAGACTTGAATGCACCTTAGAAGTTTTTTTGCAAATGGTGTCTTGAATGTAAGTATGAATCTTGAATGTGTGTGGATAATAGTTGTTAGCATGAATGTTGAAGATATTCCTTTAGCAAAGTATCTTAAGCACTGAGCTAGAATATTTGGGAGATTAACATGTTGCATTCATGATTGTGTTTTTCATTGATGTCAACATGGTATTATTTCTCTAAAGAATGTGAGAGTAGCAGACAGAGAATGAGGTTGTATAGATTGAGTATTGATGATGTGGTCAAGTTCAGTTGAAGATATATTCTATAGTGTATTAGTATGACATGGACAAGTGCGCATGCAATAAGTTGAAGACATGTGAGAACTATTTTTTATTTACAAAGAACAATGTGCAGAAAAAGTACCTAAGAAGTGGTTTCTAGTGTTTGGATTGTATTTCCTAACAGGGATAAAATCGTGATGAGCAAAGTTAGATAGTAATAATAAACAACTTGGTGATGACATCAACGAGTGCATGAATTTTGAGGTCACACATGTGAAAAGTTGTGAATACTATGAGCTAACAATGTTTTGTAATTATGAAAAGATATAGTGAGTTGTATTATCTTAATGAGGTCCTATTGTAAATAATTAAGAAAGCCTCAAGGCTAACTCAATGAATTATTTTGAGGACATGGTATAAAGGAAGGTTATATTCCTTGTGATGATAGTGTAATTGAGTGTAAGTGTGAATTGTGAAAGTAATATGAAAAGTTGGTAAATGTGAGTAAGCGATCAAAGGGATCAGTGTGGATGTGAAGTTGAAGGTCTGGTATTAAGATCTGAGAGGTATTTGGTGTGGTATTGGCATGACAAGAGAACAAATCAATAGTTAGAGATGCTAAAGTCAATTGCATTTCTATTATTTTGAAAGGAATAATACATAGGCCAGTTGGACATTGAATTCAGTGGTATTGCCCCTTAAGTTGTTTGGACAGTGGGCCCATCTACTTTCTACAACTCCTAACAGAGTTGGAATCTCCTCACAGGGATTCAAAGTCTCCTAATAGGGATTGATATATACTAAATGTATTTCATTGGCTCCTAACATAGTCCATCCTCTTATAAGGAGCTTATATATTAGTACATGATTTTGATTTTGTGGGTACCATCCCTACTGGGGTTTTCCCTCTAATTAAGGGTTTCCCTAGTTAACATATCTAGTGTTATTGTGTAAGTGTATCTTCTTATGGTTGTTTATTATATTGATTACACATTTAAGTTTTAATAAGGTTGATAAAAGTTATATTTCTCAGATAATTGATTCACCCCACCTCTCAGTTATCTTGATGTACTTTACTTTTTAAAAATTGATATCAAAGAATCAAGTCATTGAAGGAAAAGCTTAAAAAATTAAGGGGATCTATGGTGAGTCATTTTAGAAAATAAATTCCTAAGTTCGATGGAGTTAACTATGACAACTAGAAAGAGAAGATGAAGACACACATCTGCTATGCATGGGTCTAGGATATTGGCTGATGACGAAGAATGAAAATAAAATTGTGGAAGAAAGTAAACATGAAAGATGTAGTGAAGCTAAAAGAGATCTATTCATGTGTAACATGCTTGCTAGAGTAGCACTTTTGTCATCTCTTCCTAAAAATGAATACAACCAGGTAAAATCCTTAGAAACATCTCATGGAATTTAGACAGCTTTGGAATCTACTTATGAAGGTGATAAGCATGCTAAGAGAATCATATTACAAAATTGGATATATTTTTTTCAAGAGGCTAAAATGATGGAAGATGAATTTGTAAGAAGTTATATTGGCAAAATATTAGAAATTATTACAAGAATCAAAACTTGTAATGGAACTAAAGATGAATTGGAGATCATATGGAAGATCTTAAAGACTTTGACACCACCGTTCAAGAGGACAACATGGATGATTGAGCAAGTGATATCTTGTACTGAGAAATTTTCCAAAGAGACTCTTCTTGGAAGATTAGAAGCGACAAAAGTGAGTGTTAACCCAATGTCTTCCCATCAAAAAATTGAATTTGAGACTAAGCATACCCTAATGTTCATATATTTGAAATTTCAAAAATTAGGGCACGCGAGAATACTTTGGTTATACACATTATTTCCTAAGTCCTAAGGTTAAGTCATATTTTAATATTTCTATGGGGCTGCAACTTTTGATACTGTTAGATCTTCCTAGATCTATGATCGTCACCTTGTCACCTTATGAATTTACACGAGACTTATGGAAGGCAAAAAAGCAACAAGTAGACACATAGCATAGTGGACCCTCCTTCCTTAGTTTTGACGAAATGCATCATATATCTTCCCAGCCATCGATCTTCCTAGGATCAACTGTCCTCGCTATGTTGTTACGAAAAGTTGCAAGTATTTTAATTTATGAAACATAGTAAGAGGTTGATGCATGGCATGTGGGTCCTATATTTCTTGTGGGCCACAGGCGAGGTGGATAGATTGTCAGATGAGTTGGCAAAAGACAATATTTCTATTGGTCAGGTTCTGACACAAATTGGTGTGTTCTTAAAGCTGTCAGATGGATTATGATCAAGTGGTTTTTGTTTTGTCACCAGGGGAAGTTGCATGAAGGATACCTATAGTGACATGGCGAGGGCCTGACATGTGTCCCCAGTGGGCCCCTTTTCTTTAGATCGCAAGAGGTGAAAGGTTAAGGCTACGATAATATGACTATGTTCACATGTTATGATCTTATGATCCAGCGTAAGATTGTGAAGTTAATTAATAGAGCTGTCGATGTTATGATATACAACTATCATGACATTGTAAAAGTGTATGGTTGCAAGAAATAGTAAGAAAGGTTATGATCTTATGGTACATAGTTGTCATAAGATCGTAGATGTAGTTGAAGAGGTCTTTTGAAGACACGAAGACAAAGGTTTGTCATTGCATCATGCCAATCGTAAGATTGTAAAGATACTTCAAAGGGGGGACGATGTTAAGATAGGTTGACGATTGTAGGATCGTAGAACCTTGAGTTGACCATGATGAAGGTATTTCACTTGTCTGAGCTAGAAAAGAAAAGGGTCTTCATCCAGTGGAATTGCAAGAAGAGCACAGAATGAATGTTGAATATGATTGGCCTATTGATATATCCAACTTGGCGTGCTGATAACAAGGAAAAAATTACTCTTTAATGGTGGATTGGATTTTTTATCATCTGCAGATTGATTTCAGTGTTTCCCATGCCTAGTAAATGCAAAAGGAGCATGCACTCATCACCTAGTTATCTATCTACCCAATTATGCATTAATGATTGCCGCTTTTGTCTTCTTAGGATCGTTCTTTTGGGCAAAATATTGGATTTTCTTGCATCTGGGTCTTCTCCAAAATCATATTTTCTCAATCTTTATGGTTATCTTAATGATGGTAGTTGTGCCTTGGCTTCCAATATAAGTTTTTGAGTTATGCTTGAACTATAAAAGAAATTTTTGTACCCTTTTAGGAGTTGATCTTTCTCTAATTCTCTAGTATTGCTTCCTATGCATACTACTATAATTTTTCATGCCTATGAACCATAATAATTCTTCATTATATCTCTTTCAACCATTAACATACTATGCAAGACCCCTTTGCCTCCAATTGATGTTCTTGCCTATATTCTACAATTTGCATGATTGTATCTATTTTGGCATTTGAACGATATTAAGTGAAGTCTCTTCCTATAGCATTCTTTTGTTGTTTGATCTACATGTGATTATTAGATTAAACAAAGTCTGAATCTGTATTCCTTGAGGTTATAATTGGTAAATTGTGCATTTATGGGTAGAGATAAGATCAAACACTCTATTTTGGTGCATCACCTCCTTAGAATAGATTAGGTAGTTTGCTTCTATGCATTTCTTCTCCCTTTTCCTCTCCAAGAGTAGTTAGGCACATCCTAATAGCAAAGGAAGCCGACCTTCTCTAGAGACTCAACCTCATAGTTCAAGTCCCATAGCTTGGAGGTTGTTTCCATGTTTCACAAGGTTGTCCTTGGGTAAAAACTTTGGACAAGGGTGCAAACTTTTGTGACAATAGTGAGCTTGAAACAGTCTAGAGATTTTCCTAGAGTGGAAATTTCTTTCAGTGCATTAAGTGTTCACCCTTCCTTTTCAAGAAGTGCAAGCACCAATGGAGATTATGCTAGTAGCAGTAGATCTAGATCTAAGGGAGATAGAAGAATTGAAGAAGGAATTTCCTTGCTTGTAAGGAGAGAACTAGATGGTAAGAAAATCTTTAAATGTTGGACTTGTGATGAATTTAGTCATTTTGCTTCTAAATTTCCTAAAAGAGTGAAACAGTACAAAAATAATTTCAAGTCTAGAAGGCCTAGAGAATGTTTTTATACAAATGAAGATGATGAGTCTAATGAGAGAGTTCAAAGTTAGAGTGATGATGAGTTAGGATTTCTAGTTATAAAAGAAGAAAATCCTAAAAAAGAAGTCAAAGAAGAGAAAGTTCTAGTATCACAAGTTGAAAAGAAAGTTGATTAGATCATAGAAAGTGGTTTTTCACATCATATGACTAGTGATATGAATAAATTTGTTAATCTCAATAGCCATAATGGAGAAATTGTCAGAGTTGGTAACAATGTAACTTGTCATATCAAGGGAATATGATCTATTACTCTTGATGGAAAAACTAACACAGATGATGTTTACTTTGTTGATGGATTAAAATACAACCTATTGAGTGGTGGACATTTGGTTGATAAGGAATATTAGTTACACTTCACAAAAAGGATATGCATTATTATGGACAAGGATGGTAAGTTGATTGGTACTGGCACAAGATCTAGAGGTAATGTTTTTTAGCTGAACCGTATAGAGATGACATGTTTGGTTGCTAAAGTTGATCAAAGTTGGTTGTGGCATAGAAGTTTTTGTCATATAAATTTTGATAATATTGTGAAGGAAATTAGTATATTTGTTGTTAGAGATTTATCAAAAATTGTGAAGCCTATTAATGTTGCATACAAAGAATGTGTTATGGCTAAGTAGAAGAAAATCTCTTTTCCTAGCAAGAAGTTCACTACAATAACAAAAATTGAGATTGTTCATACAAATCTAAGTGGTCCCACTAAGACAAGAGGATTCTATAGTGAAAGGTACTTCATGATTATTGTTGATGAATTTACTAGGATGATGTGGGTAGCATTCCTTAAAGAAAATTTTGAAGCATTTCAAAAGTTTAAGTTGTTAAAGAATGGAGTTAAGAATGAGTTTGGATTTAAGATTAAATGTTTAAGATTTGATAGAAGTGGATAATTTACCTCGAATGAATTTGACACTTTTTGCAAAGTGGATGGCATTAAGAGGTAGCTATCAGCTCCTAAGACTTCTGGCTAGAAAGGAATTCCTGAGAGAAGAAATAGATCTATAACATAAGCAACAAGAGCTATGATGCTTGAGAATGATCTATCAAAGACATTTTGGAGAGAAGTAGTTAATACAGAAGTATATACAATGAACAAAGTGTAGATCAGGAAGGGTATGAACAAGACACCTTATGAACTATGGTATTTCAAAAAAAATTGAAGTAAATTTTATATAAGGAGAGATGATGACATTGGGAAGTTTGATGCAAGAAGTGATGAAGGTATGTTCCTTGGTTATTCATTAAAAATAAAAGCTTATAGATGTTTTAATTAGAGAAATAAGACGATTGTTGAGAGTGCAAATGTAAAAGTGGATGAAAATTTTGGAGTCAAAGAAAGAATGTTTGATTATACTTTTGATGATGATGAAGCTAATCCTAAGCTTGTCCAAGAAAATGTTGAAACTTTGTATGAGACTAATAGTGATTTGTAGTTTGACATTCAAGTTGTGGAACAAAGAGAAGAAAAAAGATCTAAACCTAGAGTAGAACTAAGAATTGAGTCAATGACACCAACACCAAACAAAGATTTGACAAAGAATCGCCCTACTGATTAGATTATTGGAAGCAAAGATAGAGGAGTTATGACAAGAAACAAAGTTCAAGGATAATTATGTTTGATTTCTCAAGTTGAAACAAAGAGTGTAGATGAAGCATGTAAGGATAATTATTGGATTCAAGTAATGAAGGAAAAACTAGAACATATTGTGAAGAATAAAACATGGGAATCGGTCCCTAGACCTAAAGATAAGAATGTTATAGGAACTAAGTGGGTTCAGAAACAAGATTAATGAATAAGGTGAGGTTTTAAGAAACAAAGAAAGATTGGTATGTAAAGGATATTCACAACAAGAAGGTATTGACTATGAAGAGACATTTGTACCTATTTCTAGAATTGAAGTAGTAAGGATGCTCTTGGCTTATGCAACAAATAAGAAGTTCAAAGTGTATCAGATGGATGTGAAGTCAACATTTCCAAATGGAGAATTTGAAGAAAAAGTTTACATTGAGAAGCCTAAAGGATTTCCTTTGATAGAAGAAGAAGACATGGTATGCAAGTTGAAGAAAGCATTATATGAACTAAAGTAAGCACCTAGAACTTGGTATGTGAGGTTGGACAAGTATTTGACAAACTTGGGATTTGCTAAAGGTATTACAGATAGTAACTTGTATTTGAAAGAAATTGAGAATGGCTTGTTGATTATTGTGATATTTATGGATGATATAATATTTTTAGGTAATGATGAAGCAAGTGAAAAATTGTTGATGAAATAAGGGATGAATTTGAGATGAGCATGATTGGTGAGATGAAATTTTTCTTAGGTTTATAGATTGTCCAGAATAGTGATGGTATTATCCTATCACATACTAAGTATTTGAAAGACTTGTTGAAGAGATTTGGCTTGGAAAGTTGTAAGCCTTGTGGTACACCTATGATAACTGGTCACATGTTATCTAGCAAAGATGAGACACCTATAATTGAGCAGGAGAGGTATAGATCCATGATTGAAGGTTTGAAATATCTAACTAAGATAAGACCAATTATAATAAATGCAATTGGTATAGTAGCAATATTTCAAGAAAGCCCTAAGGAATCACACTATGTGACATTAAAGAATTTTATATATTTGAAGGGTACACCTAATTTTAGGTTATAGTATGATAGATCAAATGACTTTATTCTACGTGCATATACTGATGTAAACTAAGTAGGAAATATGGATGATGAAAAGAGTACAAGCAATGGAGCATTTTTTCCTTGTAGGAAGATTTGTTTCTTGGCTAAGCAAGAAACAAGATTGTATTTCTTAGAGTACAATAGAAATAGAGTATGTAGCAATGGTAAACAATTACAATTAGGTCATGTGGATGAAACATATGTTGAAGGATACTGGGATAAATTTTTTAGAAACTGTTATCATACATTTTGAGTATAGTAAGTGTGTCTAAGAATCATGTGTTGCATTCTAAGAAAAAGCATATATTGATTAAGTATCATGTTCTAAGAGAGAAAGTTGCAAAGAAAGAAATCATATTAGAGTATGTTAATACAAAGGAGTAGATTGCAAATATTTTTACAAAGCCTTTTCCCAAGGATACATTTGAGTATTTGAGAGGTGTGCTTGGGGTTATGCCCCTACCTACTTTAGAGTAGATGATGCAAAGATTGCATCGGTCCAATGGTACAAAGCACTATAGTTTATCTGGATTGAATTTTGATGCTTCCTGTATGGGGGAGTATCTATGATCAAATAGAGTCATGAAGGACTCTTGGTAGCTGATATTGAATAGTGTCTTTGGACACTTCAGCTGGTTGAAGACATTGAGTTGTTAATTGACATAATGATACCTTTGTCATTGATGTCAATAGGGGAGATGATCACATGAAAAACATCTTATGCAGGAGATGTGTAATAATGGGAAAGATGTACTGAAGGAAGAAGAAGAAGCACATTGAGTTATATCAATGGGGGAGAAGTGTGAACAATTGATGCCCATCCATGTAAGCATGAGGAAGCATTGATGAAGAGTTGTTCTTGAGAGTTTCAAATTTGATTGATGAAGAGGATTTGAAAAGATGAGAGCAACAACATCAATAGAGTTGGACTTGGTATTCTTGGAACTTAGTTGTTTTTCATCTATGTTGACATCAATGCCAAAGGGGGAGATTGTTAGCATGAATGTTGATGATATTTCTTTGTGGGAGTATTCTAAGAATTGTTGGAACATTTGGGAGGTTAACATGTTGCATTCATAACTATTGTTTGTCATTGATGTCAACATAGTATTTTTTCTATAAAGACTAAAAGAGTAGTAGATAAAGAATGAGATCATATGGATTGAGTGTTGATGATGAGATCAAGCGTTGTTGAAGATATGTTATACATTGTGTCCTAATGATGTTGACAACTGTGCATACAGGAAGTCAAAGACGTGAAAATTATTTATGATTTATAAAAGATAGTGTGAAGACAGAGTACCTAAGAAGTGGCTTCTGGTGTTTGGATTGTATCTCATAATAGGGATAGAATTGTGATGAGAAAAGTTAGATGGTGACACTAGACATCTTTATGATGATGTCAGTGAGTGTATGAATTTTGAGGTCACATGTCTGAAAAGTTATGAATATTGTGAATTGACAATATTTTGTAATTATGAAAATATGTGATGAATTGTATTATCTTAATGAGGTCCTATTGTAAATAATTGGGAAAGCCTCAAGGTTGATTGAAATGAATTATTTTGAGGAAATAGTATAAAAGAAGGTTATTTTCCTTATGATGAGAGTGTAATTTTGTGTAAGTAAAAATTGTGAAAGTAATATACAAAGTTGGTAAATGCGAGTAAGTGATCAATGTGATGTGAAGTTGAAGATCAAATATTAAGATCTGAGAGGTATTTGGTGCAATATTGGCATGGTAAGAGGATAGAGAAATAGTTTAAGATACTAAAGTCAATTGAATTTCTATTATTTTGAAAGGAATAATACAAAGGCCAATTGGACAATGAGTTCATTGGTCTTGCCCCTAAAGTTGTTTGGATAGTGGGTCTATCTATCGTCAACAACTCCTAACAGGGTTAGCACAACTCCTAATGGGGTTGGAATCTCCTCACAAGGATTCAAAGTCTCCTGATAGGGACTGATATGTAATGAATGTATTTCATGGGCTCCCAACATAATCCATCATGTTACAAGGAACTTATATATTAGTACATCATTTTGAGGGTACCATCCCCACTGGGATTTTCCCTCTGATTAAGGGATTCCCTAGTTAACATATATGTTGTTATTGTGTATGTGTATCTTCTTATGGTTGTTGATTATATTAATCACATGTTTAAAGTTTAATAAGGTTGATAAAAGTTATATTGCTCAAATAACTAATTCACCCCCCTCCCTCAGTTATCTTGGTGGATTTTACTTTCTAACAAATAGCTTGCACGTAGAATTGATAGCTTTCATTTTGTAGTGGATGATCAAATAAAGTGAATAATCATCTTTTTATATCAATTTTGGGATCAAATAAAAAAGGATAGACTAAACTTGGGTAGGAAAAAGTTTGAAAAATCCAAAATAAGTTTGGGAACTAAGGAAAAATTGTTGCACTAAAGGAGTCACAATGGTGTATTGGACCAGCAAATGACGATGACAAAACATTGCATCACAAAGACTCAAAGTGTTGTCATTGATTGGCAATTGGTTAACAAAGGATGAAATGTTGCAAGGTAATGCAACCACCGGTAGACTAGAATACCAATTAAGACTAAGAGAATGGTGCAACTCAAGCTATTACTAAAAGACAAGCATAGAAATTAATTGATCATAGATAATCTAAGATGAGTCACCATGGATGTGATAGGACTAGAATAAATTCTAATAATGATGTGAAATGCACATAGTTAGAAGAAGCTAAAGGACACAGGGACACAAGCCCAAATGTAGACTCACATGAGGACAAATAAGCCTCCATGAATAGGTACCTATGTATGGGTAGCCATAGGTATTATAAGATAGGCTCAATTATGGATTTTTAAAAATGAAACATGTTTTGACCAGGATAATTTTAGGGTTATGACACCCAAATGGAATGAGCATATATAGACACTTAGACTTTATTACTATAGTGATAGGTTGTCATTGAGGTTGTTTTTGAGAGAAGATCTACAAAGAGCAGTATAGTTTAGAAATACTTAAACTAGAGAAAAGATTTAAAAACTAGTACAAAAGTACATAAAAGGTAGAGGTGAACCAGGATTATTCATAGAAGAAAGCTAGAATAGAAGGAGAAGATCAAGGAATCTTCATGGGTAATCAGAGAGGATCTATAAGGAAAGGGAGCCATATTATTAGATCAAAACCCTTAGTTTTCTTTCTTATTATTGCAACTATTGTAAGCCTTTAACAAGGTAGACTTGTGTGAAAGTCTTTAAAATCATCTAACAATGTATCTCTCAGAAAGGGATTTTAAATCTTCTCACAAGGTAGCCTTAGAAAGCTTTTGTAATCCTAACAGATTATATTCAATCCTAATAGGATGTGTTCTTAGAAGGAACAATTGTAGCTCTTAACAAAGCACCCTTTTACTTGCAAGGAAAGGCTAGTGGGTATATTACTCCCACTATGGTTTTCATACTCACATCAAGGGTTTCCATGTATAAATAATTGTACCATTGAAGTATGCCTTTTTATGTGATATTATATGGTTTTATTACACTACGCTTGTTACCATATTATTAGTTAAGGAACTAGTAATAAGAATAGTAAACAAGATTGATATTGTAACTGGTTTAAAAGCTCGTATTGATTCCCCCCCCCCCCCTCTCAATACCAACTGGGGCCAACAATTGGTATTAGAGTTGACCCTAAGAATAAAAAACATAACAACTCAAGGCAAGATCAAATGGAAACCATGAGAATTTAGAGATAACTTGATAAAGATGTGGACACTATTGAGGACTTTAAAAAAAGTTAAGAGAGTCATCGACAAAGAGAAATAAATGAATGAAAAAGCTAGATGAAAGCCAAGTTTTAATAGAAAAGCTAGAAGGGCAAAGTGGATCTGAAGAATCCAAAGAAGCAATATCAAATATCATGGCTAAAAATGAGAAATTAACCCAAAGGATAAAGAATATGAAGAAGGAACAAGAGTTGGTAGCAGTAAAATGAGTAAAGATTAGGAAAAGAAAGGTAATGCCATTCTAGCAAGATATCAAGCTACTAAAGAACATAGAATAGCCCAAGAAGGAAAATAATAAGTTGTAAATTTGCTAAGAGTAAAGGAATAATAAGTGGTTGTGATGAAATAAGATCATCATTACATCAGATAAGAAAATAATGTTTTGCATGAACAATATCATGATAAAACATAGTAGTTGGAAGCTCTGACTGAAGAATGTAAGCAACTAGATGAGAAAGTACACAAGTTATTATGAATTAAGGAGTCAAAGTAAAATAATGAAATTTTGATAAAGTCTAATGAAAGCTCCAAGAAGATGGAAGATAAAATCAATTCTCAAACGAAGACCAAAAGCTTAATCAGCCTAGGATTTGAAGGAATCAACAAAATGAAGAAAGGAGAGCCTTTAGGAAAGAAATAATTAAACCTTGAGAGGAACAAGAAAACATAAATGAGAGGTAATAAATCCAAAAAACCTATATTTTACTATTTTGGTAAACTAGGGCATACACCAAATATTTATTAGCATAAACAAGTAGTGCCCAATACTCAACATGCCTATAAAAGCTACTACAATATTTGTCACCAATATGGATATAGTGCACATGAGTTCATGGATCATAAAAATGAGGCAAGATTAGAAGGATATTGTTACCATTATAAAAATTATAGCCAAATGGGATGATGTGGGACACGAGATGTGTGCTGATGCGGAACGACTGGACACTAGTTGTGAGGGTTTCTAGCAATGAAGGATATATAAATGGAGGTGGGGATTATCTAAATCTAGATGGCTAGAGGGTTTTATTTGCATTGGCTTCCCCTTGGGCATGTTTCTATAAGTTTTTGGTGGAAGTTGTTTCTGAGACTAAGGTTTTTGGTGATCACGTGCCCAAGGTTTGCTGCTCATTTTTCATTATCGCGATGGAGATGGAGTGCCCTGCTCCTGTGCCTAAGATGACCTAGCTTCCTTGGCTTGGGGTTGATTATGTTATTAGTGTTGGGTAGTGCAGAGACCTCCCCAACTTGGCCTCTTTTTTGTTTGGGTTTGGGGCACCTAGTTTGATCCCTGTCTTGCTAATTTTGGTGGTATTTTGGTGTATTGCTTGATAGGGCTAGAGATTTGGTCGTGTTTGTTGGCAACTCGAGTTGGTTGCCTCTGGTGAGTATTTTTTGGTGGCACAAATCTTTGATATGTTGACTTTTGTGATGTTCCACACCTTTGAGGGCTTCATGGCCTTCCTTTCGAAGGACGAATTTTTTAAGAGGAGGCTCTTATTGCTTTTTGCCCCCTAGAGTTTTCCTATGCAGTTGTGTTGTTGTGAGGAGATTTTTTCCTTTAGGCCTATTGATATTTTTGGGTTTTTATTTTGGAGGTATATTTGTGCTTGGGGTCTTACCCCTTCCTACCTTCTTGAGACAACCTTCCATCTCGTTGTCTTTGTTCTTTTGTGTGTGAAGTTTTTGATTTTGACAGTTAAGGTTAGTGGCTCCTTATGTATGGATGGTGTTGTTTTGAGTAGTAAGGCTCCTTTTTTGATGGTCAAGGTGGATTCTAGTAGTTTTTAAGGGTGTGGCTCAACTCTTTTTGGTTTTCTATTAAGAAATGATTTTGATGGACCCCTGTTTAATCATGGGTCTTGGTGGTTTGTGTTTATTCAGGCTTGGTTTCTACCTCTTTCAAATCCTATTGAGGGGAAATGGCCCCTATTGAGGTGGGGTTTCTTGTTCCTCCTACCCACAGGGTTTGGTTTATAGTGATGTGGGAGACTTTGTGGTGTACAAGCCTTGACAATGGTTTGATCAACTTTCCAATTACTTTGGAGAGTTTCTCCTTCAACCTTTGCAAACTTGTTGAAGATTATTTGATGGAGGCAATTATGGATGATGGTTTTGAGGTCCATGGAAAAACCCAAAAGTGTGGTTTACGGATCCATCAAATCTCCTCTAAGCTTTGTGTTGTGGAGGCTCTCATTAATTTTATGTATTAACTTCCTCTTTTGGAGTGTTGATTGTAGCTAGTTCTTTGTATGATATATTACTTTTAGTTGCTGATTTTTTTGTTGATTTTGGGCTACTGCCTTGGCTTGGGTAGTTTTACCTCTTTGTGAGTTCCAAATCCCTATTAAAATTTGTTTTTACAAGGTTTTAGTGTCCCCTTAAAACCTATTTTCTTAATATAAAAAAAGTATGGCCACAAAGCCAAATACTATAGATTAAAGACTCTATCAAATTAGTCATCTCCAAAGACATGAAGACACACTAGAAAAGAAAAGTGTATTGCACAGGTTTTCTCCACTTGTGGGAATGATGGTCATCTTGTATCATATTGTAAGTCAAGTAATAGTCACAAGGACTACTCTAGATCATGGAAAGGAATGGGTATGGTATTCTACAAATGTCATGGGATTGGTCATATTGCCAAAAATGTTGGACCAAAGTCAAAACTAAACAACAACTCTCTGGCAAGAAATGAAATGAGAAGATCATTGATATTGAGCAAGTAAGCAAAGACTTCACTAAGGTCTGGACCAAGAAGAAAGTGGAAGAAGTTTAAGTCAAACCTATAAAGGTTGAGAAATTATCGACAAATGGTGATAGTTCTTAATCAAACTAAGCTAGCAAGTATTAAGGGGTTATACAAGCAAAGTAAATCTTGAACTAGTCCTTGTATTCAAACTAGTAAGTCATAAAATGTGATGCTAAGGAGAATTGGAATTTGGTCACTAGTTTAACTTGTTTTTATGAAGATAAGACAGGTCATCTCCAAAATCATTACAGTTGGATGACATGGTAGAAAGCATTAAATAGGCAAAGTAAGAGGTAGGTAATGGACATGTTTACCATTGCAACCTCAAGCTTACTATTTCATATCTATAAATAGGCAAATCATAAATTGTGAACTTTGAATCTCTCGAGATTTCATATTTGCAAAACCCTAGCTACCAAGTGTGATATCATTGAGAGAGTTATGTGCAAATCTTAGCGAGAATTGAAAGGTGAGCTAAGAGCAAGATTTGAGAAAGCTAGTGTGAGAAGCAACAAAATAGTTTATCAAGTTAACAATGGCAGAGCAACTATATGACATAGAGTTGGTTGATGGAAACAAAAATAAACCACTAGTTTTCATGCCTATTCCAATGAACACTAATGTGAAGGACACAATGAGAGCCCTTTCCTCAGTCCTAGGTAACATTCTACTCGTTCAGAAAGTGAATGCATATTTGAAGGTAAAGGTATGTCAGTTGGGTGATAGAAAAATTTGCAAGCTACATCAATCATTTTGTCACAATGTAGCATTAAAGCCTAAATTCAAGAATTTAGAGGTAACTACCCTACACTATGCTGCATATATCCCCAATTTCTTTTAGGATGATTAGATTCAACTCGTGCTAAGAAAGGTGTATGACCAATGCATATAGCTTAATAAACTCTACAATATCATGAAGGAGGTGATTGAGAGAATTACAAGTTTCATTAGAACTAGAAAAGAGCTGGCAATGAAGAAATACTCACCAACAAAAGTGGCCAAGTAGACTGGATGTCACCATGATGGACATATGTGTTCATTGAAATATGTCACTAACAAGAAGGTAAAGTATGGAGTGATGATTACATATTGGATCTATCACTTGCATGAGTAATAGCATTACGAGTGGAGTGGTGTATGGGCACACTAGATTATCAATGAACACACCCCACTTGATCCACATGGATGGCTACACATTCAACTATTGGAAAATATGTGAAAAATAAAGAAGGATTATAGTGCACACATTCTAAAGTATGGTGCCATGTTGGTATGTATTTTCTTCTACTTTAGAAATAAATTTCTTGGATTCAAAAAAAAAAGAATGGAAGACAAGAAGTCATATAAATGCACAAAACACCTAAATGTATAATAAGTTTGAAAATGAAGTCCTTGAATTTTTGGGTGAGTACTTTAAGAAGTTCCAACTAGAAATGTAGAAAAGGGAAAGAATTCCTTTCAAACTACTTGAAGATTACAAGCAGGCAATATATTTTGTAGAAAACACTAATAGGTGTATTTTCAAGTAGTTCAACCCTAGACCTACTAGGTAGAAGAAATTCCATATGAAATTGACGAGATGTCAACAAGGACTCACTTTGATAAATTTATTGTTATGCCCATTGACCCTAAAGGGAAAAAGTTTGAACCAAGTAAAGAGATAAGAAAATAGCTAAGGGAGCAATAGCAAACAACTATAATGTTAAGAAAGAAAATAAAGAAGAAGAGAAAAAGTCAAGCCTACAGATATGTTGAAAAATAAGAAGCAAAAGAAGGAGAGGAATAACCTAAGAGGAGAAGGTGAGAAGAGCTCTTTGTTGGAACTACAATTGGAATAATTGTATGTTGTCATTGATGTCAAATCTAATTGGTAAGACATTTTCTAATAGTATAGAGTGCCATATCATTTGATTGATGAAGAGGATTTGAAAAAGAGATATAACAAGGTGAACTAGTAAATTGGTTGAGTAAAGAAGAGTAAATATGATGGAACAAGGGACACTTGATCAGTTAGTATTTGACAAGTTAATATGTTGTTTGATCATTGTATTGAGTGAAGAAATTAGATGAGTTGAAGTGTGGAAGAGTTGGTTGACAAAAGTCAAGAAGTTAAGTAAAACACTAGCTTGACCAAGTAACATGTTACTAAGTCAATGAAGAAGTTAAGCATTATCGAGAAAAATATTAAGGAACTTAAGTATTAGCCCATAAAAATGGTATTGGTTGAGTGATCATTGTATTGAGTGAAGAAACCAGATGAGTTGAAGTGTGGAAGATATTGTTGAAAAAATTCAAGAAGCTAAGTAAAACATTAGCTTGACCAAGTAATAGGTTACTAGGTCAATAAAAAAGGTAAGAATTAATGAGAAGAAGATTAAGGAACTTAAGTACGAGCTGAGTGATAGCCATGACCAAGAAAAGATGAAGAATATTGAAGTCGTGATCAAGCAAAGTGATGGCCAAGCAAGTCAATATAACTCAAGTAAGACAAATTAGTGATGACTATGTCAGTAAATTAATAGTTTGAGAAAGAATCAAAATCTGTGGCTGATACAGTTGAATTTATAGAATAGTCAAAACATGCTAAAAATAAGGATTGATGAGATGGAATATTAAATACATTAATTGATCTTAATAACAGATTGAGGTGAAGATTAAATGAGAAATTTCTAGAAGTTTCAAGGAAAAAAGAAAGACAAAATGACGAACATATTCAATGAATCTTATCAAACCCTAAGATCTACAATTCTGTTTGAGTGACAAGAGATTAAACATGTCTATTTAAGGAGGCATATAAGATAGTTTAAATGTTGAGTTGGATGGTGAATTTGTGAAGGGCAAGTGAAGAACAAGAGTTACAGAGGAAAAGTGAGAAGTTGGTGAAAGAGAGATAGCTTGAATTGTTGCCAAGCATATGAGAGATGGAGAACATGATGAAAATGAGTCAATAAACTATGAATGAGCTAAATGGAGATCTAAACATGCAAAGTGAGTTGTAATATATATCAAATCAACCTATTTTTTACTCTCTAACCATTGTGGTAGTAAAACCCTTTAATCAAGGTTGACCTAACGGTCATGTTGTAAATCCTTTCATCAAGCTGACATTCTAATGGGATGTTTTGAATACCTTTAACAAGGCCACTCCTAATAGGGTGATTTAAATCCTTTAATAGGGTCACACCTAATAGTGTGTTTTACAACCTTTAATAGGGTTGGCTCTTAACCAAGCTCACTTCAGAAGAGTGAAAAAGTGATAGCATTTCACTAGGTGTTTTCCCCCCAAATTGGGTTTCCATGTTAAATCTTAGTGTCATACTTGTGTGAATGTTGTTTTCATGTGATATTCTCTATTTTTATATGTTTCTTCTATTTGGTCTATAGTAAAACAAAGATTTCTATGTTGATATGAATAAGTTGGATTACTGATGATTTTCTATATTTGCTGAGTGGATTTATGAATTTTATTAAGTTGTTAGAAGTTATTGAAAGTTGAATTTGTTAGAGTAGGGTTATTGTTGCACCAAAAGACTGATCTATCAATGCATGATACAACCACTCAACTTATAGTACATAGGAGGTAGTTAAGTCCTTGTCATGAATCTTGGGGGGAGCACTAAACAAATTTCCAATAATATCCCCCTTAGTGTTACTAGAGAGTTTGAGGATTCAAACCTATGACCAAGCTCTGATACAACTTGGGGTTGTCATTGTACCAAAATATGGATCTATTAATGCCTGATACAACCACTCAACTTATAATACATAGGAGGTGGTTAAGCCCTTGTCACGAATCCTAAGGGGAGCGCCAAAAAATTTTCTAACATTCTAATGCAGACTAATGACATGGCCATATTTTATTTCAAAATATAATTTGAATAATGCTAATGCATTGCATAGTTAAGATGTGCACATATGTGTTTGTCTTTATATGTTTGCCAATACTTGATCATAAGCTTTCTCTCCACAGGAATCTCTTTAATTCTCTCATATTGTTGTATATGACCAAGTTAGTAGTGAGTTAAGTATAAAGTTGTACTTAAATGGTTCTAAAACTATTATAGAAAAAATGTATTTCAATTTGAATTATTGTTAATATCGTGTAATTATTGGCTTTTGTTTATGTTCGTGACTGAATTTGTTATTATCCAAGTGAATGGATCAGATCAAACATTGTAACTAGTTTGGATTATCTTATAATTACTTATTTTTGAGCATCTTAACTTGGAATAGATCAAAAATCACTTGTCTTCATGTCACCCATGTTACATACATTATTTTGATTAGATAAAAAAGTTTTACAGGGATCCTGAAACCCAAGTTTGAAACAAAACAAAAGGTTGAAAATAAGCAATTGAAGCCAGCCAAAGGACAACGACCAAACAAAAGGCCAGAACAATAGATCACCAAACAAAAGGTGACCAAAGTGGCAACAAAACAGCCACCAATAGAGGTTTTGACTAGGCTCCTGAAACCCAAAGAAGAAAAGGGAAAAAAGTCCCCAACCATGATAAACAACAAAATACAACAGGCCAAAAGCCAGGGGACAAAAAAGAACTACAAGCCAAAAAGACTAGTCATGCTTTGCCTTTTGAACCCTTCTTTTGAGAACGTAAAGCCATATCAAAAGAGGCAATGGACAGCTTGATCTTTTTTCCTTTTACTGCGGTCCATCCATCCTCCACCAAACTAGCAGCCTTCTGCCACCGTAAATCAGCAACACCAGAGCCAAGCCCAAAAATCCTTGAGACTAGGGAAGAAGCCGCTACAGGAAAGTTTGCAACTAGAGAAGAAGGCATAGGAAGGTTCGACCCTGATAAAGAAGAAGTGGAGGGCATGACCATATTTCCTTTTAATGAGGTCCTTCCAATCCCCACCAAACCAGCATCCATCAGGCTCTAAGAAGTAGCAATGCCACAACCAGACCCAAAAACCCCTGAAGCCAGGGGAAAAGTTGTAGCAGAGGAAGATACAACAGAAATAAGAGAAGGTGCATCAACCTGAGAAGAAGCCAGAGAGGTGGCTGCCCCGTGGACACCAGAAGACAGAATAGCTGCTTCCACAAAAGGAGCCAAAGGAGGATCCTCCATCAAATCACTAGAAGACATGACATCAGAAACCAAAGACTAATTTTCTGCAACCAGAGGTGTCAAAGGATGATCCTTTACCGAAGAGCCAGGAACAATAGAAGAATCCTCCACCAAAATATCTTGAAGAGAGTCAACATCACCTATAGAGAGGACCTTGTGGACTGTGTAGTGACCCTCTAAGGCCCCTTTCCACCAAGAAGGGGGCATCTTCGGTCTAGATTTACCAGTGGAGCAGCCAGAAGCCAGGTGACCAATCTTGCGACACTTCCTACAACAGAAGGGGATTTCCTCATAGTCAAGAAGGATATTCCACGATCCTAATGTAGAAGCCACTAAAATCATTTTTGGAAGTCCCTTGGAAACATCAATTTCAATGAGTATGCAAGCATACGTTGTTCAAAAAATATTGGATGAAGCCTTATCAATCAAGCAGAAAGCACCAAGGGAACTCCCCACCTCCATTAAAACAGAATCTACCCAAAGGTGAAGGGGGAGATTCAACAACCTAACCTAGATAGGGAATGTATTAAAAGATTCTGTCAATGGGTTGAAATCTTTATGCCAAGGTTTAGCCATCAAGGGAAACTTTACTTCCCAATAGAAAACATGGTGAAGGATGGCATCTCTATCAGCAGCAGATTCGAATTTGACAATGAACAACCCCCTAGGCAAAGGGTAAATATGGGTTGTCTCTAAAATTATGAGGTCCCAAAAATGGGAAATCCAGGCATGCAATTCTGACAAAGAAGGCCAAAAACCCTTAAAATAAAAGATAACAGCATTGGTTGAGAAGTCAACCATACAGCTTGAGATCTCATCAATAATATTAGATTTTAAATGAATCTTTAAAGGGTTACATATCGCAATTAGAGCCCCCGAATGCACGGTATCATGAAGCCTAGGCTTATTAGCAAGTCTACCAAGACCAGCCTCAAAGGCAGCCAAATCAGCATAGGAAATGGCCGAACCACCCGCACTAGGAAAACAAACCCTAGAAGCCGAAGGGACCTCCATAAAGTTGATCACAAGAAAAAACTCAAACCAAAGCCAGTCACTAGAGAAAGAGCAGGACTTACGTTGGGGCTGAAGCCAAATCAAGCAAAAGAAGTTGAGCCGAAGTCAGATCCAGGCACAGAGGCAAGATCGAAGCCAGGGGCCGAAGCCAAAGCCTAAGCCAGGCGTGGGGAACCAGGCGGGAAAAAATAAAAAAGTTGTAGAGCCAAACAATGACTCCATAGCTAAGAGTCCATGAAGGTCCAGACGCAGAGGCCTGAAATGCCAAGGGCCGAAGCAGAAGCTGAAACCAAAGCCGAAGCTAAGAGTCCATGAAGGTCCAGACGTAGAGGCCAGAAATGCCAAGGGCTGAAGTAGAAGCCGAAGCCGAAGCCAAAACAGAAGTTGAAGCTGAAGTCGAAGCTAAGAGTCCATGAAGGTCCAGACGCAGAGGCTAAAAATGCCAAGGGCCGAAGCACAAGCAGAAGCTAAAGCCAAAGCCAGGTGTAGGGAGGCAAGCAGGAAAAAAATTCAAAAATTGCAGACCAAAAGGGCATGTTATTAATGTAATTGAAAGGTATTTTTATATACATACATTGTTATTAATGTAATTTAAAGGTATTTTTATATCATGCGGGAAAGTAACAACATTGAAACATAACTAGCTAGGTATTTAAAGGCAAACATTTTAATTGTGTCAAATCTTCACTTCTACAATCCATAATTGAAATGTAGTCTAACATCTATCATATGATGTTGAATAGTTTTGTTGAAGACGATGCTTATTCTCATGTTTTTTCATATTAGCACAATAGATTGATGTTTCTTTTACTTCAACTCATAAATAGTTGTCAATGATTTTTGGAATGTTGTATTATATACAGGCTTAGCCGTTGTAACTACACAACACTAACAGGTCTACATCACATCCTTGTGTCTTGCCTCCATGAACAATTTTTAAATACTTTGTCATTTTAATATCTATAGATTTACAACTCTATAGTCTAATCTTTAATGCCCCCTTTCTACTGATTCAATTTTTTTGCGAAATTAAAAGTATTGATGTTATTCGAAGGGCTTGTATTAAAGAATGGGAAAGTAATCACAATTCATATGCATTGATGCAGTTATGGGTAGAAAAAAAACATGTGTGCACAAAGGTGAATGATGCCATAGATTTGACGAACAATGATCACATTAGTGCGACTTTACCATTGTCAAAGTATACTACACCACCAAAGTGTGCAAGGATGAATGAGTCATTGATAAGATCCTAGGAACTGGTTTAGAGCAAGTGCCTACATTGGGGGTGGCTGATAGAGGTGGCATGCTAGAGGTAGGCAAGACTCCAAAGAAAATAGCCATAGATGAAATCTCCTTCTAGATGAGAGTGGAGCTGCCTTGGAAAAGTCATTTTGACCTTTAGAAGAAACATATATCTTTGTTATCATAAAAGTTGTTTGATTATGAAGCAAATGAGACACAACTAAAGTTGCAAATTGTGGAATTGGAGATGAAAAGTAGAGAGATAAACATGATATTTGTAGAGGATAATAAGAAGAACTTGGAGCAAGAGCTTAAAGAGCATGAATACCAATTGGTCATTGCCAATCTAGAGGAATCAATTACTACCAACAAGAAGATATTCTCTAAGTCGACTAAAAAGTATGATGCAATGTTGGGTGTTTTGAGAGATCACACTGAAGGATGGAAGGAGAAGTATCAAGAAATACTTGGTATGTCTTCTAGTGTAGTACAAAGCAAAAAATCAACTTTGACCCCATATTCTACACATGCATGTGCAGGTGCATCAAAACTTGCATAGCTGCATGAATGTTACTCAATCTGTTGAGTCCTTGTCTACTTTAGTTGATTTCAATTTTACATCCCAGTTATATTGAACGATGTAGTATGAAGAAATGTCTAATGTTAGCATTTATTAACTTATATGTAATGAAGTAAACAAGAGCATTGGAGGTTATAAAACTAATGTGTATTACTACTCATTTAATCAGAAGCAGTATTGAATGCCACAAAGTTCATGAATGGATGCAACTAATTTCAAATGAAGTGTTTTATTTGGTATTAGATTTTTATGCGTGACTCTTATATTTTTTGTGGTTGGTTTAACCTAGAGGTTATTTTTCATATTTAAAAATATTACGATGATTTTGAGGTTACAACAAACCAATAAACATGACATCACATGAAATATGTCTTCTACAGCAACGATGGCAATCACAACTACATATAATCCAATTAAATTTTGTCAACATATGGTTTGTTGACACAGACCATATTAGAATTGATTAAACAAAACCTTATCAAGAAACTTAAAATATTGAGCAATTTATCATTACCAACGAATAGGAAGTTTACAAAAATTATAACAAGTATGAATTTTCATTCATAAATGTAATTTCTACAGACAACTTTTATATGCATGGTTAACAATTATTTTGTACTTTTCTTTCTCAAAGTCTATAAATTACATTATGCAAACTATTGTCAATCATTAGACAATCATTACTAGCCTTTCAACCTTTTAAGAATTTATTATTATCAAAAAGATGTTTGACATAGTCATGATATTTGTAAACATACAAACATCTAGTTGAATGTTCCATTGAAAATTCCTGTTGGGCCATTATGTCTATTATCATAGACACATGATTAGTCATGTCATTAGTGTCTTCAATTCAAAAATATCGGGTGACAAACATGTAGCATACAATGATCTCTATTTCTATAGTGGCATTGGAATATCATCCATAAGGATGCTGGGCAATACATCTGTAAAACCGCACTTGAGATTCTTCATGTCAAAGCATAACTTCTCAATCCACTCTGCATGTTCAACAAACAATTTGTTTCTAAACCATTGATGCTCCAAGTTTAGAGGATTGTTTGTGTTCAAGTCTTCTTTAATTTTGACCTTTAATATCTTGTTCTCCTGTATAGCTTGAATAGTGCCTAAATAATTGACCCAATACTTGTCCACCTTCTTCATTGAATTATGACATCTATTTTCCACTATTTTAATCATGAAGTCATCAAAATGATGACATAAACTTCCAAGTTTCTTCTTGAAAGTGTCTACTTTATTGCACCATAAGCTTACATTTTCCATGCCAACTGTATCTCTTACTTTACCATTGTCCTCTGCACTTTCAAAATGTAGGCCTTTTTTTCCCTTCCTACAATCCATAATCATTTTTTTCATCCTTCCTTTTCAATCTCCTTTTTCTCATACAATGCTTTTTACTTCTCCATCATTCCAAACAAGTAATCCACATAGGCCTGATTCATGATAGAAATGTTCACATTCAATATTGTGTCATCTCTTAGGTCTCTCCTATTCAATTGATGATTATTCAATTGAGAGGATGCTTCATCAACACCAGTCAATATTCCTTTTTTCATCTGTCTCATCGAAGCCTATCTCTAATAAACCTTTGTGGTTTGCTTCGTTCCCTGATTTGAAATCAATAAATTGGGAATCATCTTCTTTAAGATTCTTTCCTCCATCTTTTTTATTTATATAACATTCATACTTTAATGAATATTGCACATGTAAATCTCGGTATATGCAAATTCCAACTTCCTTAAGTATTCCCCCCTTGTGGGGAGTAATGTCATTAAGTTCATTTTGCAACTCCTCCTACATCATTACCTATAAAAATTCACTCTCAAACTTCTTTGAAGTTTCCCTTGAATGCCTTTCTTTGTATTGAAGTAATAAATATTGAAACTCATTGGAGTAAATGAAATCATCATTAGATATATACTCTTCATGTTGCTTTTCCCTACTATCACCTAATCGTATTGCATACAGGTGTCTAGATTCAGTGCTATATGCACAACATCCCCTAGAACATCTTAAAGTTGAGCCTGATAGTATCCTCTTCGTTATGTGTCCTCCTGTAGTTATGACATGATTGATGAGGTTTTCCAATTTCACCCTTAATTTTGAGCGGTGGTTCTTGGAGTAGTGCATGAGATACATTATTCAACATATCATCTTTCAATTCTAATAATTTGAAGGCCTTGCCTTCTAGATCTACAATACCCTTCATTATTTCCATATTAAGTTTACTCTTTCTTAATTTCCACTAAAAAGAACTCTCCACAATTGCATACATCTTATTAATGTTTACATCTTCCTCTCTTTCCAAGTTCCTAATTAGATCATCAATCAATAGGGGCTTATGTTCAATAGGACATAATTTCTAAGAATCCCTTGCCCTTTGTATACATCCCTCTGGATTGAAATATTTCCTTGACCCACCATGAGAGAATCCATATATTCTTAATTTATCATTAATAGAGGTAGAGTTTTCCAATGTCTTCACCACGAAATCCCCAAATGACATTGTGCCTAACAAAAATGATTGTTTGTTATTTGAAGTCAAGTGATGCTAATTGGAGCTTACCATTTGCCTCATAATTTTGAGATATGCAATTGGTCAAGTACTGTGATGGGAAGGTTATAAGGGCATCCTTCAAAACCCTATACTCTAATTCTTATGAAATTGTCAAATGCATAGCAATCACCCCAATTATGGTCTACTAGGTTGTTAGCTAAAAACTCCCTGGGCCTTATGAAATTTTTAATCTTTGTCAAGATGGTATGATTGTACTCTCTCCTTAGCAATATTGTATATAGTTTTACGAAGTGCTCTTCAAAACATAAGTAATATGACCATGAGGTTCTCCAATCCCAAACCTATAGCCATAATTGCATAGGCTTCCTAAAACCCTGAACATCATATTCCTTAACTAGTATCCCATCATCCCAAGCATCACCCTCTTGTCCAAAGAATAGAGACATGTACATTAAAAGGAGTAATGCTAGATAATCCTGAATAACCTTTTTACATTTGGAGCAGGTCACTATTTATCTTGTCACTGACATACAGACTGAATAAAATGCCTAGGTTTGGTTTGATTCAACAACAATTGCCAGAACCATCAAAGAAATATCCATTAATGAGGAGGACTCAATACCAGATACCTGTCCACCAGTCATGTAAGCATATTGCATGTATGGGTGAAACAAATTAATAGGGCTCTTGCATTTCCAACCATCAATAGATGGAGAGGTAGCATGTGGGTCTTGTAAAAGGTCTCCATAGTGAAATACTCCTCTATTAATTTAGTAATATTCAAATTGGCTTCATTACCTAGCGCTAATTGGAAAAATTTATCAATTGCATCTTTTATAATGTTAATTAATGCTTTACTAGAGTGAGATTTAACTATTTTCATTATTGGATCATATCTTTTAATAATTTTCTCCAACAACTTAATATTGATAAATACATTTGGCATAACTAGTCTCCCCATATTTGTTCTCCATGGTTGACATATTGGTGTTCTATTTAATCTTCTATTGCAATGAAACATAAACAATTCATACCACATCTTCATTGTCCATACATCCTAGGCATCACCACACTTATCTTCAATTCTTGGTTCCCCTTCCTTCACTCTCTTACCATTTTGAGTAGAAAGCAACAATTGGTCAAGTAGGTCTTGTTTCAAATGGCTTCCTTTAGCTTTATGCTCCAAATATTTTGGTTCTTCGATAGATTTATGAAATTGATCATCGTTGTACTCTTCCCTTCCTTATCTGGATGATGAAGGTTCCACTTTTTTTCTACTTCTACTATTTCCACAAACATGTCAGTAGGTGGATAGAAAACTTTCTATTTTAAAAAGCACTGCCATATTTGAAACTTGCACAAATTTAGGAGATCTACTCTTTTTGAAATTCTATGTATACCTTAACAATAGTCATGGGAGATAAAAATGTTAGTTGATGGAGGTTTCTTGATGTCTATCTTTCCTTCAATAAAATGTATTGCTCGTTACTTTACCCACCATAGCATGTAATAAGAAACCATAACCCTTTTTCAACTAATCAACATATTCATCAGATGCTAGGGAACCCTTGCTTTCTTCATTTTAAGATTATTCAATGCCCTCATTCTCTCGATTTCCAAGCTTCAAAACTGCTAAATGCTAATTGAAAAAATACCAACAATTATTGTGCACGTTCATGATTTTTGATAAATTTTGGTTGTGTCATGTTCCAATGTGCCCTCTAGTCAGTGGCCATTTTGATGGCTTGTGATAGTGTTGACATTACATTACTTTTCTAGTTGAAGTTGCCAGATGTATTAAATTTGACTTCTATGCATCAGTGCAAGCTATTAACCAATAATTCATTTTTCAGTTGACTACGCTACTTTCAATCTTACTACATGTATTGTGTTTCTTCCATAATAATGATGGATAAACTATGGTGTGTTTCTGATATTAACACCCTACTGATAACACCACTATTTTTGTGTCCTAATTTATGGGCCTTGAAAACATTGCAAGATCTTTAAGATTGTCCAAGATAAACTGTAGTGTGTTTATGATCTTAAGACCCTGATGAAAAAAAACTATATTTTTGTCCTTATTTATGGGCCTCAAAAACAACATTGAAAAAGCTTTAAGTATGTCCTTAAAATGATGAATAAATTGTGGTGTAGTTATGATATTAGCACACTGACAAAAACAACATTGTTTTTTTCCTTAGTTATGGCCCTTGAAAATATTACAAAAGCTTTTGAACGAAGCCAACATTGCATTTGTCTCCTCGATTATGGACCCCAAAAATATTGTAAAAGATTTGAGCATGAAACCAACACTATAGTTATGTCCTTCATAATAATGGGCTTGTAACATAAACTTTGGTGTGTGTTTGATATTTACACAGTGACAATTACAACACTATAATTATGTCCTTCATTAAAACCTTGCAACTTTACAACATGTGGATCTACTACCTGTCTAGATGTTACAGAAACCATCAAAAGCTCATATCAAACTTTTGAAGGAAGTTTGGTGAGGATTTTAATAAAGTATTTTGTCCTTTGATATCTTACAAGTTTTGAAATTTCATTAGAGTTGAATGGGTCCCACCAGAGGTGTGGCCTTATTTCATAATTTCATGTCCTTGCTCCCATTTTTATGTCATTTAAAAAAATTTATATTAAATTTTATACAATAATAATCTAATCTTATTATACCATCTTAAAATGGACTCACTTGCCTTTTAAGACTATTAAGCTCCCTCCTCTTCATGATTCCCTCTTTGGACCATGGATATGATCATGCTTGCTCTTATTTTCCTCATTTTCCTCTTCTTTCTTCCATATTTCCATCTTATCTCTTAGGTATCTTCCCTGGCTCTTTGTGGTACCTAGGACCTATCCTCCTAGACCAGGTCAACCCAGGTCGACCTCGTCCTCTATAGTCTTTGATCTCAGGACTGGAAAGTCCTCAGGGGTTTAATTAGTTTATCACCATTACCTAGTCGGCTTGTATTGTTTTCCTTCCCAAAAACTCATATATATGGTGACTTGGAGGTTTCATTTTCATATCATGCACATTCAAGAACATTCATTCATACAAGATTTACTCTTTAGTGAATATTTTTAGCCTTTTACATTCAAGGAGTTCAAGTATTCAAGTATTTTTCAAGCATTCTATCAAGGAGATTTTATCTAGCATTGGAGAATCCTTTATAAGAATTTCCTCTTCAAGATCTAGCACATTGTTGGCCTCAAGGGAGGAGATCCACATTGAAAAATTCATCCTCTTCATTGATGCATATCCATATCCATGGCACCATGACAGAGTTATGATAGATCCATTGCAAAGTGTGGAGATATCTTACATTCCTAATTCAAGATCTACATTACATACACATGAGTAAGGTGAATCCTAACATTTATCTTGTTCTTTATAGTCATTTACATTTTTTTCTTTCTCATTTATGGTTAATTCCTTAACCTAGGGCTTGACCAAGGAAAGGCCTCATCAAACCCCAACACCAAAACATTCTTTCTATGATGATTTTCAAGTTGGGAGCGAAAAGGATTGCAGATCTAGAACCTACACTTCACAAGCTTTCTGGAGTCATCAATTTCAAAGCTATAGACTACATCAACTTGGTTGTAGGACATCCTTCCATGTTGACCTAGTCCTTTAGCCTCAGATTCTGGGTTTTGTTCCTTTCATCATTTTATTTTGCAATCTGTAATCAAAAATTTAGAAAATATTCAGATCTGAGAGTTATTGAGAAAAACTACATCTTCCTCTATGCATTTCAAGATGATTCTTTTACATTTCATTTCATTTCATATCTTTACCCTAGATTTACATCATTGAGCAAATATACATCTTCCTCTATGCATTTCAAGGTGATTGTTTTACATTTCATTTTATTTCATTTCTTTACCCTAGATTTACATCTTAATTGGGCTAATTGTATTCACATATAATCTAGATTTACATTTCTTATGCAATTAGTTTAATTTTAGGTTCACATTATCCTATCAAGGGTCTAAGAGAGTGTTTTTCTTGGTTTGTATTCCTTTTTACAGCCTAGATTTAGTATTAGCACCAATATTCCTTTAGGTTCTAGCTAATCTAGTTCAACTCATAAGTGAAATCATACTTAGAAATCCCCCTCTTTCCCTCACATACACATATTTTAATGGATCAATGCCCCACAAAGTGGAAGCCTACATCCTATTAAAGTACTTCCATTTTACCACCGAACATTTTGGTGAACACGAAATGAACCCCCTATCTTTTTGGTGTTGGATTATTTTGCATATATTTTCCTCTTATATTGGGTGTTCTTTAGTTTGGTTAGATCTCAATAGGTTTTCCTTTTGAGATCTCTTCTTTTTATGAGCTTATTTACACGAAGTTCTACCTGTAGCATTCCCATTGGGTAAAGCCATAGATTCATGGGTTCATTTGATGATTCCCACATTTTTCTCATGATCTTAATCCTATCATAGAGCATAACTCTTCTCACCCATCTCACGATGAGGATGATGCTTTAAGAGTTCCTCTTTCGCATGTTGATAAGCTTTCTAGTGAATTTGATAAATTAGAAACTTGGCTTGCTCAAGAAAATCGTAATCTTGATAGTGTTGCTTCTGTTGAATATCTTAAGAAGCTTGTTAATAATGATGACAAAAACATTTCTATCTTGTATGGTATATCTCACCTTATTAATACTCATGTGAAGTCTTTGACAAAATGTGCTCAAGAGTTAAGATACCCTCCTCCTCCTTCCACTGTCATTGAACCTTCTAGCCCAATTTCTACCACTCTTTCCAGCATACCTACATATGTTCCACCTCTTATGAATACTTCTACACAAGTTTCCACTCCTTTAAGTGTTAGACTTCCTAGTCTTCCACTTCTTGTGAGTGTTTCTCTGATTTCCATTCCTTCTTCATTGACTTCGTATAATGCGATTCCTTTTACTTATTCGAACCCATCACCCATTCCTTCTAATTCTCCATTGATATCCTTACATATTCCTTTCGCTTCTTATACCTTTCCTAATCCATCTAGTATACCTACAACTACTAGTGTGTCTTTTGATCCTACTATTAGTGTTCAAACCATTTTTTCTTTACAAAAACAACTTGCTCATTTAATCCAATCTAAGTACAATATTCCTACATGTGATATGGTGAATCCCCATTCCTAAGATATCCTTCATTCTTTTTTTCCACAACATGTTGGTGTACCTTGTCTTGAGACTTATGATGGTAAGGCAAATTCTATGATTCATGTTAAAACTTATCAAACTATATGTAGTGATTTTTCTCACGACTATAGGCTTATAGCTAAGTTGTTTATGTGCACCTTTCGGGATAGAGCCTTGCAATGGTATTGATCTCCACCTCATCATATTGATTCTTTTCAAACTCTTGCTAATGCTTTCATTCAACAGTTTTAGAATTATTTGGTCCTCAAGTTTCTTTAACTGGTTTAATGCATTGTAAGCATAATGTTAAAGAGAAAGTTACTAATTTTATTGGTAGATTTAAACATTTGTATGCTTTGATTTCTTATCTTGTTCTTGATCATGATATTAATGAACTTTTATTTCTAGTTTATAAAAATACATTAGGGATAAGATTCTCTTTGTTAAGTATACCTCCTTTTCACACCTATGTGTAGTGCTTCACCATTACCATTTACAAGTGAGACAACTCGAGAGCTCTACTCCAATGGCTCCTACTTCTAGTAATAAGAGTGATACCTCCAGACATTCAAATAAGTCCTCTAAATCCAACAACTTTATCAAAATCAAATCTCTACATATATATGGTGATCAAATGTCTACTACATCTCAAGGTATGACTACTTTTTTCCTCTATATTTTGTCCTAATCATCAATACATTGACTTATTTAAGGTGATTACTAAGTTGATTCACACTCATATTCTTAGTCTTCCTCCTATTCATCCTATTGGTCCCAATAAACCTTTGCATAAGTCTTTTGATTCTAAAGCTTTCTGTTAATATCACCATCAACCAGGTCATGATACTCATAAGTGTTATGGTTTGAAGAATGTTATTCAAGACCTTATTGATTGTAAGGTTATTTCTGTTGATGCTCAAGTTAATCATATGATTAAGTCTATTGTACTGCTTAATCATAACCTATAGATTTACACTAATCCTTTGCCTTCACATTCAATGAATGTCATTAATTAACCTTCTTTTGATTGACATATTTCTTATGATGAGAATATTGAAGAATCTAATCATGTGGTTGATCATGCTGAGTTAGAGTCTCAACCTCTAATTGCTTCTCCACCCGATCCTCAACAAACACCACCTATTATTAGTTTTAGTTAGTTTGATATGTTTAAAGCACCTAATTATCCTCTTTACATCTCTACTGGAGTGGCTTATATTCCTTCTCATGGTACTTTGGTTGATCCTTTATCTATTGTGAATGTTATCACCAAAGAACATCTTTTTAATAAAGGGTTGCATAGAGATACTAATGATTCAACTCTACTATGAATTCAAACTTGTAATGGTTTTCTTTACTAACCTCAAGGTTGTATAACTTTATATGTTACTCTTTTAGATAAATCTATTTTTTCTACCTTTGTGGTCATTCTCACTTTTGATCAATTTTAAGTTAAGCTTGGTATTCCATGGTTTTCTATCATGAGAGTTGTTGCTTCTCCCATTCATTAATGTCTTAAATTTCCTCGTAATGGAGTCATTATTACTATTAATCATTCTCTTTATAAACCCTCATGTCCTAGAGATTGTGGTAAGATTTATTTTTATTGGCATCTCATCTTGAAAAACCACCTACTCATCCTAATCATCTTTATAAAAACTATCAATGACATAAAGTAGTTAAGATTATGTATCTTAGTCTTCTTAAGGGTTGTTTACCTCCACCTAACTTTTCCACTTCATTTGCACCTTTTGTACCTTTTTTATCTTCTACATCTATTCCTTCTATTATTGCATCTCAACCCATTGATGTTCATTCTTTCGAGCCTATGGTAGTTGATCCTAATCCTTCTGCTATCCCTCATAAAACTATTCATAATCAACATTTCTTTTCAACGTCACAAGAATCATCAATCTAGAGCTAAGTATCAAGTTCATTGTCTTGCTTCTCAACCTACATCTTCATCTCAACCTTTACCTTCCTTTGATCACACCCTATGTGTTTCTTTGGAGGAGGTTCGACAAGGCAACACTATGCATTTGGGTAAACATGATGATTCTATTCGTATTTTAGATTATGTTAATGTAGATATGGAAGATACTCTAGATGATAGTAGTGAGCATAGTGACTCTCAAAGTCCTTTCTTAGAACGTGTTGTGATTCCTACTATTATGGATATGGTTCTTCTTGTGAGTTTCCATCCACCCCCTAGCATTTTGGACTGAGATGGGGGGGGGGGGGGGGGGGGGGCGGGCATGTGGAATGCTTGATGTGAACTTTGTCCATAATGGTAGTTTTTAGTGTTCTTTTGTTGTGTTTCTTTGATTACTCTAGACAATTCTTGTTGCTTTGTTGAGTGCAAGGGGATAAAGTGATCACTTCATTGTCTACATTATTCTATTTGTACCTCTTATCTTCTATATGTAATTCTATGTTATGTTGTGCATGTGAAATTTTTCATATCAGTGGTCTTTTTTAGTCTTCTTGGTTGCTTATGATATGGTAGCACTAACTCTTTTTGGTCTCCATATTATTGGCCCAGAAAGACTCTTCTTTGTATCTTTTCCTTTGTTGTGTTGCAGTTCTACTTCCTTTGGGGAATGATGCTATTATCATATTTGATATAATATTACATATTATCATATGATCTTACTAACCCTTTAGTTAGTAGATCCCTTTTAAGCTCTATCTTTTTGTTGTGCTCATTCCCCTTGATATGTTTCTCCTCTTGCGGGCATCTCATAGTGGAAATGTTATTTCATGGATGTATGTATGCTTTCATTAAAGCTATTTCTCCCATTAAGGTACTTACAATTGCTTTAATGTGGGGGCATACACTCTGCTCATCCTTTTTCAATGAAATATAAATATAGATTCTGGGTATAGCTTGGATTACTTCAGCCTTAATGCTTTGTATGATTTCTGAGGTATACCCAAATCTAAGAATTGATATTTCATGCCCTTTTATCCTCTCTCTCTTTTTCTTTTTCCTTTTTTGTTTCTAGAAACCATGGAAAGTTCATGGGGGCTTGGTCTCTTTTTTGGATCTCTATCTAAACTGTGATAATTTGGGAGGCTCAATCCTTGTTTTCAACCCTTCTTTTGGCTACTAACAGTCTGGGAAGCTCAATCTTGATCCCATAAGGACACACATCCTTATGCCCAGATCACCTTTCGATTCTTCTTTTTGGGATGTGGAGTTCCATTGAAGTTGAATCCCACAATGGACTGACTAGCATTTAAGGCATTTACAATTGCTTTAATGTGGGGGCATACACTTCGCTCATTATTTTTCTATGGAATAAAAATACAGATTCTGTGTATAGCTTAGAGTACTTCAGCCTTTGTGCATTGTATGATTTCTAGGGTATACCTAAATCTAAGCATTGTTACTTCATGCCCTTTTATCCTCTCTCTTTTCTCCTTTTTCCTTTTTAGTTTCTAGGAACTCTAGATAGTTCATGGGGGCTTGTTCTCTTTTTTGGATCTCTCTCTAAATTGTGACAATTTGGGAGGCTGGATCCTTGTTTTTGTAGTGCCTGCCCTCGTTTACATTTTTCTAGACACATTGTTGCTATCATTGCCAAACTTTGTTAGGCTAGTTTATGTAGATGGTTAGTAGCATTTCTTTGAGACTATCAGATATTGTGCTATGGATTCAGTTGATATATGTTGAGATTGCTTAGACTTTACATTTCATATATGCATGATGATTATTACATTATTCTTAGCTATTGATGATGTTTAGCTAAGTGGATTATTATATGTGTTGTCTTATGGATACTTACCCTAGACTGCATGTGTATGGTGTGCGTGTTTGTTCTCTTTATGTATGGCATTTTTGATGTGGTTAAGGAAGGGAGTTGTAGTCACTTGCTAGTCGAGATCTACACGATGCACCACTTCCTGCCATTGCCTGTTTAGCTTAGCATATATATATATATATATATATATATATATATATATATATATATATATATAGTATGTACATGCATGGATTTTATGCAAGTTGCAGGTACCGAGTATCGACTTCCCTGAGTTGCCAGGATGAGCGTACCCTATCGCACTATCTCGATGGTAAGAGAGGGGAGATAAATTCTCAAGTCCAAATCCTGAACCCTTAAACCATTTGTCCTAGAAAGGTAGGACAAGTATCTGAGATGTTTTACCTTCTGAATGTGTTGGATGACGTAATTCGTGATTTTAACCCCTTAGACTAATTTTGTGTAGATTGTTCTATGATGGGTTTTCATATTTTATTTTGGAGGTCTTTGGTGAATTTTCTATTAATTAAGTCTAAAATTAAAAGATTTAATTATTTTGGAGAAAATTAATATAATGTTATGATATTTTGATATTTTGATTTTCATTAATTAAATGGGAAATTAATTGAGTAAAATAATTAAATAGAAGAAAACTAAATTAATAATAATAAAATAATTAAAAATAAATAAAATAAAATAATAATAATAATAAAAGAATTAAAATAAAAGTCATAAGTCTACCTAGGAGTAAGTGCACCCCTTGATTGCACATATCTCTACAACACAGGAGTTAGCGCACAAATTAAGCACATGGTGTCTACAACCTTGTGACTCATCTAGAAGGTTGGAAAAGGCTTGTGCTTAGTTGTCAACGCTTATCTTGTATTTTGGTTGCTTCTAGAGACATTCTAGGTGCTTCTTGAGAGTTCCTTATATTCAGGCACTCCTAGAAGCTCGAGGAATGCATTTGGGAGGATCCACAAATGTTGGAGAAGGAAGGAGCTTGTTCTGCAGATTCTGAGAAGTGAATTAGCATCAGTGTCCAGGTAGACACTCATGATTTTTGCAAATGTTTTATCGCTTCTTCCACTTCCAATCTTCTTTGTGTCTTCTGAATGCTTTCTGAGGATTCCATGCTTGAATGTTCTAGTTATATGCAATCTTCTCATGAATATTTAAATTCCTGTATGAGAAACCCCACATGCGTAGATCTGAAGAATATATGGGATTAGGGTTTACATGCTTATAGAAAAACCTATTATAAGGATTAAATAGGTGAATCTAAGAGAACGATCATCATAGGGGAATTCTCTTTTTACAAAAACTTGGAAAAGCCCTTTTGCTTTTTAAAAAAAAAATTCTATAAAAAAAATATATACATATTTTACTAGTCTAAAAATGTTATTATAAACGTTTATATATATATATATATATATATATATATATATATATATATATATATATATATATATATATATATGCTGCTTTTAAAAGTCATAGTGGAAGAAACATTTAATGAAATTCTTTTAAAAAAAATTCGAATTGCATTTGGGCCGAACGTTTATTAAAAATGCTTTTAAAAAAAATTAATTTTTTTATTAAATCGCTGTGGGAGGGACGAAACCCATGCCCCACATGCTTTATAGGTCGCAGAGTACCTGCCATTGTAGGTGCTACGACAATAGGGGTACTCTGTACCTGTTGTCATCGCAGGCCCTACGACAGCAAGGTACTGCGTACTGTGGTAGCAAATTCTTTTTTAAAATAAAAAATAAAAAAAAAGTTTATGATATATGTATTATGAAATTGATTTTTTTTAATATCTCGATTTTCATAATTAATATTATTAAATATTAAATATTAAATATATTATTATTATTAATTTAATAATTATTATATTTATTATAAATGAAATTTATTAATAGTTTTCTACTTTTAATAATTAATTTAATTGTTAGATTATCAATATAAATTTGATTTAATTGCTTAATCGAATTTAATCCGTTCTAGGATGATGGATGGATAATGTTAAGGAGAAATTCACAATCGCTCATATTAAATTTTTGATGTGTCCTATTGAAACACGATGGGGGGGTTAATGTTTAAATATGTATTTATCCTATGAGCACTTTAGGAAAATTGATTTAAATAAGTTAAGGGTGGGGGAAATCTTTAACTTATTAAAACTAATACACGGGTTAGTTATAAGGAAGACGAACAATGTTCCTTCACTTGATGTCTAAAACTAAAACAAAAACTGAAACCCCACACTTAATTCAACTATGTGATTTTTACAAACCAAAACAAGTGCTTGCATTTTGTGTTTTCTCTATGCTATCTGTTTTGGGGTTTTTGGGTTGACTAGTTTGCTGACCAGTTATAGGACGTCTACCAGAGGCTCAGGGGTTATGACTTGTGATGTCATGATGATGTCTTTTGATTTTGATTCTTTTAAACCCAACCATGGTTATGATATGACATGCTCTATGGTGTATGTGGTTTACTGATTGATGTTGCTTCCAATCTTCTTGTGTAAGCTGTGATATATGTAACCATTTATGAGTTATTGATCAGTTGTATTTGGATTACTTTCTAGTCACCTTGTTGGGACTGAAGTGTTTATTTGATCTTGATGATGTCATGATGGGACATATTTTGACTCGATCATTTTGGAGTCTTCGATCAGTATTATTTGCTTTGATATGCCTTTTTGGTTGCTTGTTGAGAACCAATGGATAATGTGATTTATTTTGAGATTCCTTACGGTTGCTTGTAGAGAACCGATGGATATTTTGATTATCATTGATATCTTCAGTTGCCAATAGAGAACTATTATGGTCATGATTATCAATGGATGCTTTTCAGTTGCTCATGGAGATTTGATGCTCTTATTACGGATTATCTTTTGGTATTTTTCCAATTGCTTGTATAGGACTGTGGTGATTTTGTGGTTTATGATTCCATGAGCCTAGGGTAGGTTATCTACTTGTACTCTTAGGAAGTGGCTTGCAATGGGGGTCGAGGCCCTAAGAGGCTACCAGGGTAACTCATTGTAAGTTGTTTAATAAGTGAAAATATTACACCTAATACTGACTTAAATGAACCTAATAAGATAATTTCTTGTTCTCACCCATGCCTCGAGTGCTAGTACAGACTAGGATGGGAGTAGAGAGAACGCTTGGTTGCAACCTTGCATTCTGTAGTATGCCTCATCAGTATGAGAGGATACTAGTGGTCGCATAGGGATCATGAGGGGGCCGAGGTCTATAGAGAGACTACCAGGGTAACTCTAGTGTGATTCATACAATGACACTTTCTCGCTTATGAAGTAGGTTCCTACGTGTCTTATGTACCTCTGGGATTAGATGTCAGTTTATGTTGGAACCTTTGAGTTAACATACTTTTAGGATTCCTAGACTTGGAGAGTATTTGTGTTACGTGATTTGATAACCATTTGGGACTTGAGATTATCTTCTTAGTGCGGTGGGAGTGGGCCAACTAGGTTCCACGCGGTCGGGTGGTAATGCTTTTTCACTCTTACCATTTGAGATCCATCTGAGATATCGTGGTTGAAGTACTCTTTGATGGCATTCTATTCTTGGATTATGATGATGGACACGTATCCTTATATTGATGATTATCATATGATAGATGATGTTATTTACTTATCTTATGCCTTATTTTGCATGATTAGATTTCTTATGCATATGTTGTAGCATGTTAGATTTCTTTCTGCATATGATGTAGTATGTTTTAGGAGTGACATTCCTACTATGATAATATCGATGATCTCTTTGGTGACTTGGGATGTTACACACGGAGGGATGGCTAGGACCCACGATGGTCTAATGATGTTATTTATGGTTGGGAGGAACCGTGCACTTAGATAATTATGTGTTGTGATGTATGGTTATCTTTTACAATGGATGTTATATCTTTTATGATGATGGATGTATCATGTACGGTATTTGATTTCATTTACTTTATTGAATTTGCATCATGGATTGGAATAGGCTGATGTACTTTATTTTCACACATGTATATTCTTTTATGTCTTTCATACCTTGTGGCATGTACAGTGGATGATTGAGCATTTTGAAATGTAATTTACTAAGGGACATTTGGAACCAAAGTATATTTTTGGACTTTTTATTATTATTTCATGTGGATGTGGTATTAGATGGAATTAATATTAGTTAATCTTAATGTGATTCAACATTAAGGGATCCTTAAGGAATGTAACTTGTTATGTATGTTTATGTATACTTTCAGTTGAATGATGTTACTGCTTCCGCTACTATGTGTATGTTGTGAATGGTTTAACTTTTATGTTTCAAAAAAAAAAAAATGCTACCAAACTTAGTGAAACTTTAGGTTAATTCTTTTGGATCCCTTGGCGGGGCATTACAATTTTCAACTCTTTTTTTGACTATTAATATTTAGGGAATCCCATTCTTGATCCCATAAGGACACACAAATCCTTATGCCCAGATCACCTTTCGATTCTTTTTTTTTGGGACATGGAGTTCCCTTGAAGTTGAATCCCATGATGGACTAACTAGTATGCCACACACATTTGCTAAACCATTTGGTTCATCTCTGATGGGTTAACTAGAATGCCACACACACTTTCTAGACTATTCAATGCCATCCCCTTTTGGAGATACCTTTTTCCCCCAGTTCTTTCCTTGTTCCTTTTCCTTGCGTGGTTCACATTAAGGCACAAAACTTATTGGACAAGAAACTACACCCCTTATTTTTTAGCGCTTATCTCTCTTATTTTATATTGACTTTGGATGTAATACGACTCAAGTCTGTTGGGGACTTTATGAATTCTTTCCTCTTTAGTCATAATAATATTTTCTCTTTTGCTCTCAATATATTTTACCATGAGTTTGAGGAAACTCATACACTCGCTAAAGTGGGGGCTTAATGTACTGTCTTAAAATGGATGCACTTGTGTTCTAAGACCATTAAGCTCCCCTCTCTTCATGATTTCCTCTTTGTACCATGGATATGCTCATTCTCGCTCTTCTTTTCCTCCTTTTCCTCTTTTCTCTTCTATCTTTCCACCTTATCTCTTTGGTATCTTCCTGGGCTCTCTAAGGCACCTAGGACCTATCCTTCTAGACTAGGTCAACCTAGGTCATCCTAGTCTTGACTAGGTTGACCCATGTCAACCCAGTCTTCCCAAGTTTGCATAGTCCTAGACTAGGTCAACCCAGATCGACCTAGTCCTTGATAGTTTTTTATCTCAGGGCTTGAAAGTCTTTGGGGGTTTAATTAGTTTATGACCATTTCCTAGTCGGCTTGTATTGTTTTCCCACCCAAAAAATCATATATAAGGTGACTTGAAGGATTTATTTTCATATCATGCACATTCAAGATCATTCATTGATCCAAGATCTTCTCTCTAGTGAAGATTTTCAGCCTTTTACACTTAAGAAGTTCAAGCATTCAAGAAAGGATATTTTTTCTAGCATCGAAGAATCCTTTGTGAGCATTTCCTCTCTAAGATCTAGCATATGATTGGCCATCAAAAGAAGAGATTCGTATTTGAGTGTTCATATTCTTCATTGAAGCATATCCATATCCATGGCACCATGACAAAGTTATGATATATCCATTGCAAAGTGTGGAGATATCCTACATTTCTAATTCAAGATCTACATTACATACACATTACATATACATAGGTAAGGTGAATCCTAACATTTATCTTGTTCTTTATAGTTATTTACATTTGCATTTCCTATTCATGATCAATTCCTTAACCTAGGACTTGATCAAGGCAAGTCCTCATCAAACCCCAATTGCCAAACCTTTCTTTATGTGATGATTTGCAGGTAGGGAGAAAAAAGGATTGAATATTTAGAACCTACAGTTTGAAAGATTTTTGGAGTTTTTAGTTTCATAGTTGCAGAATACATCAACCTGGTTATAGGATTTCCTTCCATGTCGACCAAGTCCTTCAGTCTCAAATTCTAGGTTTTGTTCCTTTTATCATTTTATTTTGCAATCTAAAATCGAAAGTTCATTAAAGATTCAGATTCGAGAGTTATTGAGTGAAAATACATCTTCCCCTACATATTTCAAGGTAAGTGTTTTACATTTCATTTCATTTCACATATTTACCCTAGATTTACTTCTTAATTGGGTTAATTGTATTCACATATCATCTAGATTTACATTTCTTATGCAATTAGTTCAATTTCACATTCACATTATCTTATCAAGGGCCTAAGAGAGTGTGTTTCTTGGTATTGAATTGCTCTTTACAACTCAGATTTAGTATTAGCACCCAACTTCTTCCTTTGGTTCATAGCTAATCTAATTCAGACCATAAGTGGAATTATACTTAGAAATCCCCCTTTTTCCCTCTTTGTCTCACACACACACACATTTGAATGGCTCAGTAACCTATAAAGTGGACACCTATATTCTATTAAAGTTCTTCCATTTTACCATTGAACACTAATAAACAACATTGAGTTTGGGACTCAGTTTGTTTATATGTAATATTTAGTTACTGTATATTTATAAGTATACAATGTATTCTTTTTGTTTTGGAAGAATAAAACATATTCATAGGCTTTATAATTTTTTTCAATTTATCATTTAATTACATTTGATTTTATAATAATATTGTAAACTTTAATTTAAGTTTTGTAACTAAAGGAAATATTGAATGTAAACAAATTATTTTGAAATATTTAAAGTATAATGTAAACTTTATTAAAAATTTAAAATGTTTGTTAAATAAAATATTTTACAACAATATTAATATTTAATTTATATATTAAAGAAAAAATGTATTGTGTGGTATTTTATCTATTGGAAAAGTGACATGTGATAATGTCTAAAAGATAAATAATATAATATCAATGTTTGAAAACTTGGGTTAAAAATGCACATTAATTTTTACTTATATCAATTTAACTTTCATAATTATGGTTCTATCTCTCTCTACCTCATCTCTTCCCTCTACCTCTTCTTCATCTTTTCCCTTTCTACCCCCTCTTACAATCTCTTCCTCATGATTATTATCCTTCTTTACCTCATATTATGGGATTATGGTTCTATTTAGTTTAAGGTTACCATTATTATTGTCTTATTTTTCGTTAGGTTTGGAGAAACAATTCAATTTATTTTATCATTAAGTTATTTTTAGAGTTTACATTCAATTTGATTTAGCATTATAATTTTATTTTTATTTGGTTTATATTTCTCTTTATATTTGGTCTAGCTTGGGATTTTCTTTACTATAGAAAGTTTGGTTACAATATAGTTTAGTTTAGGGTTATGTTTAATGTTTAGTAATGTCGAGAGTAAGGATTCATTTTAACATACCATTAGGGAAAGGGTTTAATCAAGATTTCCATTAGGGTTAAATTTTAATTTTATTGAATGTTAGGGTTAGAATTGATCTTTATATATATATATATATATAAGGTTTATGGTGAGGGATCAATTGGAACTATTATTCAATTATATTCAATTTTCTTACTAATTTTGGTGAGACCTAAGGGTTTAATTACCTAATTAGTCAACATCTAACCTTCTCCCCTTTCCTCCCAACAAGTATCTCTATCTATTCTAAGCCCCTCCCCCCCCCTCTCTCTCTCTCACACACACACACATGCGATGCCTACCTCTCCTTGACTTTTCTTATTTGTTTTGACAACATTCTTTAGGTATGTGCTATGATTAAGTTCGATTATGATATATATGTTTATGTATTGACTTTTAGTTATTGAATGATGTTAGTTAGATGAATGATTTTTATGCGGTTTCAATGGATACTTACCCCATACTTGCATGTGTATGGTGTGCGTGTATGCTTTTTTTAATGTTTAACATTTCTAATGTGGTTGAGGAAGGGAGTCGTAATCACCTGCTAGTTGGGATCTACATGATGCACCACTTCCTATCATTTCCTGTTTAGTTTAGAATATTGTGTTTGTACATGCGTAGATTTTATTTGACTGTAGGTACCAAGTATTGACTTCCCTAAATTGCTAGGATGAGCATACCCTATCGCAGTATTTCAATGGTATAAGTGGGGAGAAAACTCTTGAGTCTAAATCCTAACCCTAAGTCAATTGTCCTAGAAAATAGGGCAAGTATCTGAGTTAGTTTACCTATCCAAATTCGTTAAGTGACAATTCGTGATTTTGACCATGGAGTTTGATTATGTTCTTTGCCTTCAGTTGAGTTGTCATTTTTGGTTTTGTGGGTATGTGGTGATTTTCTGTTATAATTAAATCAAATTAAAAGATAATTTAATGATTTATTTTAATGGAAATCTTATAAAGAAATTTGATATTTAATTATATTTAATTATTTGAGAAATTAATTAAATAAAAAAATTAATTTAAAGATTTTATTAAAGTTCTATTTTGACAAATTAATGATATTTATTTAGGAGTTTTATTTCTAATAATAAACTATAAATAATGTTATTAGTTAAGTTAATAAATATATTATTAAAACTATCTTGTGAATTAATTAAATAACAGAATTAAATTTAAAAGATTATATTAAAGTTCTATTTTTGATGTATTTATATTTATTTAGTTTAATAATTATTATTTAGGAGTTTTATTATAATAATAAACTCTAAATAATATTATTTCTTGAATTAATAAATATATTATTAAAACATCTCGTAATTAACTTGAGAGAGAAAACATATAAATTTATAAGGTTTATTTTTATTAAATTGCATAAAGCATATGCAAAAAATTTAAAGATAAAGTTATAGTTCTAATTGTGTGGCATAGTTATATTTATTTAATTTAATGATAATTATTTAGGAGTTTTATTTTAATACTAAAATTTAAATAATGTTATTAATTGAGTTTTTGTTTTTTTGATCGATAAGAGGTCAAAGCCAAGATTAATTATTATGTGTTGTAATTTATTATTATTATTATTAATTAAGCATGATCATGAATAGATTCGAAGCCAAGACCTCTTCGTTAAGAGGCTTACAATTTTACCATTGTGTTGTAAGCTCTTGCCTAATGTTATTAATTGAGTTAATAAATATATTAGTAAAAAAATGTCTCATGATTAATTAAAGTGAGAAATAAAATTAATTTAATAAAGATATCTTAATTTAAATTGCATAAAGTTATTGCATGAAAATTGTATATAGAAAATTCAATATTTAATTAATTGAAAAATTAATTAAATAAAAGAATTAAATTTAAAAGATTAAATTAAAGTTCTCAGTTTAGTATATTTATATTTATTTAATTTAATAATAATAATTTAAAATTTTTATTTTAATAATAAACTCTAAATAATATTTTTAGTTCAGTAATAAATATTATTTGATTAAAAATAAAATATTAAAATATGTGAATATTTGATTAATTAAAAACTAATCAAATTTATGCTTTAAATAAAAAGTCTAAATTTAGAGGTATAAATGTAGAAAATTGGTTAAAGAAAGATTAGAATATAATGTTTTTTTTTTAAGACTGCAGGAATCGGTGCAACACGGCCCCCTTATAAATTGCAGTGCGCCTGGTAAACTTTTTAATGTGACTAGTAGCGCTGGTGCGACACACCCACCAGTACCACGAGGACAGGGGAGACTAGAACCCGTGACCAACCCCCTGCAACAGGGAAGATTTAGCCAACCAAGCTAGGGCCCCCGCCCTAATTAGAATACAATGTTATTTAATTAATTAGAAATTAATTAAATATGTACTTTAGTTTAAAATATTTATTTTAAAAGTCTAATTTAAGAAGTTAGATAAAATGGAATTAAAATATTAAAAATTTAATATTATTTTATTATGATTATTTAATTAATAATTATTAAACTAAAGTTGCATTTAAATAATGAGCTTTAATTATTCTATTAATTTAAATAATAAACTATGCTTTAAATAGCGCTTACACTAATTAATAAAGTGGAGGAAAAGAAAATATAAAAGAATATTTTAATTAAAAATTCTTTAAATGTGTATGAAAGAATTAAATTTAAAAGATTTGATTAAAGTTCTAATTTAGGCATATTCATATTTATTTAATTTAATAATAATTTATTTAGGATTTTTATTTTTAATAAACTCTAAATATTATTATTAGTTAAATTAATAAATATTATATTAAAAATGTCGTATGATTTAATAAGGGAGAGAAAGTTTTAATTTAATAAAGTTTATTTTAATTAAACTACATAAAGTGCGTGCATGAAAATTAAAATATAGTAATGAAAGACAAAGAGTTTTCACATGATTGCATGATCAAAGCCTTGATTTAGGGGAAAAACTCTTTATTAAGGAAATTAGAGCTCATTTCTAGATACACAGGTTTGGAGGAGCCAATTTTTGAAAAGAGGGTTTTTGAAGGAAAAAGAAGATTCTTGTGTATTTGTGCATTTATCATTTTAGCATCAGATTCAGGGAGGATCTTGTGGGTTTGTGTAGTAGTTGCTCCTTTGAATTCTTGTCTTCTTCGTGTCTATTGTGTTTCTATTTTCAGATGTTCTTTGGGTTTAAACTCTTGTTAGAGAAAATTGATTTCCATTATAGAATTGTCCATGATTTAATCTGAAAACTTTTAGTAAATATGGAACTTTAGAGTTTTCAAAACCTAGTGAATTATGAAATTCACTTTTGTATGCACTTTATGTAACTTATGATTTATTGGTGTTGGGGTTTTCAGGTTTGACTTAGCTTTGGCTAGTCAAGATGTTTACTAGGGGCTTGGGAGTTCTGTTTTGTGATGTCATGATGATGTTTTGATCTCAATCTTTTATACTCAACCATGGTAATGTGTCTTGTATGCTCTATGAGGTGTTTTGATCTATTGATTGTGTAACGCCCCGTCAAGGGATCCAAAAGAATTAACCCAAATTTTACTAAGTTTGCCATTTTTTTTTTTTAAAACAAGAAAGATAAACCATTCATATCAAACACATAGTAGCGGAAGTAATAACATATAATCAACTATAAGAATACATAACAAGTTACATTCCTTAAGGATCCCAAGATGTTGAGTCACATTTAATCTAACTAATACTAAGTCTAACAACTACCACATCCACATTAAAGAATAATCCACAGTCCATAATATACATTTGTTTTGAATGCCTCTTCGAAATGCTCAATCATCCACTATATATGTCATAGGGTATGAAAGGCTTAAAAGAATAAACATATGTAGAAACAAAGATACATCATTCTCATTGAATCCATTATACAAGTGCAATAAGGTAAATGCAACCAATAACATACAAGATACATCCATCCAACAATAAAGATATAACAACCATCATAAATGATAACCATCCATCATAAAACACATCTAACTAAGTGCGCGGTTCCTCCCAACCGTCAATAGCATCATTAGACCATCGTGGGCTCTAGCCATCCCTCTGCATGTAACATCCCAAATCACCGAAGAGATCATTGGTATTATCATAATAGGGATGTCACTCTTAAAACATTCTACATCATATGCAAAAAGGAATCTAACATGCTACAACATATACATAAGAAATCTAATCATGCAAAATAAAGCATAAGATGATTCTGTAAGTAAATAACATCATTTATCACATGCTAATCATCAATATAGATAAACATACCAATAAATAACATCCATCATAAGATCCAAGAACATAATGAAGATAAATGCCAACAAAGAATGCTCCAGCCATAGTGACTACAGATAGATCTCAAATGGTGAGAGTGAAAAAGCACTACCACCCGACCACGTGGGACTTAAATGGCCCACTCCCACTCTGTTGAGGAGATAATCTCAAGTCCCAAATAGGCTATCAATCACATAGCACAAATACTCTCTATGTCTAAGAATCCTAAAAGTATACTAACTCAAAGGTTCCAATATAAAGGGTCGACACCTATACCCATAGGCACACAAGACACATAGGAAACCTACTATGTAAGCGGGAAAGTGTCATCGCATGAATCATGCTAGAGTTACCCTGGTAGTCTCTCAATAGATCTTGGCCCCCTAGTGATCCCTATGCAGCCACTAGTATCCTCTCGTATTGACGAAGCATACTATGAAATGCAAGGTCGCAACCAAGCGTTCTCTCTACTCCCATCTTAGTCTGTACTAGCACTTGAGGCATGGGAAAGAACATACAATTATCTTATTAGGTTCATTTTAATCCCCATTTAGTGTAATATTTTCACTTATTAAAACAATTTACAATGAGTTACCCTGGCAGTCACTTAGGGCCCCGACCCCCATTGCAAGCCACTTCTCGACACTACAAGTAGATAACCTACCCTAGGCTCAATAAAAACACAAATCCATAATAAGAACATCAAATCTCCATGAGCAATTGAAAATAATCCATTGATAATCATGATCACAATAGTTCTCTATTAGCAATTGAAGGTATCAATGATAATCACAATATCCATCGGTCCTCATTGAGCAACCGTATAGTATCTCAAAATAAATCTCAATATCCATATCAATGATAAATCACCATATCCATTGGTTCTCAATGAGCAACCAAAAATGCATCTCAAAGAAAATAATACTGATCGAAGACTCCAAAATGGTTGAGTCAAAACATGTCACAATATGACAACATCAATAAATAAATCAACAGTTTAGTCCCATCATGGCGACTAGAAAGTAGTCCAAGGATAACTGATCGATGACTCAAAAATGGTTAAGTCAAGTGTCTCAAATACATACACCTTAGCTACACACAAGAAGACTGGAAAGCAATAACAATTAGTAAACACAAACATCTCATAGAGCATACCATCACATTACCATGGTTGGGTTGTAAAATAATTGAGACCAAATAACATCAACATGCCATCGCATTCGCATAACACCCAAGCCTCTGGTAGACATCCTAACTGGTCAACACTCTAGGACCACCCAAACTCCAAACATGGATAGCATAAAGAACAAGATACAAACACATATTTTAGTTTGTTTTCGCAATCACATGGTTAAGCCAAATATTAGGTTTCAGTCTTCGATTTCAAATACATTTCAAGTGTATAAGATTCTTCATTTAATCTACAACTCAACCCATTTTGAATAAAACATAAAATTATCTCTCCATTATTTTAAAACAATTCTCTAAAATAATCATAAGATAATTATTTACTTATTTAAATCATTGAACTAGTTCCCATTGACTTTTAGATAAAATCATTCACATTATTCAAAACATTAGAATAATACTTATCAACTTTCAAATAATTAGTTAACAATACTTCAAGGACAATCATTTATTTAAAATAATCTTCATTGATTTTAAGTAAAATCAATCTCATTAATAGTTCAATTATTTAATTCTACTAAACACTTACTAATATCTCTTTTCTTTTAATTTTCCCTCATTAAAAAATCTATTTACTAAAATTGACTAATAATTAATTACACTTCTTCTACTATTAACTAATCTTAATTAAATTAAATTTAATTAGATTAGTTAATAAATCATATAAAACTAATGCATAATAATAAGATTCTATTTTAATTTGAACCCAAACTCAAATCAATTTCCAAATCTTGATTCTACTAAGGGAAGATTGCAATAATATTTTTAATTCTCATTACAAAATTAAAGATTCATTCATAGAGAATTATACAGACACACATAATAGACACGATGAAGACAGGAAGAGAAAGAGTGCAAATGGAATATGCGAAAATCATGAGTGCACCTAGATACTGATGCTAATTTGCTATGCCTCAGAAGTCCATAGAAAAATCCCTTCCTTCTCCAACATTCACCATTCCTCCAAGAATCAAACCAACCGAAACCCCCAAGTGACTAGAAGTGCTTGTAGAAGTATATGAGCATGTAGAAGAATATGAGCTTCTCGAATGCATATAAGCTTGTCCAAACACACTAGGAGAGCCTCTATATAAGGGCCTCTAAGATGCATTTAGAATGTGTCTAGAAAGAACTAGGAGATAAGCATGACAACTAAGCACGTAACTTCCATGACAAGAAGATAGACATGATGAGGTCTCGAGAATGTTGTAGACAATGTGTACTCAAATAATATGTTAACTCCTAAGTGTAGACAACACGTGCATAATTAGAGTGCAAACTCCTGTGTTGTCAACATGACAACTCCCAAGAGCTCGCATACTCCTATGTGAATAAATATTAAAATAATACACATTAATTAATTTATTATTCACTTGACTCCATTTTAAATTAATTTATTAATTTTAAATCTCATGCACTCACTTTATTAAATCCACTTGTTTTATCTTAATATATTTTAATCACATGCACGCATCATGTGATCTAGAATCTTTTAATAATTTTAATATCTTTTCCATTTTTTAAATTTATATTTTGAAACTTAATTGATAAAATAAAAATGAGCTCTAAATATATTATTATTAAATTAATAAATATTATCACGTTCTAAATTTAAACTTATAGCTTTTATCTCCAAATTTAATTCTTTTATTTAATTAATTTCCCAATTAATTAAATAAAATAAATATTAAAATATCATATTAATTTTTCATTAAATTAAACCATTAATTAAATCTTTTAATTAGGCTTAATTAATAGAAAATACACTAAAGACTCATATAGTAAAATACAAAAACTCATCATAGCAAAACACATACAAAGTCAAACCAAAAGGGTTAATATCATGAATTACGTCATCCGACGTATTCAAAGGGTACCCGACTCAGATACTTGTCCTAATTTTCAATTAGGACAAATGGCTTAAAAGGGTTGGGATTTGGACTTGAGAATTTTATCTCCCCTCTCTTACCATTGAGATAATGCGATAGGGTACGCTCATCTTGGCAATTCAAGGAAGTCGATACCTGGTACCTACAACCTGTATAAAACCCATGCATGTACAAGCACAATATATACTAAGCTAAATAGGCAATGGCAAGAAGTGGTGCATCATGTAGATCTTGACTAGCAGGTGACTATGACTCCCTTCCTTAACCACATAAAAAATGCCATACAGAAAGAAAACAAACACGCACACCATACACATGCAAGTATGGGGTAAGTATCCATAAGAAAACACATATGATAATAAATCATCTAACTAATCATCATTAATAACTGCAAACACTGTAATAATCATCATACATACATGAAATATAAAGTACCGAGTAATCTCATCATATATCAACTGAATCTAAAACAGTATCTGATAATCTCAAAATAATGTCACTAATAATCATCAAAATAAAACTATCCTAAAATATTTTGGCCACAATAGAAAAATGCGAACTAGGGCAGACACTACAGATTGTTATTGCTTTTTAGTGTTCTTGTGTGAAACTGAGGTGAATGGTGTGACCCATCTGATAAAACCTTTGAGTCTTTGATTAGTTGTTTTTGGATTTCTTTCTAGTAGCTTGTATAGGAGTAAGGTGTTTGTGTGATTTGTTCTCAGTGATGTCATGTTATGACATGGATTGGTTTATGTATACTTGATTTTGGGATCAGTCTTGTTAGGATGATCATTTTGGTGGAATCTGTGATTATGATCAGTGATTTTTAGTACTCATTAGTTGCTTGTTTAAGAACTGATGTATGGTATGTGGTGTTTTGTGATCTTTTGATTTTACTAAGCCTAGGGTAGGTTATCTAGATGTAATGTTGGGAAGTGGCTTGCAATGGAGGTCGAGGCCCAAAGTGGCTGCTAGGGTAACCCATTGTAAGTTTTTTAATAAGTTAAAACATTACACTAAATGGGGATAAAATGAACCTAATAAGAGTCTTTGTATGTTCTCGCCCATGCCTCGAGTGCTAGTACAAACTAGGATGGGAGTAAAGAGAATGCTTGGTTGCGACCATGCATCATTAGTATGCCTTGTCAATACAAAAGGATACTGGTGCTGCATAGAGTCACTAGGGGGCCAGGGTCAAGTTAGACTACTAGGGTAACTCTAGTGTTGATTCATGTGATGACACTTGCCCACTTGCATAGTAGACTTCCTATGTGTTGTTGTTGCCTCTAGGATTAGTTGATACTTGTGTTTTGGCACCCTTTGAGATAGTTTGCTTTCAAGTGATTCCTTGAACCTAGATGTTGGTTTTTGACTTTTAAGTTTGTTATCTTGTTCGAGACTTGAGACTATCTTCTCAACACAGTGGAAGTGAGCCTTTTGGGTTTTCACAAGGTTGGGTGGTAGTGTTTTTTCTTATACCATTGAGATCCGACCGTTAGATGCCGCTGCTGGATGTGTTCATGCAAATGTTCCTTCCTATTTGTTCTTGTATTTCTATGATGGATGGTTATACTTAGTGTATTGTATTTGATTTCATAGGTCTTACAAGATGATGCAATTTATTTCATGATGTATATTATTTCAGCCTTTCATACCTTGTGACCTATATAGTGGATGATTGTGCATTTTGTTTATTGCCAAGTGGCATCATATATAATTGTATATTATTTAAATGGTTTCATACTAGTATATTATTATTTGATGTGGATTTATTATAAATTAGATTTATTATTAATTAAAATTAAACATGACTCAACATCATGGGATCCTTAAGTGTTGTAACCTATTTATGTGTTGTTAATATATGAGTTTATGTTAATTGCTTCCACTATTCTATTACTGTTGTTGTATCTTTTTTTTAATTTTAAATGTTTGACAAACTTAGTTAAAACTCTAGGTTAGTTCTTTTGGGTTCCCTGGCGGGGTGTTACAACACACACACACACACAAAGTTTAATGGTTATGTTGGATTTAGGTTCCAATTTGGTTTAATTTTTGTGTTATAGTAAACAAATTTAGGGTTAAGTCACTAGTACATTTTGGCAAAAACGTGACTATGTGACTAAAACTTTTAGTCATGCCACTAAAATATTTAGTCAAGTGACTAAAAGTGATCAAATTCTACTATTTCTTCATAAGTTGATCATTGGTAAAATCACAAGGTTAAGTGACTAAATAAGAGACCAAATAGACTACTAAATAATTGTTAGTCTCTAATATTTGAAATGGATGTTTGTGTTTATGGTAATCAAGATCTTTAATGTATTAAGCATTGCATATATGTTTTAGTCATCATAGATATGGTTCTCTGTGTCCTTTCTCATAGATTTGTATTTCTTCTCTAGGTTTTCTAGATTTAGATTGGATCATTAATTGTATTTAGTAGGGCTCTCTACATTTGAAACCCTAATTTAAAAGACCTGAGGGTTTGGTTCTCAGTTTTGTTTTATTTCGTCTTTCTTAGTCAAGATTGGCAGGCTGGGCAGAGGAGGCATTTTAAAGATTTCTGTTGGTAATGATGTTTAATGCCATTTAGCCTAGGTTTTCTATTGACATCCTTTTTGTTTGGAAAAAGAGGTTAGCTGATTTTGTTAGGTAGATCGAGTATGAAATGAGTTTCATTTGAGGTAGCTGGAATTCAGCTTCAGTTTTGATCACTTTAGGTTCTAAATTTAGATCTTAATACTATATTGCATAGTATTTTAGGTATAAATTAGGATAATGTTTTCTCCTTCTCAATCCCAATATTACAATTACATATAGTAATTTAGATAAGCCTTAAGTCAGTGTTTTTGCAATCACAATTTAAATATAATTATCTGAAAGGGTTTAAATTCTAACAATCTTATTGATAAGTTTCTAGATTATGAAAGAAGGGATTACAACCATAATGGAAAATCGGTAATGCTAATTTAAAAGGTATAAGTAATTATTTATTCGTTCAACATGTATTTCAGGTTCTATAGATGATTTTAGTATTATTACTAAGCAATTTTTTTGACAAGATAGCTAGGCAGGGTGAGTGTATTTATCTTCAATGGTAGGACACAAAGAGAAGTGTATGGAATGATCCTCAATGAGGTCTCAGCTGTAATTTAAGTATTGTTGATAATCTGACTGGGGTATGACCCTTTTATAATGTAACAATAACGTACTATGGTCTCGGGCTATACTGGAGGTTTTCTTCCCCGTTCTTTCCTACCAGTGCCCATTTTCACATTGGTATGCTATTGTAAATGATTTTTTATTAATAAAAATTATCAAGGCCTTGGCCTTTTACTGATAAAAATAAAAATAAAAATTGTTAGTCATTAATATTTAGTTCCCTGAATAAAAACTACTAAATAATTAGTCACTAATAATTGGTCACCAAAACTATTAAATAAATACTTATAATAGAGTTAAGTGATTATTTTTTATCAAGGTTCTTAATTTTTTTTCTTATCAAGGTTCTTAATTTTTTTTCTTTTAAGATAAATTTTCCAAGTAGATCTTTTCTTGTCTATTTGGGGCTTGCTTTTCCATTCTCATTAATGGTACCCCAGTTGATTTTTTAGTGCTATGCAAGGAGATCCACTATCTCATTTTTTATTTATCATAATGGAAGATGGTCTTAGTCAATGTATACCTTACAAATAGCAACTAGGACCATGAAATAAATGTTGATAAAAATAAGATATACAACTTTTACATCAAACAACAAAATTTAAACACACATTATTTATTCTTTTAAAAACTCAAAATTCTAAATAAAAAATAATATAATCTATATAAGAATTAAAAATAACATTAAAATACATTCATAGCTCTAGGTCAAAGCATTTACCCCTCTTTAAAAAAAAAAAACATTTTTAAGGCAAGCAGACTTTCTCACATAGAATTTCAAAGTTTAAATAATTAAATAAGACAATAAAATGGTAATATAATGTGAAGCAAACTTAATGCAAAAATTAAAATATGTACTCTAATATTTTGCGAGAAATATATCCCCAAAAATTTTATCTATTTTTGGTTAGATTAGGAATAAGAAAATGAAACAACATAGGATGGGGATTGCAACGACACCACCATGGAGGGAAAAATATACTGGAACAATCAAATGAGCTCTCAAGGAACAAATCCATGAGTTTTTTGGTTTCTCAACATGGGGGGTTGGCCTACGCATTTTGTAGGGCACAAACAATGGTTAAGCAACTCAAAAATGAGGGAAAGCTTCATCTTTTTTTACTGTAATTCACTTGGTTGTTAGCCATAGCTATTGCCAAGTTTGGAGTTCCCTAGTAGAGAGTAAACATCATTAGGTTAATGCTGAGATCAGATCTCCTTCCCCATATGAAGGTTTGAAGTATTGTTATGAGTTGATTAGGTAAGTGACCACATAATTTTGAATCTATAATTGATCTTTTTAGTGACATTTGTAAGAAGATTAAGGAAACATATGGGGATTTACATGACTTTCATTAATAAGAAATAGGGTAAAATATGCAACTTTTTCCATTTAAGATGGACAGATTCTTTCAAGATCTAGAGCTGGAAAGTAGTTCAACTAAATCTACCATACAAAGAATGCACAGGACTTTTAGCTACTTAGATTACATCAGCATCCTAATGCTTTTAATGCCACTTTATGATTTACATGATCCATTTTAATTGGTTTGATCCAGTGGCAAGAAAATTCATGAGCATAGGCTTACAAAAATGAGGGTAAGAGTCAAACTACACTTCTAGGTTGTAAACAACCTAAAAGATCCCATTATTACTTCAGGTACATCAAAATCCCTCTTCCTTAACCTCTTCCAACATTTAGCTTGGGTTGTTTCCAACCTCTTCCACTAAGTGTGCCCTCTTCTCCTCTGCCTTGTTGACTCATGCTCGCTGTATTTCAACCTCCACAAATAGCTCTTTCTTCTCCTCCAAAAACTCTCTACTCTCATCTGCTTCATGGAATCTTGTCCGTCCTAAATAGACCACCTCCACCAATTTCATGCAACATCCTCAACAAAAATATGCAAATTTGTCTCTTATTTTCAACCTTGTAAACAAAGGAAAACTAAACTCAACATCTTCACATATAACCTCATTCTCTTTTTCTTCCCTAACATCCTCTTTATTTTCATCAAGTTATCATCCCTAGCTTTTTTACTTTCCACTGTAGTCACATATTCATCCTCTTTTGTCACTGTTGTTACAAATTTCTCTATTGTACTAAAATAGTTTTTGATCCTTTTAGTTTCTTCCTCAAGCAACTTTTTCTATTTGTTAGCTTTCTCATCAAATGCCAGACCTTTATGCATTAGTGGACTCTATCTCATCCTTATGCTCATTTTCTGTATCCACAATCTCCAAAGTACATTTGTCTACTTCAAATTTTCCCTTTCTTAATTCCCACCTTATCTTCTCTAGGAATCTTGTAGTTCTTGCTATAATTTCTATGCTTCCTTCTCAATGTGGTCATCCATATCTTCTTACTCCCCTTCTCCAACATAGGGATCATCAAAACTCAACCAATCACAAACTCAGGCTTCTTCATTTTCTTCATCAATGGTTTGAAGTCTCTCTATCTCTCACCATTCCAAGACTCCTTCACACCTACACTAGTCTCTCAAGACTCTCACTAGTTCACTCTTTTTGTGGCTTCAAACTCTTAATCAATCATGAATTTTCACACCTGGATCAATCCTCTTGAGCCTCCCACAACTACTTCTTAACTCCACATGCAAATTGGCTTGTGGTTGGTGATCTGTTTACATGACTCTGCTCATTATCCTTAAGTCTTGGTGTAGACTAACTCATGCTTGGTGATTTATCCTCATGCTCAAGACCATTGAAACTAATACTATTTGATGCAAGATGTACTCCCTCAGCATATAAATTGCAAACTTAAAACACCAAAATAGATGTAGATGCTACTTACAAATAAGTGCTCAAGTTTCTACAATGATCAAACTTACACTTGTGTCAAATTTGTAATAGTAAAATATAGTAATAGCCTTTCATTGGCCTTTCTCTCTATAAACGATATCTTCCTAGATAGATTTTAAACTTTGCAAATTCCAATCTACATCTATTTTCACATAAATCCCAACTATAAATTCCACACTCTATACCTCTATCTTGTTAGTCATTCTTTCTTTCCTCTCTACCTCCAACCTAAGAAAGTAGATTGATTTTCACTTTCACATGCCTAGTGTTGTCCTCTGTGTGTGTGCAAACCTTCTTAATTCTCACACAACCCTTCCTTATTACCTTGCATGGCTATATATGTTTAGTCACTCAATCTCCTTTGTCCTCCCATGTAACCAATGGCTCTTTTTTATTGTTTGATCTGCATTTTATTGGGTTTTTATTGGCATCCCACCCTTTGGCCCTTGTAGTTCCAGTAAACTACCATGCCACTTATAGTCCAATCTTTTTTTTTTTTTTTTGATAAACTAATTCATAACTAATTAGTTTCTAGAAGGCATTTATGTTTCTTGGCCAAGCTACCTCTTTTGTTGTTTCCTCTTGCAGCTTGATGCATGGGATCATTTCTTTAAGGCATTCTATCAAACACTTCATAAGATAAGTTAAGATAAGAGAAAATAGTTCATTTCTACAGTGGTTTATTTCAACACTACAACCATTTACGCACAATAATCATAGAGTTTTTCCACATATTCAACTGTAGAGTCTCTAAGTCAAACATATTGACTCCTCTATCATTAATGATTCACAAGATTCTATCTTTAATAATTATTTTTAATGGTAAAATAATTTACTTCCTATTTAGAATTGTATCATAAAATAAAATAGAACTTTTTCCCCCAAAAATGCTGTGATCTTTCCTTACCTACATTCTACAATTCTAATGCCATGAAGATTGTGAAAGGGTGAAAATGAAAGGGATTGTTTAAACATCCACAATCAGTGTGAAGTAGCTTGAAAATCAAATTCAATGCAAACTATAGTTAAACAAAACAAGGTTAGTCATGCCAAATACAATTGTCCATTGTGATGATCTATATGATATCAATAAGACAAACAAAGAGGCCACGATTAACTCTAGTCTATATTGATCAGACTATATCTGAGCTTTAATGTGGAAACAAATGATTATACTATCTTATCTTGGCTTGCACCTTTCTGGAATGTTGATATCTTATACTAGTCAATCTTTGTGGCTTAGGGAAAAGGCCTAAAATTCTTTAGCAAAATTGTCCCACTAGTCAGAGTAACATTGGGTCTAGCACAAGGCCTCTAAGCACTCCAAGCCCAATAAAGGTCTGATAGATGGATTGGGGCCAACGATTCCTTCCAACTCCCATGACCATTATGCTAAATGATGATCCATTATGTTGAATGATGATTGACCATTATGCTGAATGTTGACTCCTTCTGCCTCTTGCCCCCAACTTTCAACAATTAACTCTTAGTGCAATTCCTACGAGATTTGAGCCATGTACTTATGTTGAATGACATTTCCTTTGGACTCCCATGCCCAACATATACCATCTAGCTTAAGTGCAATTCTCATAGTTTTAACTTCGAACCTCCATATTACAAGGGCTCAAAGCTATTGCTACATTATGAGCTCTGCTTAGTATTACATATCCAATAATTGGTCACATATTCGGAATCATATTAGAAATACACAAATTTAAATATGGTTGCAAGTAATCCATGTCTATTTTATTCTTTTAGTCCACTAATATAATTCAACTCTATATGTGCATATCATATCCTCTACAAGCATTAGAGTCTATAATGTGGGTTTCATAAGTATGAATAAAAAATTCAAGCAAACAAATATGACAAGGAATGGACACTAATTGAATAGGGAAAATTTCCCATTCTTGGGCAAATCAATGATGAAACATTAACATAAATCTTGCCTCACTTATTATCTTTATTTGTACACAAAATAATATATGAACTCTATTATGTATAGAGACAAAAATATTGACTGTAATATTATTTTCTGTCACCTTGCATCTCTTTGGCCTAAACTACCTAAAGTTCAAGCCAAATGTCCATAAATGCCTATCTAATCAAATCATGGTGCTTAGAAGAATTCAAGCTAAAGTAGCAATATAAGAGTTCCTCTAGATTAGAATTATTGAAATCTATACTGCTAGCCAAAACCATCTCCATCATGAAGTCTCTAAAGTCCTTGTAAGGATTGAATGAATGCTTAACTAAGGCTACACTTTCTTTTACACATGTAGTAAAAATCTCAGAGGGAAAGCATGCAAAAAGGCTATCAACAACACTCCTACTTCTCCTCTCATCCATTGACAAGCTCTAGTTCTCCTGTTCAACATCAAATACAATTTTCTTGTCCTCAAATTTGACACCCTCATTTTCAATCTCATGATGATCTTCAATTTCATAAAATTCACTTTTCATGGAAGCATGATCCTCTGTCCATGGCTCAATGGAATCCTTTTTATCATCCTCTCTATAAAGCTCCCTATTTTCTTCATTATCAAGGTTGAGATCCTTAGTATCAACATGATAATTACCCTTCATTTCAAGCATAGATGACTCCTTTCTCTCATCATCTATCCATAGTTCCTTTTCCCCTTTGTAAGAATCATCATACCTAAACCAATCTGACCCATACTCCTTGAGTTGTCATAGAACAAACAATGCATCTATGCTATCTAAAAATATATGCTAGCTTCCACTCATCATCCCCTCCACTTCTTTGATAGAACTTGGCTCTCTTATTTGCAAGTTTCAAGCTAAGAGATCTCACCAACATCCATGAGGATGATTCCTCATTATATTTCCATTTCTCATTTTTTTGCTAGAAACCCATGAAGGCCACATAATGTGATAGAGGTTTAAATGCATCTTACCCATTCTTATGCCAAGAACACCTACAACAATTCAATACAATGTCCTCTTATCCTTATTTAGAATTGTCTCCAATGGAAAAACTACTTAAATGCCTTCCCTTTTGTAGAAATATAACACCCAAATCTCTAATGCTCTTAATCAAATAAACATCTTTAATGAGAGTGATTACTATTTCCTACAAAATCAAGGGCTGAAGAGTAGCTTAGTTCCTACCAAAGTGGAGGTAGGGCAAGTTTTGGCCTCATGAAAGAGTAGTGAAAAGGTGGGCAAGTTTTTACCAACCGAGTTGAGTTTGATGCATATCCTATTATTACCCAACTTGTTACAAGTAGTAACTAAAAGTCTCCAAGGCATAGGTGGCATGCTATCCAAAGAGAGGAAATGTAACTTGTGAATTTTTTTTCGACTTGGAGAGTTCAAGATACATGGTTTCTAATACTTCAGTTGAAGTAACTACTCATGTGACGATTACAAATTTAGCCAATTGCCTTTAAGATTCTTGTTTTCTTTAACATTATTATATATCTAAATAGTGGGTGCATGCCTAAACATATGTGCCAGTAATCACAAACCATAAAATGACCAAAGGATGTGTATGAATAATCCAACAACTTTCTTGTCCCTTTACTATACCCCTATATTTCTTTAATTGTCTTATCATAATTTATGGAGACAAGAAGAAATGACTAGCTTATTGTATGTGGAACCTCTAGCATTTGTAGGTGTAATGTGTCTCTTTACACAAATTTGATGTAGTTTCTTATTAACTATAATCCAACAACATTTGTGTTCTTCTATAACACGTCTACATTTCTTTACATGTCTTATCACAATTTGTGGAGACAAGAAGTAATGCTAGGCTTAGTATTGCATGTAGTTCAAATGATTAATTCATTTTAAAATTATATGCCTCATTAATATAATTAATTGGACTTGGATTGGATAGTTGAGCTCCCACATCTTGTGTATGTCACTTTTTCTTTTTAAAGACTAATAAATTGTTCTTATGTTTGATTCAGGCAGACATGAATGTGAGAGACAAGATCCTGGAACTACTAGATTCCTGATAGGAAGCTTTTGGTGGTCCTCAAGGAAAATATCCATAGTACTTCTAGGCCTATGATGAACTGAGGGTAAGAATCAAAAGCAAGTTCTAATTCCATATGCAATGTTTTTTTGTTTAAACAATTTAATGATTTACAATATTATTGTTACAATGCAGTCCATTATAATAATTCTTTTAGGTGCAACCTTACTAATTGCTTTGCTTGATTTCTTCCTTTCAGAAATGATAGAATGTATCATGCTGTTAAGTTTTTTAAATTTTTGGGGCTAGCTTTTAGATTTTCCAGATAAATACACTATAGTAATATCAATCAAAATTAATCAACTTGCATTTCAATTGATTACATTTATAGACACTGGTTTTAACTTTTTACTCAATTCATCCTACTATATTTGCTTCTACGCACTTGATGTAATTTATTGAACATATTTTTAGTTATCTTTTAATGTTCACACATATTTGTTTAAGTTGATGAAGAAAGGATCTCCTTTGCATTTTATAACTAATTACAATCCTTGTTTGATACATAAAATTTTTTCTCTTCTTTCTTCTTCTAGAAATTGATTTATAATAGTCTTTTCAAACTATTGCTTTGAGGAAAGAAATATTATTATTATTGCAATTGCAAAACCTTCCCAATTCCTATCCCATTCTTGTGCAATCATCTTTCATCACCCATGTTTCTCACACTCTATGGGGTTAATGCCTGGAAATAATTATGACTTAAGATGTGATGGGTCTTTTCCTCCAAAGTTTTGAACACTTGTCTCATTATATCCAATAATGGTGAATAGTGCCATGAATTTCATTGTTGTTCATGATAGACTATTTGCAATCTCAAAAGGTGATTCTATCACTCAAATCCACTTTTATGAGCCTGTGAAGGTTAATGCCTAGAAATAATTATGACTTAAGATGTGATGGGTCTTTTCCTCCAAAGTTTTGAACACTTGTCTCATTATATCCAATAATGGTGAATAGTTCCATGAATTTCATTGTTGTTCATGATAGACTATTTGTAATCTCAAAAGGTGACTCTATCACTCAAATCCACTTTTATGAGCCTGTTATCACAAACATTCTACCGGGTGGAAGTACCCTTCAAACTTGGAATCCAATCAAAAGAACCATGGGGACCTCTAGGGGTACTTGCATTAACATCAATCCTTTAATTTCAGGCTTTGATTCAATGCCCATCCAAAGTTATGGGGGATTGTTGCTTCTTTCCTAATTTTGCCAGTCACATTGAGATGCTTGGATAGGGTTTCATATCTATCTCACACGAACTGTAAGTAATTAATTTGAAGACAATTTCAAACTAAAATAAACTCCCTTACCTCTCATGTGAACCACGTTTGGAATTTTTCCAATGGTTACATTTGGACATAAGGGGTTTTGAACTTAGGTAACCTAGTTTTTGTGCCAATAATGACCTCTTGCAGACTATGATAAGATTTCGCCCTCAATTCTCTACCTTAGGGTCTCAAACTTGTTGCAAATAAAAGATAAGAAGATCTCCTAACTTCCTATCGAGTTGGATTTCTCATTTGAATTTGTGCATGGGCACACCAAGTGAAACAACAGTAAAAAATGAAGTAAAACTCTATTTTTTTGTTTGCAATTCGTTCAACTTCATTCAATTCTTCTCTCTCCAACAATTTTTCATTGTTTTCATGATTTTAATGATTTCCCCCATAGTTACAACCAACGATGGGTGGTTATAATTATTGGGAAACCAAAAGTCTCAATTAAAAATGCAATTAACATCTTTTTGCAAGATTGTTGCTGACATCATTTTTACCCACAATTTGAAAACTATCTTCCTAGCCATCTGGCTTGCTTTCATAAAAATAATCATTTAGAAATGGAAATAAAACCTTTGAAAAAATCCAACACACCCATCATAAAAAAATAAAAATTAGTAGGAAAATAATTTCATTTAAGAATACTGCATATTAGAGAATAAGAAACAAATTTTGCCTGAAAAGATTTTTGAAAAAGAAACTAATTGCAAATAATCAACCAAAAACATAAGTCTCTGCCTTAGCCAATGATATTTTTTTCTTACCAGTAAGGAGTTTCAATTGTTGGTAAGAGACCTGTACTTTCTCCTAAAGAAATTGTTTGTTTCTTAGAGTAAATATTTTTAGGTTAAGTTTGGACTCTTGTATGATTGTGGAGCTTCTATAAATGCAAAAAACATGGTTCTTGGCAGTAAAACATGTATAGAAATAGGATTTGGATCCTAGAACTATATTTATTACTGTAGAAGTATCCAAAGCACAAATTTTCATGAATCCCAGAGTCTAAGCTATAATGGTTCCTAATGCCTTTCACAACTTTTGTGCATCTTTAGAGGATACCAAGTTCCTTTCGAGCCACCTTCACTTTAATTATTATCCTAGTAGAAGATATTGAATCCATTTAGTAGATTAGTTCATATTAATCATATATATTTGATAACAAATAGCATGGGGTTTGTGATGAGCTTCAATGTTTGATTTGTCATTAGAGCCATAGTTGAGTCTAAGAGGGCTACTTGCATTGGAGGTAGAATACTTACCATTTCCACACCTTGTTCCTCTACATTACACTATAACACTTAATTAGTAATGAATTCAGCACACCTGAAGGAAGCTCCCTGAACCATGCTTGAATTTCACAACATGCAGATAATTTAGAGCTACCATTAGTAGAGATTAGTTCTTTGAAGGAAACTACTATTATGAACTCACAGATTCCATTATGAATAGTTGCAATAAGCATGGATACTAATAGCACAACATCAACAATATTTAATATAGATACAATAATAATAGCCTCCACCTGCAAAACAAGTATTACTATTCATAACCACCAATTATAAGAGTATATAATCAACATGTATAATCTTTTTGTCTATCATTTCCCTGCAACACATACATTTATGATCATTTATAGTAACAAACACAAATGTCTACTATAGTAGTGTGAACTAAGATAAGTTTTTCACTTTACAACTTCAATATAAAGTCCTTTATGTTAGAATTCTTTTAGAATAATTGAGAGGGGGGGTGAATCAGAAGTACTAGACTTTTAACTTTCTTGTCAAATCCTTAATGGCATATAATTGAAATTATCATGCATGCAATTAAACATTAAACAATCATGAAAAGTAAAAATGCATCACCTCATAACACAAAGGATTTTGGTGATCCAGAAACCCTCCAGGAATAAGAAGGTAAAACTGGGGTGGGGATGACACCCACAAAATTACTGCGCAATTGATTTCAACCGCTTCTGATGATTTGCCCTATTAAAGGCCTACCCTGTTAAAGGCTTTACACATTGTCAGATGTGACCCTATTAAAGGATTTCTACACCCTATTAGGAGTGTTCCCTATTAGAGGACTTAAGAAAATTCAACTTAGAATGCCACCTTGTTAAAGGATTTACATAGAGCTGTTAGGCCCACCCAAGTCCATGGGATTTACAGTCACCTTCTCAAAAGAATCTTTTATCCCTCTCTAAGGATCTCCTATCCTTCTCCTGAGGATCTCTTATCCTTCTCCTAGGGATCTTCTATCCTTTTCTTGAGGCTTATCCACCTAGCTGTTAAGGTAACCTAGCAATGTAGGATTTCAATGTCTAATACAATGGTAAGAAAGTATTAGAAAGGTTTTGACCTGATAAAGATTGCAACTCTAACCTTGTAGATTTCAGATCACTCTTCAGTTCTTTTCTTTGCTTGGCTTTTCTTCCTTGCAGTGCTGACAGCTTGTTCACCCTTCAAGATCTATCTCCTTGAGTTCTTCCACTTGTTATGCCAATGCACTCCATGGTCACTTGATCAACTCGGAGTCTTGATGCTCTATGCTTACTCCTCACTGTGTCCTCTTCTTGACACTTTACACTAGCCTTCTCTTGGCTTCTTCACATGACCACACTTATGACCAACTCACTCGCTTTCTTGATCTCTGACCTATAACTCCTTATAAAGAAGTTTTGTTCTTCATTTTTTTCTCAAGTCTTCTCGCTTATCAATTTGAATTGATTTTTGAAATTATTTTCCCTCCAAACTGTTTCTTCTAGAAAATTCATTAGTATTCACCTTGAATTGGTTTGCATGGTTTACATAAAATTTGGTGACATCTACTCATCATCCTTATCATCCAACTAATTCACGAAATTCAATGTAACAAACTTATCATTACTAATCTGGCAATTCTTTGGACCTAACAAATAATGTAGCATCTCGGCATCATTTCTTTACTGATGCTCGACATTAACTAGGTCTGGATTGCTTGGCATGTTCTGTAGTTTCTGCTTTACTTGGCACCTGAAGCTTTCCTATATTGCTTGGATTCTACTATTTTCTTGAATCACTTGGCTTCTATTTACTCCGTAGTGCTTGGCTCCTATTGGATCATGAGTTACTCGACACATCTTGAATTTTGTATAGTTCGGCATATGAACATCTCTGTTACTTGGCATATATAGTTTTCTAGATCACTCGGTACCTAAATGATTCTTGATTTTCTCGACATCCACTACCTTTTTTCTGATGCTCAGCACCTAAAGGATTGCTCGACATCTGAAGAAATTTTCTCGACATCCACTACCTTTTTCTGATGCTCGGCACCTGAAGGATTGCTTGGCACTCATAGATGAACTTAGTCAGTCTTTGCAAATGGTTTAGCCAATACTTACATTTTGTAGTGTCCATTCCCTGTGTCTTAAAGTATGTCATTAATACATGATTTCATCATTGTCTTAGCTGATCCTTATACTTCATTACAACATCATAACTTCAACATTTCTCTAGGTGTTCTAGTTACATCTTGTTGATTAACTCCTCCTTGTCAATCAACTAAGTGTTAGTATTTGGATCACTTAAGCAATTGTCATTCCTGTAGTTAGCAAGTTTGACATCAATGAAAAAACAATGATTGAAAGCATTCTTTACCAATTCCATCATTCTTCATTCAAAGCTCTTTTCAATCATTTCCAACACTTTACTAGAAAAATGGTATGATAAGATAAACAATTTGAATTATGATGAAGGATACTTTCTAGAACAAATTTTGAAGACATTATTTGTTGTCTTACTTTGGACCAATTAGTATGTCTAATATTTCATGCATGCTACTTGTATATCAATAGTATTAAAATACTAAAAGAAGCATTACATACTTGAGGAGAGAGTACGACACAAAGTTAACCCAAATTACATGGTGCATGTTCATTTTAGACATCCTCAACAAAATTAATGCAAGATAGAAATAGGTCAGAAATCCATCAACTTTTCATTGGTGCCTTTAGATATTCCTTTACTTAAGTGACATGGTAGTAGTAGCCACTAGGATTATTTGTTCAATGTGATCTCAGACACTCTGTTAAATTAAAAAAACACAAAGAAGAGCATACTTTCCTGAATTTGAAGAGCAGTTGTTGCTTAGAATAATATCTTCAGAGGAACCTAATAATGGGGCCCTAAAAGATTGTTGCACTTGCTACAGTCTTTTTAACTATTTTTTCCAATTGGAAGCTAAGAATAATTTATACTTATGCTATATTTTATTTCACAAATATTTAAAAAAATTTATCAGTACATGTTTCAAAAATAATTTAGCAACATATTTTTATTTTTAATTTTTTCATGAAACTACTTCAATATGAAAATCTTCTATATTCTTTAAGCAACACCTACACCTTGTATTAGGCCACTAAATTAAACCTACAAATATTAACATTTAAATCATATATAAATTAACCCTAGCAATTATTACTCAATTAAATTGTCTTCACTTGCAATTGGGTTATTGAGGATAAGGAAAGCCTCCTGGATTGGATTGAGCTTGGAGTCATCAAAGCAATGAAACTCATTGACAGTAACCCTCTCAAATTTTTTTGATGTAAACATGAGATTAATAACATATCTCTTTGATGCTTACAATGTAGATAATTCCAAGTAGATTTTTCTCATTTTAGGTATGGCATTCCTACAACATACAAAATGTTAGTGCTATATGTTTTGGTTATCTAAAGTCAAACATTGGATGTAGTTCTAGTTTGTAGAGAAGAGTAAATGAAGTTGAAACTCCAGGGCCATTATTCTTGTTCCCAACCACATAGAAGGGAAAATAATCAGTTGTAAAGAGACTTGTTGTAGTCTTATAGATAGAATTCATCTCATTAATTGAGCTAGGATTTACTGGTGAATTCAATAGTGCTTCATGCTACCAAGATTGCATAAAAGTTGCAGTGAACCTAATCATGTTTCAATATTATTAAAAGAACACAAATATTTACACCAACTGAAGGAAAAGGGAACTTTTCAAACCCTAAAGACTCTAACTTGGGTCACTGTAGGACACATATTGCACTGGGTCACTACAAGGTAGAACACAAAGAGCTATAATCTAGACTAGGTTAAGGTATATTCCATTCACCATTCTCTTCTTGTCATCAGCTATGATTTTATAGGTATCATTGAAGTCTTAAAATCAATATCATGATTTTATATCCAATTAGTGGGTTCTAGTTCATGAGCTTTTTTTATTACAAAATGTTTTCTTATGAAGTTTTCATCATCCACTAGCTTAATTAGGAAATTGAACTTGTTTCCACTTGTAATTTTCAATCATGTCATGGGTTAATCTTGAAAACATTTAGTTTCTTAGCTTGAAATAATTTGATGTATTTGGCCAATGGTCTTCTGACATTCTTTGTTTGCTACAAAAAGAATGCAATAAATCAGACTACAATAAAGGCCATGCTGATTCAAATGATCAACATTGTCTTTAGGCACATGGAATCTAAAGAATAGGTCTTAGCTTTTACTCAAAATATGAGTGGGATGTTTTCTTATCTTATTTTTAATTTTAACTTGAGTTTTCCCGCATGTGGATCTTGACATTTAGTTTTGTGTGCAAAGCATTTAGGAAATGTTTCTCTTCCTATAGCATACACATTACATCATCCTCTTGTTACCTCAGTTGGGCTCCCTACACAAGAAAAGGATGCAAGAGGTATAACACTAGGCCATGCTCTTTCCATTGATAGGTTGGATGATGTAGCTCATGTATCTATGGAGGAATTGTAGCATCTTGTTGGAGGTACAAATATCAAGGTTGAATTTGATTAATTTTTTGTTAGATAGCTTATAGACACATTTGAATATAGTAAATTATCTCATTTTTTATTTTATGATGAATGCCTTATACTTTACTTTCAACAGGAGTGTGTTTCTTGATCTTCTCCAAATATTGACTCTATATCTGCATTTCCATATTTTGCATTCATGTCTAGAATGACAATTTTAACTACAACATATGACAATACCCTATTCCAAATATCCCATGTTGCCATAGGTAGGAGGCTAATTTTACAACTATCAATTACTTGAACCTCAAATCCACCATACTCACTAATACAATACAATCACATACCTCTTAACAAGATAGTCAATTTTTCCTACTTGAAAAGATCCACAAACCGTTAGGACTATTCAATTAGTTCCATGAGACATGAGTTTAGCCAAGCACTTGGTCACGTGTGTACAAAAGTTTACATAGAATGCTATTGCTCATTACAAAAACAAAGCTAGCATTAGCCAGGATATAGTACAAAAATATAGGCTAGAAAATTACAAGCTAATCTTGGGCATGTCGTAATCTTGCTTCATTAAATTTAGATGGTAGATAGTTCAAGGAATTTTTATTACTACTCTTCACAAATACTAGTGATGTGACTTTGCTTAGATAATCAAGGCCATGCTGCCATTTTTTCCTATGGAAATGCTGATTAAAGTCTTTCCTCTTCATTGTGCTTTGGTGGGTGTCTCTAAATTTTTAATTATTATTAAACTGGGAGAATGTTGGTAGGGTTGTGGACATTGGGAAGATGTTTCTCTATTACAAGATGTAATTGGACAACTTGTAAGTATCTACTTAGGAGTGATTCTCCCATGACTACAATTGTATGGTTGCTTCATAATAGAGCACAACATAACAATATAACTACACATGTTTGGGTTGTGGTCGAGTCAATGATGTTTGTTTTGAAGCCAATCCGTACTCACATTGTTGTGTTGTGAAGAAAGTTTGAGATTCTACTTGAGAATAGGTGTTATTATTTTTCCTACACTCTAATGTTGTTGTAGCTCAAAAAGAAACAAAAAATGGTCAAGCATAAACTGGAACTAACCAAGAAAGAATGCATGACATTAAAGGTTAAATTAGTCCAATTATGTGGTGCCTTCAGGCAACTAGCATAAAATACTTCTAGATATACCATTATTAGAATGTTTGTCATTTTTAACATATCCAATCTAGGCTGAAAATATCAAACAATGAATCTTATCAAACTTTCCAAAGTGCTACAACTGATTGTATAATTAGATACAATGACTATATAGTAAGCTTTTGTAATTAGTGTTGAGGAGAGATGGGAATTAAATGGTTTTAGGAGTTCTTATTTGCTTATGTTCTATGTTTTCATTGATAGCTATTTAGGTGTTTTCTCTTATCTTCTTAGTATTTTAACTTCTAATTTTGTTGTGCTTGATTTCTATTTGGTATTTCTATTTTCTTATGGCTAGGCACACTTTCAGGTAGATGTCTACCTGTGTACCCATTTATTCATTTCATAGTTCTTGTTGTTTTAATTTGTGGTATTTCTTATTCCTTCTTTTGTTTTCTCTACTTGGTATTTCTATTTCTCTTGCATTAGAAAATTGTGTGTAGAGGTATATACAAGATTATTCTTATAGTGTTTAGCTGAAGGAGCATGAAAGTATTTTCATTTTTATCTAGAATGACTAACAATTTGAATTTGATTACCTAGATGCTGTAGAACAAGGGGAGTCTTAGTAGTGGGAAAAAGAGGATATGAATGAGGGTTTAATTCATGTGATTGCAGATGGGTTTATTGGATTTGACCTGATTGATGGGTCCTATTGTCTTTGAGGAAAGATTGTTGTCTAAGGAGCTGATGGCCACTTGTTCACTTCAAGGGGTTTGTATTGATAAAACCAAATTTAATGTAAATGTTAATGTCATATCATTTCACTAATGAAACTAGATTCATTGATGAAATTTAATGTCATGTCAAAAATTGTGAAATTCTGGGTAAGGAATTCTCTCCTTTGGGATTCACTGTGGATTTTTGCAATCTGAGATATTTTTGTTGCTGAATGAAATGCCTCTTGGTATTGTCAAATTGAGTCAAGAACTACAAAGTTCAAGAGGAAATGGGATGGGAAAGAGGGAAAGGAAGAGTAACAATGTGAGGAAGTATACATTGATTAAGGAGGCATGACATCGCTTGATTTACAATCCTCAGAATGTGAGTGATCGCTATTGCACAATCACAATTTCTTGAAGTAGTGTCTTACAACTATAAGATAACTGTCTTACAGTCACTATGTGACTATATGGCTATCTTACAATGTGCACTTTTATCTACTTCATTTCAATTATTCGATTGTCCACTTCTCTTAAGTAATAGATGCTCTTACATTTTGATTTTGCAATATCTTGTTAGTCTCATTTAAAATGGATCACAATTAGTTTAGTAGAATTGGTCTATTGTAGTTATGTTAGTGGATATTATGCAAGTTTGTGGTTCATATCCCTAAAAGTCTAGCCCTTCAACAAGCTACACCATTTTTATGTGCAAGAGATGTGGATATTGGGGTTGGGGGGTGTAGGCCACATTGGTGTGAAGATTGTCAAGGCCCTTGGGCACTATGCGATTGTTATAAGTTTCTTTGATAACAAGAGAAAAGAGGCACTTGAAGTCCTTGGGGTAGATCAATACACTATTAGCAAAGATGCCACTAAGATGCAAGTATGCTTTTTATGGTCAAATAATAATTGAGACCCTATGTGTAATAATTGTCAAGTAATGAATCCTCCCATTTGCAGCCCACATCATGGAACTTCTTGTAAGAAGAAACAAAAGGAGCTGCTGCCTGGTTAGTCTTCTCCAATCCACCTATGGTGGCCTAATCATCTATATTGCAAATTCTTGAAAGCATGTACATCCTGTGCTCTCGTGGAAATACATGAGTTGTCTCCCTTGTGTGCTTGTGCACCCTCACTTGAATCTAGTCCACAAAAAACCTACAAGATTACCCTAACAATCTTAGACATGATGTCACATTGAAATCGTTGAAAAGATCAAATTAAAGACATTAAGTTTTTGCAGTTGATACTGATGAATATTAACAATGTGTATTTTGTTTTTTAATATTTCAAATCATACTCTATGATCCATTGTAATAAACTAAAGAGAATGTTGAAAAAACACACACAATCTGGTGAGAGTTCTAGAGGAAGGAGTAGGTGTGGAACTAGAGAGTGGGATCAAACCAGAGAATATACCTCTGCTGTCTATTGCCCAAGAACTCAAAGTCATCTCATTGTTTGAAGACATCTATGCACACAAACAAACCACACACACCTATATTAATATAAGTCTTAATTTTATTTTCATTTTCATAAATTACAGCATATCCAAGTTTTAGAATTCATTATCTTTTACTTTATTTTCTATTATTTTGATGATGAATATTGGTACAAAGTAAATTTACTACAATCAAATTTAGAAACACATTCACTCCTCATTATATTTCTTAAACAAAAAAGTAATCAGTTTGAAACTTTTTCCAAATTGGAATGCTAAAAGCTTACATAGTAAGCAATGAGCACGCCTGCAAAGTCTCCTAGCACAAGCTTCAACTTCATGTTGAACCATCCAAACCCATACTTATGTCAATTGGAATCCAGATCCTACACACAAATACATATTCAAAACTCTTCATTTATACATTGAAGTTCCATTCTTTAATAATAATTTTCTCACTTCATCTCCATCCAAAAAAATTATTACAAATTAATCCAAATTAACATACTTGATATTTGATCAAGAGTGAGGTGCTACACATGAACATTTTTAGAGGTCTTAACATGCTAAATGAGACCCTGTGTGTAATAATTGTCAAATAATGCTAAATGAGAATGCCTATATTGATCTTGCATCCTTATCTCTCATCTCGATAATGGATCACAAAGTGTGATTCAAAATGTTGATGCCAAAACACTATAGTAACATAGAGATGCATCTGCTTATTGCTATGAGTTCATTGTCATATCAATAGATTGTTGAAGTTGGTGTAGTAGCATTTTTTTGTTGATTTTATAGTCTTAGTGAGTGTAAGAAAGGTCTATAGTTTTATTTGCAAACTGATTTGAATCTAGGCATAATGTTTAGAAAAATAATATAGGTTTATCTCCTTTTAGAAATGATTATCAAAAACCCTTTGTTTGTTTGAATACAAACCTCAAAATGTGAGCAACTGGCATGGAGGCAATTTTGGTTCAGAGAAAATAAATATATGTTTGCAGAGAATGTAGAGGAAGGTTCCATCATTAAAAGTACGAGTTTTTTGTGATATGTTGAGTTTATTGAAGTTGTTGTAGAAACATTTTTGTTATGTATTATAGTCTAAAATCAATGTGAAAAAGGTTTGGCAGTTTCATTTGTAAACAAATCTGATGGTAAATAAAAATGTTTATAAATCTCACATGGGTTGATTTTTTTTTATAAATGGCAATAAGAAACCCTTTATTTGTTTGATTTGATTTAACTTTTATGGTAATTCAAAACCACATGATACTAATAGGCATCAGTTAAAGGTAAAATGGGTTAGGAAATTGTCAGTTTTCAAAATGAAAATTTTAGATTGTGTGATATTAATATCATTTTTTGGGTCAATATTGAAGTATTCAATAATTCATAGTAATAAGATTCCCTTTCTCCATAATCAAGTCCTTTAGCTGTTACTACATTTGCGAAATCTTATCAACATGTTTTAAGACTTAGAACCTTTACTTCTTTCCTTGTAAAAGATAAAAGAGAGACATTAATTTGCATTATTTCAGTTGAAATTTTAAATTTAGGTAAAATGCAACCATAAAAAAAAAAGCCAAAATATGAACTAATTCCACCAACAAGAAGTGTATCTCTTGTGCCATTTCTAAACTAAGATTCAGTGGCCATGTGTACACAAGAAGCATATTGTATAAATATGTAGGGGCGAGGATGGGTCAAGGATACTATTTGAGATTTAATAAAATATATAGTAATAAATAATGTAAATTATTAGACCCTAAACATTTGCAACTATAATTCTTGTTCCTAACTTATACTTTGCTCCACATTTTAAGAAGAACATTTCACACGATGATTCAGAAAAAAATCCATTCATAGATATATTTCATTCATGATTGAATTGTTTTTCTTGTAGTTTTGGCATTAATGTCATTGTAGGAGCGTGCTGGTAGTGATAAATCCTAGATCTGGAATGCAAGTAATTTCTCTGATGGGGAACTAAAGGATGAGCTCTTCTGTATCTGTTTGGGTTCTATGGAGAGTAAGTAGTCTACCTGCTCACTTGCAATGAACTATTGAATGCTAAATTAGGTGCTTATTTACTAGCTTTTTATGTATGTGGAGAAGAGAAATGAAGGTTCTTGAAATAGAAATCAATGTTTTGTGAAATATTGTTGATATATTGGTGTTTGGATCACAATTCTTGTTTCTTCTTTCATATCTAATGGTTATGGTGATTTTTTGAGCTCCATGTATATAGTAATTAAGTTTAGAGTGATTGCTAGTGTTACAAGTGTGTATTCCATCTTTGGTTATTACTAAAGATCCCACTACTCGCTGTTTATACAGTAAAGTCTTCTTGTTTCTAGATAAAGGTATCATAGTGAATGCATGTTTTCATCTCATGGAGCTAGTGAAGGTTGTTAGAATTTTTTTGTTTCGTTGAGATTGTCCCTTCAAGAGCCTAATTACAAACTTGTTCCCTCCATATCAACATGGTCGTGAATCAACATGTTAACTACTACTGCCAGTTAAAACAGTGAATCAACATTTTGGAAAATCATGAGAGAGGTTTTATGAGAGTTTTCATAGTATTGGAAGGTTGGCATGCATCAATGGGATGTTAAGAAACATTTTTGAAGAGTGGGATAGGCAAGGTATGTGAGTTGGTGAGACAATTACAGTATGCAACAATGAAACCCTCATTATATCAAGGGTTTGAGAATTTGGTTATCTCCTCAAAGACTAGGAACCTAAAAATCAGCAATTGGGAATTTTTTGATAGGGTAATGATATATTGAAGGTTTTTTGTACATGTTCTTGAGAGTTTTGAGAAGTTATAGCTTGAGTGTGTGTTCTAGGCCTAATAGCCTAGATTAGGGCCTACGAGTTATGTGCCTTAATGAACAAGTTAGAATCTAAGATTTTGGAATTGGAGAGAGTTTAGTAATGGGTGTTTGAATCTATCTTTAGTTTTGGAAGATGCTATGCAATTGGAAAAATGTTGTAACCATCCATATCTTTTCCAAGGTTTTGAGCTAGGACCACCTTATACCATTGGTGTCTCCCTTGTAAAGGCAAGACATGCAAGTTGGTAGGATAGAGAACCATAAAATGAACTCCTACTTAAGTATAATATATCAAACCTAGAAAGAGCATCCTTAGTGGTGTTGAAGACCATGAATTTAGTTTTATCTAGGTTTGTCATAGGTTGGTGAAGATAATGAAACTCAAAAAGTGCATCAAATTGTCTCTGCAAACTATCAACAAAATTAGATAGGAGGGACACATTATCCCAAAAGAGTAAATAGCAATCACAAAATGATAAAGAAGCCAACCATCATCTATAGGGGTACCTTGTCTAAGAAAATTCTCATAATTATCAATATAGAGCAAAGAGTGTTGGTGGGAGAGGGAAACCCTACTTAAATTCAATGTAGTCTAAACAAACTCAAAGAGGTAACATTGATTAAGGAAACACCAAATAACTTCTTTTTAGAGCTAAATATTTTGACTAAATAAAAATAGGTTTTAAAGGACTCGAAACCTTTTACAAAGTAACCAAAAGTCTTGAGAGAAAATCATAAAAGCTAACATCTAAGTCTAAAAGCATAGTTCACCATATAACAGGCCTTCAGAAAGAGCAGAGAAAAATAGAAAAACAAGAGGCCAACCAGAAACAGAGCTAAAAAGATAGTAAAGGAACAACAAAAAACTAGCACCCGGATAGCTACATAGTCTTTAGCAGGTCAGCAGCCTGGTCTACCAAGATGTGCATATTCTTCGTAGTGGCCTTCACCTCTTCCATCTTGTTCATCTCCTCATTCTTCTTAGAATGAGCCCGAGTATGTTTGCTAGGTCCCTGGTTCTCAATCACAGTAGGGGAATCCTGTCCTTTATCTTGCTCATGCTTTTTTAGGAGATTTCTCACATTATCTACCATAGTCTTTAATGAATTACTATTATTATCAATCATTTTCTTGATCATATTTTCAATATTATTCACCTTGACCTCTAGGCTTGTCACCTTCTTTAGATTATCACTATTAGCCTTCTCCAGCACCTTGTTTTTGGCTTCAACCTGTGGAATATTTTTCATAAGGTTTTTAACCTCTTCAGCATTTCCAATAACCTCTGAAAGTTGGTCAATATGTTGACCTAAAGTGCACTCCCCTTTGGCCAATTTTCTTACCTGATCAATTTCCTTAACAATAAACTGCATTTGTTGTTTCAAATTTCCAACTTCCTTCAAAATGGTCCAAGGTCCTTTAGTAATGCCAGCCTCACCTTTGTCCTTGTAAAATTATAGAATTTTCTCTTGATCCCCATATTCCTCTCTTTCCAATGGCACATTTTTCATATAATTCTCAACCCCCTCCTCTTGAGATCTCATCAATTTTCTCTTCCTCTCCATTCTATGAGCAAAAAGTTCATCATCTGATGGGGTCGAAACCCTATCATCATTGTGACCCTTAATACCCAATCCCTTTCCACCACTCCCCTTCTTCTGGGAACCTCTCATCTTTTCCTCAAAAAATTTAGTGCCATGGTTAGAGTCACTCACCTTAGCTTTCTTCTTCTTCTTCTGAGAGCTACACCCAATACCCCCTTTCAAACTCCTATTTTTCCCCTTTGCTTCATCCTCAGTATCCTTGTCATCACCTTTCTCTAAGAGGCTACCCTCCATATCATACTCCACCTCCTTCAAAATGCCCCTAGGTTTTTTAGCCTTTTTTGATTTTCAAACATTCATAATAAGAACCATAAGTCCCTCATGGCAGACATGTTTCCCATTCAGATCATTTTGATTTCCTAAATAGAGTAACCTAGTGACTACCTCAAGTAAAAGGGAAAATTGATCCTTATACCATGCTTAAAGTGGTTAGCTAATATAAAGTGATAACCATAAAGCTTTTTAAACTAGCCATCCAGAGTAAGGTATTCCATAATAATAAACAACATGAATCTCCAAGGTTGGGAAATAGAGGCAGGATTGAAATAAGAGTTACCAATTTTCACCAGTCGATTTCACTCTTTTGCTAAATACACAAATTCATCAATAGCCCTATCCAATAGCTTGCTATCCTGATAGAAGTTGATGCCTTCCATATCTAGCCCTGTAACCTCCACAATCACCTTGTCAATCACATCTATTCTCTAATTTTTGACAAGGATAGAGCCATCCCTCTAGGTTTTGATAAATTGTCATGTTATGACAGGGTTATTTTCTTTGAGCCTTTCCATGTAGTCAATAAAATTCCCACTCCTCAAGATGTCCCATACCTCCTCTTTCTTCTTCCACTCCTTGCAGGTTGTAGGTTCCACTCTCTTCCTTTTCCCTCCCATTTTCTTCCCTTCAATATCTTTGGATAGCTTTCTCTAAAAAACCCTATGCAAATTGTTACCAAAATCAATACTGTAGTTGAAGGACAAAATGGTATTAATAGCCCACAATCCATGTGTTATAAAGCTTGGTGTTCTAAAAATCATCACCCGCCATATCTCGAGTGTGATCAAATCATAATTACAAATATCTAGCATCATCATTATTAAAACATCTTTTCCTACACCTCATTTTATCATAATCGATAATTTGGCAGCCATCCATAGGTAAAAGATCATTATTACTCCAAAAAAATTTTGCTCACTTAAACAGGCCACGTTAGCTACCCAATCAATAGCTTGATTTGCTTCCCTAAAGTTATGGGTAACAACACATTTATCAAAAGAACTGATAATATTAATAGCCTAAAAAATAATATTGCTAATAGTCCATGAAGGCTTAATGATTTTATTAAGATAGTTGATGATATTAAGAGAGCCTCCTTCCACCCAGACCTTCCTTAGGTTCAAAATCTTAACGTAAATGAGACCATGAAGGGTGGCACAAACTTCAACCACATGATTAGTTTGACTACCAATAGGGATAGCCATACATTCCACTTTCTCACCATAAGAGTTCTTGATAACTATACCACAGCCAGCAATACCTAGGTTCCCTTTAGAGGCCTTGTCAAAATTTATCTTGAACCAATTCATTGGTGGGCTATCCCATCTAGCATTATCCCTTAGATTAGGGCCCCGTTGGTCCTTAAACAAGCTCCTAAGGTTCCAATTTTGGATCACCCCATCTTCCCACACATTATGAGGTTGCTAGCCTGAACCATTGGCTTTGATATTATCTATAATTAGAGCCTTAACTTTACAAAAGACTTGATCAGAACTAGACTTCACACCTCTAGAGATCCTGTCATTATGCTCCTTCCATATACCCCAACAAAGATAAGGGAGAATAAAATCCCATAGTCTTAATATCAAAACATTCTTGGAAGGGTGTTTTCAACTAGTGAAAAACATTTGGATAGTGGCTGGAAAGACCCAAACCATATTCAACAGGTCAGACACCTTGTCCCAAGGCTTTTTGGTAAAAGATAAATGCAAAGTAATATGGTTGAATGATTCACAATCATTCTTGTAGAGAACACACCTATTAATAATGATGAATCCTTTCTTCACTAAATTGCCTAAAGTCAAGATCTTATCCTACAAAAGAATCCAAAAGAAAATATTAATTTTAGGTGTCATACCTTTCATCCAAGCCTTAGCCCAACAAGTTTCATGGTGCATATCAAAAGAATTAGCATAGGTTGAGGAAACAAAGAACATTCCACTGGGATCAAACTTCCATATCAGATAATCATCTTTTTGATTTAAAAAGACAACATTCAGACACTTGTTAAGGTCAACCAAGTTGTCATTCACCCTTTTCAGGTCCAACCACATATCATTCTTCCAGTAATCCACCACAAAAATACCGATAAGGTTCTTACATTGCTCCATATATCTATTCCATCTTGGATCCACACAAAGTGGGTGATCCAAGATCTAAGTGTCTTCCCAAAAAAGAACTATCCTTCCATTGCCCATATTCCATCTAACCCCTTTCTTTATTATGTATTTATATTTCTAAATAGTTTTCCATGGATCCCCCTTGCACCAAATCATTATGAAGGAATTGATTAAAATTATAGTTATCCCTGTTGTATTTGTCAACCCAAATATTTCTCCATTCCCCTTCCTCCTTGTGCCATCTCCATGATAATTTAGCCAATAAAAATTTATTCATAGTTGTAACTCTTCTCAATCCAAGTCCTCTCATGTTAAGGGGCGCGTAGACTTTCTCCCAAGCAATCAATGGTAGCCTTTTTTAGTCTCCATTCCTGTCCATAAGAAGAGATTTTGATTTTTTCCAATAGCATGAGCAAACTTTCTAGGGATTTTGAAAACACTCAAAGCATAAAGTAGAATGCTCTAAAGGATAGATTTCAAAACAATAATCTTTCCAGCCTAGCTAAGGAGGGAACCTTTCCATCTAGTAAGTTTCATGTGAATTTTGTCAATCAAAAAACTTCAAAATCTTTCAAGACGGTCTAGACATAGAGGTAGCCCCAAATAAGAGTCGAGAAGAGAGTCAATCTCACAGCCAATAATCTCTTTGATTTTATTTTTCCTTGACTCATTAACATTGATGAAGTAAATCACACTTTTGTTCCAATTAATTACTTTTCCTGAGGCTTGCCCATAATCCTCCAAGGTGTTTTTAATATTCCTTGCATTTCTAATCGAGGCCTCTCCCATAACAATAGAGTCATCAAAAAAATTTTGATGAGAGCATATCAAAGCAGTAGAGGATTGATTTAGGCCCACAAAGTCCCCCAACATCACCATTTTTTAATCCACAAATCTTCCCAAGCATTTAGCCAAAAGTATAAAGAGAATAGGAGAGATCAGTTCCCCCCAGTCTGAGACCTCTAGAAGCATTAAAGAAAGGGGTAGGAGAGCCATTAACAAGCACCCAAAAAGAGGTAGAAGAAACAAACATAAATATCAGATCTCGAAATCTTTTATTAAACCCAAATGCTTCAAGACCTTAGAGAAGGAAATTCCAATCCACTCCATCATATGCTTTGGAAAGGTCCAATTTAAGAAGAAACCCTTCTTTCTTAGACACCATAAGAGAGTGAATATTTTCATGAACTATAATGATGGAGTCCAAAATGTGTCTACCAGGAACAAACCCATTTTGCTATCTAGATATAACAAGAGGAAGAAGAGGCAGAATCTCAAGGGTCAGCACTTTAGAAATAACCTTATAAAAGGAATTACAAAGGCTGATAGGCTGGAACTAATCCAAACTATCTACTCCTGGCTTCTTTAGAATAAGAGCAATGAAGGTACCATTCACTTCTTTAAGAATATTCCTAGATCCAAAGAACTCCTTAACCCCATTAAAAACATCAGTACCAATGATATTCCAATACTTGTGGAAGAACAAAAAAGGAAACCCATCAAGCCGTGGGGCTTTATCTCCATCAAAAGAGAAAACAACCTTAGAAATCTCATCATAAGAAGGGATGGAAGTAAGAGATTTATTCTGATCTTTAGAGATGCAATTAGGAATACAATCAAGAAGCAAATTCTACTGAGCCACATCCAAATTGGGGTCACGTTGCTTCCCTTTTAATAATCTCCTCATTCTCAGTGAGTCCTTCCGCATTACATCTAGAAATCCTATTGACCATCCTATGCTTCAAAGTAGTCATATGGAAAAACTTAGTATTCTGATCTCCTTCCTTCAAAAAAATCTTTCTAGATCATTGCCTCCAATACATCTCCTCATTGGTAATGATATCATGAATCTCAGCTAGTTTAACACTTTCCTCCTCCCTAGCGATAGCCTCATATCCATCAATCTAGATCCTATCTTGTATTTCTTTTAATTCCTCTAGAATCTTCCTTTTATTTTCAAAAATGTTGCCAAAGGTATCTTTATTCCATTTTTAAATCTTTTTCTTGATATTTTTCAATTTAGCTACAACTTGAAACATAGTTGTACCTTCCACAGTAATACCCCACCACTCCTTTATGAGATTCTCAAGGTTTGGGTAAAGAGTCCACATTTTTTCAAACCTGAAGGGGAAATTTCTTTGATAGTTAAGCATATCAGCCACTAGGAAAATGGGATAATGATCATATCCCAATTGGACTTGAGCACTAAGAGAACATTTGTATTTTAGGAGCTAGTCATTGCTAATAAGTGCTCAGTCCAACCTGATTTGAATGAGATCCTTTCTAGTTCTTGTATTAGTCCAGGTGTACTCAACCCCATGCAGGTCTAGATCATGAAGAAGATGATTATCAATAAAGTCCATTAAATCTAATCTATTATCCAAATTAGTCTAGCTACCTCCCCATTTTTCAGCTTCTTTTAAAGGGGTATTGAAATCCCCCATAACTATCCAATTCTCATCAGTAAAAAGCTTTCTCTGATTAGTAATATCTTTCTAGAGATCCTTCCTCCCCTACTTGGAATTAGGAGCATAGAAATTACTAAGAACCCAAGTGAAGCTGCCCTTAGAATTATAAAATCTAACATTCATCATGTTTCTATTCTAAGAAATAAGATCTCCTTGAATCCACTTATTATTCTAGAAAAATGCCATACCTCCTGAAGCTCCCTTAGAATCATTTCCTATGATCTTCCCACCCCTAAAAATTGGTTCAGACCTTCCACTTTTTCCTTCGATATCTTTGTAATAACAAAAATATTCAGCCTGTTATCCCTAATCATATTTTTCAAAATGTCATATTTGTGAGGATTATTTAACTGTCAGATATTCCATGAGATAATCCTCATTTTTAATGAATTTTTTTTTATTCAAAGATAGTCCTTTGAATACCATCCACAATACTTCTATTAGTCTCAACAATTATTTTCTGCATGTTGGAAGGTCTCCCCACTGGGGAAGGGGAACAACCAACATCCCCATTCTTGAGGATTTTCCAAGTAGGTGTTGAACTTGTTAGATTTAGAATCCCCCTTTTTTGAGACTGTGTTATAAGATGTACCAGAGCTATCTCCTTTCTTACTCCTAGTTTTGGTTGTAGCATTCTCCACTTTCTTTTTGTGATTGGCTCCTCCTTTTCTCTTAGCTTTAGATGGTTTACCGACCGGGATCCAATCAGCTCCTGATGTCTTCTCCTCCTAAATATCTTCCTCCTCTTCAGAAAAAATTAAAATATCCTGCACTTCATCTATAACAAAGTTGCCTTCCAAAGCAGCATCCTAAGTTGAAGGTATAAAACTCTCAACAATAGATAGATCCTTATGGATCAACCCATTATCATTGTCAACCCCCTTCTTGGGGTAACTCTCTTCCTTACCTTGAGCCTTGTCAAGAATATCACTATTAGGATTTAATAGTTTTTCTTGTACTCCATCCTAAGTTCCCATCATCTTCTCCTTATCTATTCATAAACTAGGTTGAGAAACATCCACACCCAAAGACTCACCTCTACTCTTTGAGATCTCTATACTGTTGATCTGTGTAGGTAGGGGAGCATCCACATCCAAAGACACACCTCCACTCTTTGTGCTCTCTGTACTATTATTCTGTACCTTTCTCACCCACACTTTCTTGACCTTCTTAGGCTCTGCCTTCAAAAAAGGACATTTTTTGGCTCGGTGTCCAAATTTTTTACAATTAAAGCAGACGAAGAGAATAGATTCATACTCAATGTGTTGGTTCCAAATACCTAGCTTAGATTTAAGTAAAATAGAATTAGGCATATTAGTGCCTTGGTAGGCCCCAACACTGAATCTGGTGTAGCTCAATCTTCTCTAAGAAACAGTCATAGGATCTAATTAAAGAAGCTCCCCAAAGGTGTTGGCAATACCCTGAAACACATCTTGCTCTCGAAACTCAAGTGGGAGGCCTATCAATCTAATCCAGAGTAGGGCTTGGATAGTAGAAGAATCCAAAGAGTATAAGTTCAGAGTCCATTTCTATAAAATTAGAGTGGTGCTTCCCCAAGACCCAAGGACTGCTACAAAGGATATCTTGCTTGTCTTCATCATAGGAAAAGCTAAAAGAAAGACACCCTTTGGCCATCGTGGTAATATCAACCTAGCCTTTCAACTTCCATTTCTTACTCACATGAGCCCTAACAATTTCAATGTTGGGTCTAGCACCTAAAAACCTTGAAAGCATACAAGAGATGTTCTTATCAATGATTTGATCTGGGATTTCAATGGAATATATACATTTATCCTTTGATGAGATGTCCTTAACCAGTGGGAAGATAGATTTTCCAGTTGGATAGATCCCAAATAGGTTGGACCATTTTTTATTTTTCTTCCCCCCCCCCCAAGTCCTCCAAAGTCCTGCCATCATTAGGATTTCTAGTCTCAGTAGGGGAATCATTTGCTGACATTGATCACACTCCAGAATCTGACAAGTCAATCATGTTCCTGCCTAAGGAATTCAAAACCAAAATTCCCACCCACTCCCTTCTCCACGCTCTCGCACACCATAGTCCTCATAAAAAATAAGATATTATTTCATCACCCTTGGATGAAATAATAAGGTTAGTTGGATTAAGATCTATTAATATGGACTCTACTTTCATTTGCATCCTCAAGCTCAACAAATGCTTCAATTTTTATCAAGGTAATTTATTATACATCCATCTTTTGTGTTCTTGGTAATTCAAGTTTTTGTATATCAATCTACTATTTTAGGTTCCTACATGCTCCTTGATTTGCAATTGGGGACTTTGTACTAGTGGAAGCACCAATATACTTTTTTATGGGCAATACAATTTTTGGAACATGACATGGCCATGAAAAGTCTTGTAACAGACCAGATTTTGACCATAATAAGCATCGTTTATGAGAATCTATGCACGTATAGTTGTGCTTATGCCTTGTTTGACATTTATTCCACATAAACTGTATAGAGTTAGACATCACTACATTTGTTGCACTTTAGTTTCCTAGGTTGTGATTATCAACTTAAACAACAAATAAATTTCATTAAAGAAAAAAAAATTGGCTTTCCATCTCTTTGTGGCTGCATGTTTTCTTTAATTTGGTTACAATATATAGAGTTGCATCTCTTTTGATATTAGTACACTTATTTCACTTTAGTCCCTTGTAGCGAGATCCAATGGAATACAAGAAATATATGATTATTAGTATTTTTGTATGTTCTAGCTTCTACAACTACATAAGTAGATTGTTATAGTTTCCTTGATTAAGAATTGAAAGACATTTTATATGTTGATGTATGAAAATGTGAATGAGTAGCTATTTGTGTTTATCCAACATTTTTGATAGTTATTGTCCAAAGATTCTCAGGTTACTTGAACTGATATAAATTATTGAGTGCGAGTCTAGGCATTGCTTGTTTAATACTTTGGCTATTTTACTAGAAACAACAACGTTTCTCAGATTCATGCATGCACTACAAATATTTTTTGCAATGGGTTCTATTTGAAAAAAGGTCACAAATCCTCTGCTAATCAAACCATGCCCAATAACTTAATCCAATACATGAGTTTTCTCCCTTAGAGGAAAATTTTATCAACTTTTCACTCTTGTGCAATTATCTTTGTAGGATCCCTTAAATCCATTAGAATACCTTCACTTAGGCAATTGCCTTAGTGTACTACAAACATGTTTAACCTGATTTGAGATATTAATAGCAACAATAAGATACATATTAATGTTTTAAAATTGAATTAAAATTGAATTTTATAAATAATCCTTAAATTTTCATATAGATTAGGGGAATTTTCTTATGAATAACATGCTTGTCAAAGACAAATAGACAACCCATAACTCTGGAATGATCTAATCTTATCCCAACAACCTACGATGACAAAAACAAGTCAAAGTACAAGCCCAGGCTTGTGTGATGTAGCAACTTTGAAATAGGAATTAATAGTAAATAAAATTTAAACAATATATTTTTAAATTTAAAATCAATTATCTCAGTTCCATTTTCCTCTGGTTGATTTAAGTTTGACAAACTAGAATTTTTTTTTGAAATAAAAGGAGCCTTTAAACTGTCAACTTGATTGGATGCTGCCTTGTTGCCCCCAGTTAAGAAATAAAAGTCCATAACCTTTTTAGGTGCCATATTGAGAATTAAATGAAACAAATAATAATTTATTATGTATTCTTTAAAGGGTGCTAGCTCAATGGAAGAGCACCTGCTTTACAAGTAGAAGGATGGTGGTTTCATTCCATTGTGCTCTATTATGACCAAATACACTACCAAATATGTGACTAGATATGCTATTGAATATGCTATTAAATACACTACAAAATATGTGACTAAATATGCTATTGAATATGCTACTATATACACTACCAAATATGTGACTAAATATGCTATTGAATATGCTACTAAATACATTACCAAATATGTGACTAAATATGCTATTGAATATGCTATTAAATATGCTATTGAATATGCTACTAAATATGTGACCACATATACTATTAAATATTCTACTAAATACACTAACAAATATGCGACTAAATATGCTATTAAATATGCTCCTAAATATGTGACCAAATATACTATTAAATATGCTACTAAATATACAAGTAAATATGTGACTAAATCGATGATCAAAATCAGGGATCAAATAAGTGACTAAAATTATTTAGTAGTATATTTAGTAGCATTATAAATGATTGGATATTAACTGCTATTAGTCACATGACTGATTTTAGTCACATATATACAAATTTTAGTGGTTTTTAGTCACATATTGCTATTTTTGTACTAGTGAGTGTTTTGATTTAGTAAAAATAGGTTTTGAAAGGACCTAAAACCTTGTACAAAGAGAAAAGAAAGATATTGAAATGAAGGATCTTAACACAACAGTGGAACACCACCCAAAAAACTAAAGGGACACACCATAGTTCCCAACAAGAGGGGTACATACCAACCCAAAAATAAACAAAGGACCATCAAGATTTACATTTGGTCAAGTCTTTTGAGAACATAAAGACATATCAAATAAAGGTTTGGAGTATTTGACTTATTTTCCTTTAACTGATGTCCATCTATCCTCCAACTTCTCAAAAATCATCTGCCAATCCAGAGATAAACTTGAAGAACTAGGGCAAACCACAATATAATCCATATGAGGGAAAGGGGTAGCACCATTGCTAACCCCCAAAATCTTTGTAGAATAAACATGAGATCAATACCCACAACAATAGGAGAAAAGCTAACTAAACCAGCTCCAACAAAAAAGAAGAAGGGACATGCTTAGCAGTCTGATCCAAAGCTTCCATAGGGACAACATCCAAATCATCAAGGACAACATCATTATCATCTACCAAAGAAAGAACATTTTGAGGTGAGCAATCCACCCCATCCTCTTCCTTGGAAACTTTTTGAACTATATAATGATAGTCTAAAATGCTCAACCACCAAGAAGATGATTTCTTTGATCTAACCTTATTAAATGAACATTACACAACGAGATGGCTAGTCTTGTGACATTTCTTGCATCGAAAATGAATACCCTCATAATCAAGATTCTAGGTCCAAGAACCATTTAAAGAAGTCAAAGTAATCTGTTTAGGGAGACCCTATTAATGGTTGTGTTGGATTTATAATTTTTATTAGACTTTAATTTGATTTATTTTCAATTGAACTTACTGTTAATTTGAACAAATAATGCATAAAGCCTATTTTGGTGGTTTAATGTAGTAGCTTTGTAATTTCACAATCAATAAAAAAAAATAAAAAAAAAAATATCAAATTTTAAAGGATGAAATTAATTTGAAAAAATAATGCATAAAGCCTATCTTAGTGGTTTAATGTAGTGTTTTGTAATTTCACAATCAACAATTAGTAAAAGTCAATTTAAAATCATAGAGTTTATATTGACAATGAATATTCTTCGTATTGTAGTTGTATAGAATGCCTCTCACTGTAATTACAAATAAACATTGATCATTAATTTCAATCCTATATGTGCTCTTTATTTTTTGTGCTTCTTAATTTTAGTAATGGTTTGTAATAGATAAATGATCCATATTAAGGACATGATAAATGAGTAATAATATGACTATGGCAAGTGGAGAAATAGTTGAAAAAAAAATAGTGATAATAATGGAGTAAGGCTTAAAATAGTAATATTGGAGGAAGATGCTAATTTATTTTTTGGAATTTAGAACTTCTACTAACATTTAAAAGATGGGAATGACTGCAAGTTTTCATAAACAACAAAAACAACTGCAAATCTTCATGATGTATATGTTTAAATGCCTAAAGAGAAATGGAACCATATACAAATGTCAAACTTTCATATACTAAGTAGAAACATATAGAAACATATATACCATTACATAGATATAAAATCCCTATAGAATATACTAAATAAAAACTACAAAAAAGGGAGAAGCTAAGAAAGTAAACATAGATAAAAAATAGGTAAATGAGGGCACGAGAAACACAGGACAACAAGGAAGTTTGAACACAAAACTATCAACCACTATCAACTGACAGACATGAAACAATACATGAATGAGATATCTTCTCCCTACTCCAAAACCCTATTGGTGGAGTTTGGTTCCAACCACTAGAAACTTGAAGACAAAAAAACAACCAAATGTGACATATCTCCCTCCAAAACACCCTCTTTGAACACCCCCCATGCAAGCCTTTCAAACCTTCTCTCATGTGGAGCAAGGTCCTCTCATTTGGAGGCACCTATCTATTTTGTTCAACACACACACACACACACACACACACACACACACACACACACACACACACACACACACACACACACACACACACACACACACACACACACACACACACACACACATGCACACACACACCCACTCACACACACACACATTTTGCATTAGACCTGTCTTCCTTATTCGACAAGCTCTTTGTGAGGTTCCCATCAACATGTCAATAGTAATTGTCTAGATTGAAGTAAACTTTGAGATGGTTGTAAAGTCATCAATTGTTGAGGCCAAGAATCACATTACCAACAACACTGCCATTGACTAGATTGATAAATCCATAAATGAGGTCCAAAAACCTCTCCCTCAACCCCAGTAAATTAACAAGGGGTGTAAGGGTAGCTGAATAGACTAAGAAATCACACTAGTATCTTGTAAGTGTGAGAGACTTTTCTACCACAGATGATATAACGAGCACCATATCATCACGCACCACAAAGAGGTTGTGGATTTGGTCTAAGATATTTCTATTATAGATCAAACAACTTAGAGGAATAAAGGATTCCATGCTAACTGACAGAGTTTGTTAAGCTTGACCCACTTGTCTCCATATATAATCTTGGATGATCTAGAAGCCTCTAATAGGAGCCACATTTATCTATCTATGGAAAGTAGTGGATATTCATCTAGTCTTTTCCAAACCTACATTGATTCCCTAGCACTGTCTTGCTTACAATTAAAAAGTCGTATTAAAATAAAAAATTTGGTCCAATTCTACCTTGTCATGTCATAATGTTTGTGCCATCAAAAAAATTATGTCTTTTTATTGTCGTTTCAAAAGGTGGCCTCGAAGGCAGCAAATACCTTTCTATCAATGCTCTAAATGAGTTGAAAATAGTTGTTTCAATTGGTTATGGAAGGTTGTTTAAGAAGGTGAGACCCACAAGAACAAAAAGGTACATGGCTAAGGAAGGCCTTCTAGGAAGGTGGGACCCATGACGATGGTATTCCAATTAACTCATTTCCAAAAAAGACATTGAACGAAGAAAAAAAAATTCTATCAACACTCTTAAATAGTCGAAAAGAGTTGTGCTTGAATTGTTTGTGGGTTAGTAAATTGTGCAAACTTGTGAAAAGGGAATGTAACTGTCCATTAGAACTATATGTAGTTAAGGATTGGTGGATTATGAGGGTTTTATAAAACAATAAGTCTTCACCATGTGAATTTATCCTTATAATAATGTGACTTAAATAAAGGTCATCATGTCATATGTTGGGTTCTCTTTATTTTCCTAGGCATTTATAACATTCATTTCATTTTCTGTGTATGGTCCACACTTTTATCAAAATTTTTAACCTTATGATATAAGCACTTTAACACTTTTTGTATGTGGGAAAGTTGGGGCCAAATTCAAATGACCATCACGTATCCATATATCTAACAAAATCAATGTGAAAACATGAGATGTGTATGCATGTCAAATGGCAGGCCCAAGTTTTGAAATGATGTGTCATTGCCCAAAGGAAGATCAATAACTGTCGTGTTATTGTGATGTTCTTTCTCCACCAATACGATCTAACATAATCTTTCCACATAATAGGGACTCATGAGTCATCATAATTATTCCCCTCCTCATTAGTCTATGTGGCTCCAACATGGGTACGACATGGCAGGGTCAACATACAGTGAAGGAGGAAATCAACGACTATCATACTTTCAAAAGACATGAAGAGATTCATGCAAATACATGAGATGATTCCACATGTTCCCATGGTTGCAGTAACTATCAAAATCACATATTGGACTATAGAAGGAATTTTGGTCACATAAAAGATTTGATTACATTATTTTACTACTATTTGACACTTGTCGTCACTTAAAATGGGGGTTTTCAAACTGTCAAATGCTATCACACATGCTCAATAGAAGAGATCAAATGACACATCTCCATGTGTCTTCATATTGTAGAAATAATTTTGAGCCAATTGAAGGGAATATTATGCACATGCATTAAATCAACAACTTAATCTTTCATTGAGGAAGATTCAACATTGAGGAAATATCTTGGATGAAGATCGACAGTTTGCATGTTTTTGTGAGACCTGGCATTTGTCTCACAAAAACATGAGATGAAGACTCGTGGCCTCTCTTCCTAATGATGCTGAAATTTGAAAGGAGTCTACACAATGTCTCTTCTTTCTTTAGAGAAAATTTTGTCAGTAAAAAAAAAAAAAGTAAGAAAACTTTACATTCAAATTTACAATGATTATTTGAATAAGATTTACATAGTTCATAGGAATTTTCCTGGTCAAAACTGAAGTTATCATTGATATAGAAACCATGGTTCTATTCTATCAAAGAAATATAAAATCCTATCCCTTTTAGGCTTTCAAATCCATAAATATTCCACCCAAGAAACACTCTAGTAAATTCAATTATGAGGATAGACATCTATAGGATGATTTCATGAACCAATTACCTATGTCCAAAGAGGGTACGGGTGCTTGAGAAGAATGGAAAACATTGAAGAATGATGTACACTTAGTTATGAAGGATAAATATGGAAACATCTATGATATGTACATGCCAATTAGGGCCCATTTGTGTGCAGGCATAGGAATGGAGAATAAGAGTGCATATTGAGAATAGGAATGGCTATTCTAATAACAATTTTTTTTTGGAATGGGCATGAGCTCACTTTAAAGGAAAAATGGGAATATGTATTCCTATTCCCTATTTCAATTAGTGCACCAAAAAAAGAGTAGAAAACATATTCCTAATTTCCTATTCCTATTCCAATAACCAAACATGTCGTTAATTGTTTAGATGTTTTCAAAGGATGGTACGGTCAAGCCAATGTAGGAAGCTCTTTATATAATGTGTGGTAGTATGATCTCAAAAAATTGGTGGTCTCTATTGTTTTCTTAAATATAGATTTATTGTTGGAATTAGCAGTGAGATATGACCCTATTACACAGGTTATTAGGGATCTAGATGGAGATGTTCTATTAAAAATTGATGCTTTCTCTATCAGGAAGGCTTTCAATCTACATGAACCTGTAGATGTAATTGATGAAAATGTTTTTCAAATGTTTGAAGAGGCTTTTGATCAGGTAGGGACATAGGTAATAAAGAAATTGCTAATCCCTTATTTAAAAACTATGAATGGGATTAAACTGGCACTAATGTCATCTCATCTAATGTGGGTAGTGTGGACAATTATGATGATACCCTTTTGAGCACACACATTGCCTTATATCAAGTGATAGGGTTAGGAAATAATAAAAGGTTTAGTGAGGCAACCATGTGGATGTGTTTAGGGATTCATAAATATGGTTTTGTAGTGATTTATGACTTTCCTCAATACGTAGAAGCAAGAATCAATGAAGGATTTATAGCTCTACATAGAGGAGAAATACCAAAGTTTAGATGGTATTCATTTCTCATGCATATGATCCTTTTTTGAAATAAAGATTATTTTTCTAAGTACATGTACATGGAGTTTGAAAAGGATGATGAAGTGTTACCAGTTTAGTTATGGTCAACCATCATGTTAGTTGATTGGAATGGCCCTTCTTTTACATTGTGTGAAAATCAATTTGGGATTTCTCTTAGGAGGAGAATAGTGCCTTTTTTTGGATAATTTCCACGTTTCCTATTGAAATTCTTGAGTCCAATTGATTTTAATTCTATCCCAAAATATGTCATCAATGGACTAATGTCTACTTCTACCCACATATAACTATCATCATAATCTATGGTTTCCCAAGGAGACCTTTAGTATTTCCAAGGTATGTACCATTAAGGATTGGATTTGTTGAGGTCATAATGAAAATTGGCATGGTTCAAGACACTTATTTTCTTATGAATGTTCATAAATAAACTATATATGTGAAAAATTCACCCTAGAAGAAGGAAGAAAAATTATAATGTCAAGAAAGAAGAAAAAATATGCATAAATGTGGATTTCTATTGTTTCCAAATGTTGATATAGAAGATGATGTAGCATTTGATTCAATCATGTAGGATGTGAGGTAAAAAAGACCTAGTTTTAGACAATCAGATAGACTTGAAAGGGGTATATGCTACAATCAAGATTTTTGGCACATTGGCTACTTGGTCTTTCTCTTCCTTTAATTCTAGGAAAGAGATTTTTGATTATACTAGTATTAGGGGGAACATAATCTTATGTAGAGTGGAAGATGCAAACCTCTCAAAGGAAACAAGAGAGTTAAAAGAACATGTTGCCTACTTACGTTATGTTTCCAAACAAAAGGAGAAGAAGTTTAAAGAACAACAAGAAAGGTACTAGCATATTTATACTACCTATGAAAATAAATCAAAGATAATTGTTAGCCTATAAACTCAAGTGTCTGTGTTGGAACAAAAAATAGTTGAACTAGAAGCAATTAGGCCCCCAAGTATAGACATGTCAGGTTCTTCAAGACAATTGAGCATAATACCAGTCACACCAGCAAGTACCATAGTACCATTGCAAAAAATCGCACCTACATAAGATAAAGATGTTGATTCTTTGATTAAAGAGGTCATGGACTTGCAAATGAAGATTGAGAATGATCAGAGCAGTTTGAGTACAATAAGGAAATTATTGTTCGGACTACACTATTGCATCTACATTAGAAAATAAACTCTAGAATGTTTACAATTCATCATGTGTGTTCCTTATTATATTCATCCATTAGTAAATTTGAAATAGGACAATTGATGGTTAATCCAACATACCAAAAGTGGGTGAATAGAATAGAGAAGATGAAACAAATTGAATTATGTGTGAGAGTGGACCCAAATACCCCTCCAGATGTTGTATACTGTTAAAATTGTTAAATAATTTAGAATATTTTCAATTTTTCTAGATGACATTGAAACCAAAATTACATAGCTAAGGATACTTTAGAAGGGTTTCAAGAGATACTTGTGTTGCCCATTTTGAAAGAGGACAAGAGTGTAAATGAATTTGCTGATTGGAGGTCTAAATCAATAAGCAAGGTAAATGAGTTGGTAAAGCCAATAGAAAAAAACATAAACATGGTACTCTTTCAAGAATATATTACAAAATTGGTCAACTAATGGGTATTTATGAAAAATTTGAGAAAGATGTTACATAGGAAATAGTAAAGTATAATCCTTATAGGAAGGTGGTAGATCAGATCCTGGCACACACATGGCCACCTAATGATGAATTTTAGGAATGGGTGAAAAGATACATCCCTTCTGATGATTGAAACCATGAGGGCATACCAGAACAATAATAAGGTTTGAATATATTCTCTTCTTCAAAATGACATGTAGTTAAGAAAAAGGAGCAACAATTCTCTATAAATGAGTTCCCATGACTTGAAGAAGGGTTTGAATTTTGATATGATAAATGAATTTTTACTTTGCGTTGGTCCATTATCTATTTTATTTAAATGTTTTTGCTTATGAATGCATGAAACAAAGATCTGATAGTGATGTATATTTTTAAGGAAAAAATTATGCAATTAAAGAAATTGGTGGAGTTATACAATATGAATCTTATCTCTCTTTGTTTTATTCTTTTATTTTCTAGATTCAATATTGAGTATAAGTTGGAGTTGGTTGTAGTTCATTTTAAGTTATATTTCATATCAAATATTGCTATTAATCTATTGGATTGAATAATTGCATGACATGATGTGAAAGAATCATAGGGTTTTTTCCACTAAAAGTGTCCAAACATATAGAATTATTGAAATGTAGTAAGGGGCCTAATAAAGACCGTAGGATCAATGATTCTAGTAAGTTGATCAATAGTGCCTAATGTTTTTAGGAGGATCAATAAGGGTCAATAAAGGTCTTTAAAAAAATAATTGATCATTTGGGATCATAGTAGAGTGATTTGAAAAGTTTGGGGCTCATAGGAGCTTAAAATAATTAAGTTTGAAAATTTGAAACTACAACAACTAGTTTAGTTTGGCCAAGAAATTGTTTGTAGGAGTTTTTGTCAAATGAAATGCAATAAATACACATGAATAGTTGGAGTAGTTGTCCAGTAAGTTTGTTAAATAAGCCAACCAATAGTGATTTAATCCTTTGGTGTGATTAGGTGGGCATTGAATTATCATCTAGCCAAAACCTTTCTATTGAGACCTTGAGATGCACTTGGGTCCTTGGGAATGTGCCCACAAACTTTGAAGTTCTTGAGTTCATCCAAGATTCCATAAGAAGTACCAAATAATGCTTTACATCGGTGGTGCAGTAGCACCTAACCCTTAACACTCTAGAGAATCCATCATTTCTAACTCTTCATGATTTTTACTCAAGGGCATCTGTGCCTAAGATACATTTGTAATGGGTAGAAATAGTTATCTAATAAATCAAGCCTATTTGTAAGACCTAGTCCCCACTTGGTGATCTATAAACCATGGGTTTTTTACTATGGTAATTAGTCACATCTTAGTCCTAGGATAGGGTAGGTGTGTGGTTAAGTTCCTAAACTATGTACTTGGTTTACACAAGGAATCCTTTTGTTAACCAACCCAACTCGATTAGTATAAAGTTTATGCTAGCATCCCTTTGTTAACCAACCTAACTCGGTCAACAATATCTCAAAACTCAGTTAACACTGGATGCTTGATAGATACAGGGGAACTATCTTCAATGCTCGAGTGAACTTGATTAACACTGACTGCTCGGTAAAGGTTGACAATTTATTGTTACATTTAACAAACTTTCACTTAATCACTCCCAATGGTCACAAAATTTGAAAATTGGTTGGATTAATTGGGAAAGGTCTTCAAATATCATTTTAGATGGCTGGAAGATAGAGACACAGATAAAGAATGTAATTTTTCCATTTGAATCAATAAAAGATCCCTTTTTTCCTTGTAAAAGCTGAATTTTCATAGTGTATAGATTGGTAGAGATTGGCACATGTGAATCATTGATTGATTTTGAATCCTTAACATATTAGTATAAGAATTCAAGTGGTTTGAGGGTTTGAAGTGCTCTGCAACTAAAGTTATTTGAACTTCTTTCTCGAGTGCACTAATACCCTCTATTTGGTGACTAGTTTTAATAAAAATGGCCTAACTTGCATTCCCACCATGGGAAACTCATGCCAGTTGGTAAAATGAAAGTTAGGAAGATGTAAAATAAGGTACCTAAAGGATGGGATATGGAAAGCTAGGTATCTATTTTTTCTAGCAAGCCCTAGGCCAAACATCTTTATGTGTTTGGTGCAGGACAACAAGTATTGAAGTGTTGTAGGCACTTGGGAGATGGATGAAACCTTTCTAAGGGTGGAATATGATATTTAGTAGATCCACACATGTTTACCAATTGGTGGCTTAACTAGATCAAACACCTATTTTGTGCTTCCTTCAAAAACCCTAGCAATTAGGCCTAAAAGGCAATTTTACTATCTTTAGCCTTTGGGAGCAAGATAGGCTATTCAAAACCACCAGTGTTAGTGTTTATTTTTTTAGGAACCTTTGCATTCCCCTATAAACTCATAGGTTCCCACTTCAAGCATAAACCAAATATCTAGAGATTTTGTGCTTTAAGAACTAGTTGTGCACTTTTGGGTACCTAGGCCATGTTTTTGAGTAAGTTTGTTTCAAAGGTGTAGAACTCTCTCTTGACTCGATTTTGGGGTGTTTAAAGTAGTTTAATACCACACCACAAAATTGTTGCTTGTTTAAGGGAGAGCTCTACATCAAGTGGTATTAGAGATACCTTAGGGAAAGAAATTTGACAACACCATGTAAGGAGAAGATGAAGGAGGGTTATCTTCAAGGATGACCAATGCAAAGATTGTGAAATACTTGAGAGACTAAAAAATAAGGCATGATGAAAAAAGAGACAAGGAAATGTAGTTAATGAGGCAAGAGATGGATAACCTTAAAGAAGAGCTTCATAATAGAAGTAGTGAAAACTTTGAAGAAGTCAAACATGGGAGTGATGAAGAACCCCTTAAGCATGAGGAAGAAGAATGTCATGTTGACCAGAGGACGTTGTGAGGACTCTAAAATCTACGGAGAGGAGAACCATGTATGCTAATCTTGACTTGTCCATATACAGTGGGAAGATGGACCTACAGGTTTCAATGGATTGGGTAGATGCCCTAACCAATTTCTTTGATTGTGAAAATATACCTGAGAACCAAAGGGTGAAGATTGCTAAGTCTAGATGAGGGCTTTGCACTCACATGGTGGAACTTCACTCAAGATGATAGGGTAAAGATTGAAAAGAATCCAATCACCACATGGAAGAAGATGGTAGCTCTACTCAGAGAGACCCATGTCCTTGAGGATTATGAAGTTCAACTTCATAAGAAGAGAATGAGTTTGAAGTAGAAAGAGATGGACATCCCTACTTACACTAAGGAATTTCAGAAGTTAGTGATGAAATCAAAGCTTATTGAAGCTAAAAGTGCGAAACTTTCTAGGTATATGCAAGGTCTAAGGCTTTCCATTCAAGATGAATTAAGTTTGAAAAGCCCTACCACTATAAACTAGTGCTATTAGTTGTCACTTAAGGTTGAAGAAAATTTTAAGAGGAGGAATGAACAAAGTGGTAGAAATAAGGGAAAGAATGATAGAGGAAAAGGAAACTTTGGGGGTAAAGAAACACAAGGAAATAAACCTCACAGAGATTATAATAAGGAAAATAATCAAGTTGAGAACAATTCAAGAGGTGGATACAGAGGAAGGAGAGGAAATGGTAGAGGTAGAAATGGTGGAAGAAATAATGGGTAGATCAAATGCTACAATTATAACCAGATGGGCTACTATACAAATAAATGTCTTGAGAAGTAGCACAACCAAGGAGAAAGAAAAAATAACCTTGTTTAAGAGGATGATGATGATGAAAGTGTTAGAGATTGCACTGGTGAAGAAGGGACTACTCTCATGATGAAGAGGACATTGATCCAAGCATCTATACCAGTGGAGCCTCCACAAAGGAAAACTCTCATTAGGACCAACTACAAAAGCCATGGAAAGGTATGTAAGGTAGTTATTGATTTTGGTTCTGCTAAAAATATTGTCTCTAAAGAAATGGTAGATAAGTTGAATCTAGAAAGAATAGCCCACCCTAATCCCTCCTATGTATCTTGGTTAACCAAAGGACAACAAAAACTGATAAATGAACAGGCTTGGGTAGATTTTTAAATAAAAGATTATAAGGATAGAGTCCTTTGTGACATTGTAGACATGGACGTATATCACCTTTTACTAGGTTATCCATGGCAGTATGACCTTAAGACTAAACATTATAGTGTTACTAACAAATACCAAATCACCGAAGATGGACATAAATATAATCTTCTTCCCAACTTTGACCCTCACCAAGAGAAACAAAAATAATAGTTAGTTGTCATGGTAGGAGAATAAGAGATGTTGAATACCATCAAAGACTCTCAAATAGGGTATATGCCTTATTCCTCAAACCTAAGATGAAAGTAGTCACCCAAGAAGTACCTAAAGAAGTAAAGGATCTACTATAAAAGTAAAAAGGGATACTTGTAGGAGATACTCTAGATAAACTCCCACCGTTGAGGGAAATCTCACACTAGATTGACTTCATACTAGGTTCTTCTCTACCCAACAAGGTAGCATATAAACTCACTTCTGATTAGAATGCAGAGGTATCCAGACAAATGAGTGATCTATTGGCAAAAGGACTCATTCAAAAGAGTCTCAACCCTTATGCAGTCCCTACTATTTTGGCCCCCAAAAAAGATGGCAAGTGGAGACTTTGCACTAACTCTAGGGAAATAAAAAAAATTAACCATAAGGTATAGGTTCCCTATACCTAGGATTGAAGATCTTCTAGAACAACTTGGAGGAGCATGCTACTTTTCTAAAATAGACCTTAAATCAGACTACCATTAGATAAGGATTAGGCCTAGAGATGAGTGGAAAACAACATTTAAAACCACTGAAGGGTTATATGAATGGCTTGTCATGCCATTTGGTCTAAGGAATGCCCCTAGCACCTTCATGAGGTTAATGAATGAAGTGCTTCATGACTTCATAGGTAAGTTTGCAGTGGTCTATTTTGATGACATATTGATCTTCGACAGGTCCAAAGAAGAATACGTGAAACATTTGGAACTAGTCCTTCAAAGGCTACATGAAAAGAAGTTGGAAATCAACCTTGAAAAGTGTGCATTCATGCAAACAAAATTGACATTCTTGGGATTTTTCATCTCAAAGATTACCTTGACTATGGATCCTAAAAAGATTGAGGCTATTCTCAATTAGCCAAAATCTAAGACAACAGGGGAAGTCAAAAATTTCCATGGATTGGCAACATTCTATAGGAAATTTTTCAAAAACTTCAGTCACATATGTGCACCTCTTTTGGATACCATCAAGGGAGGTAAGATGATAGAAGCTTCAATGGACTACTCAAGTAGATAAATCATTTGAATACTTGAATGATAGGGTAGCAAAATATCTAGTCTTGGCACTACCTACCTTCAACAAACTATTCATAGTAGAAATTGATGCAAGCAACCTTGCCACGTGAATAGTTCTTAGTCAAGAGGGAAGACCAGTGGCTTTCTTCTCTAAAAAACTAAATGATGTCAAGAAGAAGTACAATACATATGACCTAGAACTATATGCTATGATTCAAGCCCTTAAGAAATGGAGGCACTACTTGCTTCCTAAGGAATTTATTGTCTATATAGACAATCATGCACTAACCTTCCTAAATAGCCAAGACAAGTTGAGTTGTAGACACATGAAGTGGGTTGAGCAGCTCGAAGCCTTCACATTTTCAATCAAACATAAGAAAGGTACTACAAAAAAGTAGTAGATGCTCTCAACAAGAAAGTCACCTTAGTGGAAGAAGTCCAAGTGCAAAGCATGGGGAATGATGCTCTTAAGCAATTACAGAAGATGATCCATACTTTAGGGAAATTCATTAGGTTTTCTCTACATTATTTGATGTATATAACATAATATATTCTAAATATTTGTTTTAAAATGGTCTATTTTTCAAAGGAGGACACATTTTCATTCCTAGATGCTCCATGAAAGAAAACCTAATCAAAGAGTAGCATTGTGGTACATTAGGAGGTTAATTTGGGATTGACAAAACTCTAGAACTTCTAAGGAGAAACTATCATTGCCCCAAGTTACCTATTGATGTCAGAAAATTTGTTGACACTTGCATAATATGCCAAAGAGCAAAGGAAGTAAGGAAAAATATAAAGTTTTGATAACATTTTTGTTATTGTAGATAAATTTAGTAAAATGACTCATTTTGTTCCTTGTAAGAGCTCTAATGATGCTTCACACATTGCTAACTTATTTTTAAATGAAGTTGTTAGTATTCATGGATTACCTACATCCATTATCTCATACAGAGATGTAAAATTCCAAGGTCACTTTTGGAGGACCTTATAGAAAAAGTTGGGAACATACCTATCCTTTAGATTTGCCCACAAATAGATGGGCAGACTAAAGTAGTCAACAGATCATTAGGCAACCTTTTAAGGTGTCTAACAAAGAAACATGAGGAGACATAGGATGCCATCCTCCTTCAAGTAGAATTTTCCTTCAATGACTTAGTCAATAGGTCAATAGGGAAGACACCATTCCAAATAAACTATGGATTCCATCTTAGAGGAGTCATGGAACTGAGAGACTTACTAAGTGAGTTCGAAACTAGTGCACAAGGTGAATAATTCTCAGCATGGATCAAAAAAATTCATGATCAAGTTAGAGATACTCTGAATCAGAACACTACAAGATACAAATAGTAGGAAGACAAGAAAAAGAGACATGCTTCATTCAAAGAAGTAGATCAAGTATGGTTTATCTAAATAAAGCAAGACTACCAAGGGTACATACAAAATTGTAGATGAGGAAGATTGGACACTATTAAATATTACACAAATTTGGAGAAAATACATATGAAATTTCATTATCTCCTACAATATCAATTTCTCTTATCTTTAATGTTTCTGATATCACCCTTTTCAAAGGTGATGCATGTACTAATGATGTAATGCAGGATGCTGATGAAAAAGAAGAATGGAATAAGGATCTACCGCCTATCCAACCACTTTAGTAGGAGAAAATTTTGGATTCTAAGTTGGTTAAAAAGACAAGAAAGAAGACCTATACATACTATTTGGTCAAGTGGAAGGTTCTTCCAGACATAGATGCTACATGGATGAGTGAAGAATGCATTGCTAAGTATGGCACCTCTATTCAACAACTATCCTCAAGTGGGACTTGAGTTTTTCATGAAAGGAAGTATGGTGCAGGAGCACCTAACCCTCCACTCTCTAGAGCATCTATCATTTCTAACTCTTCATGAGTTTTACTCAAGGGCATTTGTGCCTAAGAAACATTTGTAATGGGTAGAAATAGTTATCTAATAAATCAAGCCTATTTATAAGACCTAGTCCACACTTGGCAATCTATAAACAATGGGTTTTTGAATATGGTCATTAGGCACATCTTAGTCCTAGGATAGGGCATGTGTGTGCTTAAGTTTCTAAACTTTGTACTTAGTTAACACAAGGAATCCCTTTGTTAATCGACTCAACTCAGTTAATATAAATTTAATACTGATATTCCTTTGTTAATTGACCCAAATCAATCAACACTATCTCTAAACTTGGTTAACACTAGACGCTCGACACATACATGGGAACTACCTTCAATGCCCGAGTGAGCTTGGTTAACACTAACTACTTGATAAAGGCTATCAATTTCTTGTTGCATCTAAAAACTTTCACTTAATCACTCACAATGGTCACAACCTTTGAAAATTGGTTGGATTAATTGGGAAAGGTCTTCAAATAGCCATTTCAAGTGGGTGGAAGACAAAGACGTAGATAGAGAATGTAATCTTGCCATTTGAATCAATAAAAGGTTCCATTTTCCTTGTAAATGCTACATTTTCATAGTGTATAGATTGGTACAAATTGGCACATGTGAATGAATGGTTGATTTGGAATGCTTAACATATTAGTATAGGAATTCAAGTACTTTGAGGGTTTGAAGTGCTCTACAACTAAAGTTATCTAAACTTCTTTCTTGAGTGTACTAATACCCTCTATTTGGTGATTAGTTTTAATAAAAATGACCTAACTTGCATTACCACCATGGAAAACTCATGCCACTTGGTAAAATGAAAGTTAGGAAGATGTACAATAAGGTCCCTAAAGGATGGGAGATGGAAAGCTAGGTATCTAATTTTGCTAGCAAGCCCTAGGCCAAACATCTTTATGTGTTTGGTGTAGGAAAATAGGTATTGGCACATGTGAATGAATGATTTATTTGGAATCTTGAACATCTTAGTAGAAGAATGCAAGTGGTTTGAGGGTTTGAAGTGCTTTGCAACTAAAGTTATCTGAACTTCTTTCTCAAGTGCACCAAAACCCTCAGTTTGGTGACTAGTTTTAGTAAAAATGGCCTAACTTGCATTTCCACTATGGAAACTACATTCCACTTGGTAAAATTCAAGTTATGAAGATGTAGAATAAGGTCCCTAAAGGATGGGATATGGAAAGAAAGGTATCTAAATTTTCTAGCAAGTCCTAGGCCAAACATTTCTATATGTTTGGTGCTGGACACCTAGTATTGAAGTATTGCAAGAACTTGGGGGATGGATGAAACCTTTCTAAGGGTGAAATATGATCTTTAGTATATCCCTACACATTTCCTAGTTGGTGGCTTAATTGGGTCAAACACCTATTTTGTGCTTCCTTCACAAACCCTAGCAACTAGGCATAAAAGATAATTTTGCTATCTTTAGTCTTTGGGAGCAAGATAGGATATTCAAACCCACCAGTGTGAGTTTTTTGAATGTTTAGGAACCTTTTCATTCCCCTATAAGCTCATAGGTTCCCACTTCAAGCATAAACCAAATATCTAGAGATTTTGTGCTTTAAGAACTAGTTGTGCACTTTTGGGTACCTAGGCCATGTTTTTGAGTAAGTTTGTTTCGAAGGTGTAGAGCCCTCTCTTGACTCCATTTTTGGGTGTTTGAAGTAGTTGAAGTACATGAAATGACATTTTTTCTTATTTAAGGGATAGCTCAAGATCAATCTATCCATATAGTATTTGACTATCATTTGACATTATTTTGCACCTTCAAATTGCAAGAAAGTAAGTGTCTGAATAGAGCTATCAAAAAGTATAGTAGAGGACTATATCTTGGAGGCAACTCCTGTGACAAGGCCTAAGAGGTCTGAAGAGGTATAGAAGTGTTGTAGATTCCTTGGGAATAAATTGTATGGCAAGATTGGATTGAACCCCAAACCATGTGCATCACCTATCTAAGTACATATCTACTTCTTGCAACCATTTTGAGGTCGATTTACACATTAAGTTCATTATTTTGATTCATGTCAATTGATGTAAGACACATCTATAATATTTTTTATTTTGAGAAAGATCATATTATACGAGGCATGGATTTGTTTATAATTATGATGATTGTGATGCCACATTACTTGCCAAACATAATTTTCATTACACTAGGGAACACAAATTGCTGTCATCAATACATGTGATATTAACATGATAAATTGAGATCCAATGGGTTTTAATTATAACTAAAACATGAAACTAATCTATAAGATGAAGAGTAACTAAAATCAAGCAGCCCACAATCCCAACTCTAAGACACAAGTGGAATAAATTCTCACGGACCATCAAAGCCTTCTTGATGTAAGATATTGTATAGTGGATTTCATATATTTCAAAACATAGTTTGCCTTACAAAGTGAAAACAATTCAAGTACAACTATCTAAGAACAATACTGCAAGCACATGAAAAAAATATTTATTTACAAAATGTTATAAAATGTCATCTCTAATAGGAAAAGTGTTGCAACAAAAACCTATAGAATTTTAGTAGGGCACATTTACATCTGTTAAGCCATGTTTGGAATACTTCTCTATAATTGAACACAATAATATTGATTGGAAACAAAGCACATACTTCATCAATTATGTCACTCGGAAGCACATCCACACTCTACCACTCGTAACCTAACATCCCAAATGAGAAACTGATAACCCCCATTGGAACTTGTACATGCCAATATATAATGGCCAAAAAAATGATCCTCCTCTATTGTAGCCTTTCCTCTTTGTAATTGTAATCTAAAAACCACTATGCATTTATAATAATGCTCATGTGGCAGTAACCAACATGGTTAGCTAAGACAACCAACTCCCATCCCCTCAAAACAATGTATGGTGCAACATAGCACATACTTCATAAATTATGTCACTTGGAAGCACATCCACACTCTACCACTCGTAACCTAACATCCCAAATGAGAAACTGATAACCCCCATTGGAACTTGTACATGCCAATATATAATGGCCAAAAAAATGATCCTCCTCTATTGTAGCCTTTCCTCTTTGTCATTGTAATCTAAAAACCACTATGCATTTATAATAATGCTCATGTGGCAGTAACCAACATGGTTAGCTAAGACAACCAACTCCCATCCCCTCAAAACAATGTATGGTGCAACATGCCCCTGCGCTAACAACTCCAACACATGGTCAGGTAGATCAAATATTGCTACCATTACGTGATTGTTGGCATGTGCATTAACCACGATCCTACATATATAGTTAATAGAATAGTTAGAAAAAGTCATATAATAAAAGACATAAGAGAAAATACAATAATACTTATACATAAAGAGTAGTAAACATTTGTTGGATAGAACACAATACCTCTGATAGTCTACTACTGTTAGCTAGTTCATAGCTAAGAAAAAAGATAGAGTATAAGATTTGAATAATTTTTGCAATAGCCAAAAAAATAGCATTAATGTTACAAAATCACTATAATTTCATATTATTATCTAATGAATGCATCATCAAATTACTCATTAAATAAAGATTCTTAAATCTAATAAGTTACAAATTTTTTTTTATTTATGTGATCCCATATCTCACAAGTGGTAAGTGGCAATTACCAAAGTTTTAAGGCATACTCAACTATGCCACATCTATGTCATACAATATTATACAAAGACAACACTCAAATACATCTAATGAAACTAAAAAAGATAACAAACACAAAATCCAAATAAACATACTAGATTATGTGCACTTAATAGTAAAACCCATTAAAAAATACCAAAAAAAAAATTGCTACAATACACACAACTAGGTGATAACAAGGTACTATATGCACATTGTTTTGCACCACCATGTCCTTCTTCTCCACCAATGGCTCCATCATAATACAATCAACATCAATTATTTGTATGTGCAGATGTCAATGCTGCTTCTAATTGAAATACATTACTTGCTCAAGTTTATAGAGTCACAATAAGAGATAAAACATTCAATGCTCTACACCCTTAACAGAACTAATGTAGTTAATTGGTCACCATTAAATATCAAACACTAAGAGAAAAAATCAGCCTCACATAAAAGGTTTAAATTTACTATTTAACACTTTTAGCCTTGAAATTGAGCTTTCATGTCTAATATTTAAGCAGTCTGTAGTTCTCCCACTACTAAAGTACTCACCAGTAGTAATCGAAGTAGAAGCAAGCCAATGATTGATTTTGTCAATATAAAATGAGTCCATCTTAATCCTCCTCTTCCTGTGTCTCTCTATGGGAAACACAGATGACTGTGAACAATCTTCTACAACAAGCTTGTCATCGATAGAGCTATTTGTGTGTTGTTGCCTCTGGGGGATTGATACCCTCGTATCACTAAACCATGGATGCATATGAGTTATTCTTGTTGAATGTGGATCAATGTTGGGACTTAGAGTAAATGGAATAACACCACACTTGTCAAAGTCATTCGAAAATATGTTTGCATATTCATAGAATGTATTGGCTTGTTTCTCACTCTATCACTTTATTTGCATTCTAGACTTCAACAAAGACATCAACTCATTCTATAGAGCTATTATCTATATAGGGGATTCAACATCTTCTACCTTTATAAGGGTCTCCAAAGTTAATTTTTTGGGGGTACTATTGTCCAAACTAAGTTGGGGTAGTTGACTCTTCATCTCTAATATGGTTGAATCATTCTGCATGCACAAATTGCCAGCCAAATTGTCTGCATTCAAATTATAATGTTAGAGGCAATCAATTATTGTACAAATCCATTCAGTCTTGCAAAAGTTCCACAAAAGGGTATATGACAAGAAAAATATTACTTACCAGTAATCATAGCTAAAGCTTTCAATGTGTGATTGTATGTGTTTCCCTGCGGGGCCCAAGGACAATCACACACATACAATTGATCACTATAGGGTCTCACAAGATAAAAATTGCATGTTCTCTGGCTTTTCACAAAATAGTATCCTAGTCTAGATCATGAAAACAATCATTATCAGGAATTGCCTTTGCCTTCTCTCTACATTTTTGCAAAGATTGCACCTTGTAGGTCTTGATAAATCCAGAGTCCTACAACTTCTCCTTTTTCCTGTAGAATGGTTCCATCCTATAGATGAGGGTGAAGTATAGATGATCCATCTGATGCATACATTTTTTTGACAATCACAAAGATACCGAATCTTCAATGTGTAATGATAAGATTTAATGGCAACATTTGTGTCCTAATTTTTATGTGGAAATAATTTGGACAACTTTTCCCACATATTTGTTTATGAAAAACATGCAGATTTAATGAGTCTTGTACTCAAACCAAGACAACAACTATCTCCAACAAATAAATGCTTGCAAAAATAAACAATGACATCTTACCTATACGCCCGTCCCCTTCACACCATGTCCTCCAAAAATATTCCAAGAATTGTTGTTGATTAGAAAAATCAACCCAAAAAAAATTCAATATCTTATAAGTCATATAATCACTCTCACACATTACATTTATTATGATGCTAAGGAATTCAAGCATTTCTTTTTCTCTATCTTTTGATGCCAACTTGAGGACATTATTCAGGCAAGCATGACGAACGTGTCGATTGCACAAAATGACACAACACTTAAAAGAAGCCATGGTGGACATGAAGACTATCTTGAATGGATTTGGTGGTGGGAAACTTGTAAAAGAAAATGGTAAACAGTTCAAACATGCAGTCAATGAAAAAAGTAAAATCACTTACCGAAAGACCTATATCTTTGCACGCTCACCATCAATCAAGAAGGCATTAACCATCCACTCATTTCTAGTCTCCTTTCCTCATCTATAGATGACAAATAATCACCCTTCAATATTCTCTATCTTATTACGAGATGCCACAACCCATGCAATGAGCACCCCTAACTAGTGTTTGTCAAACATGAGAAGAGAATATACTTGATACTACAATGGATTAAGACATTGATAATCATTGCAAAATGCTAATGGAAAGTAGGAAGTAGGAAATACTTTTGCTAGTCAATTTTATATCTATTTTACATATCTCACCTCATATATTTTGGTTCTAGAAGTCAAATCCATGGATATTACAGAATTGTGTGAGTGTCACACCATCATATCAAGCATCCATGACATTTGGATACCCATAACAAAAGGTTTCCTATTGTGTTGTGGCTGCTGCTAATTAAATAAATTACAATGATCCACTTCTTTTTATTTTAGAGTACTAGTGGCATCATTAACGTGTTTATGGGCTCGACTGGACTTGACCCATCTCCACACATGTTCATTACATCTTTCTACTTAAGGAAACTATCTCTTTTATGCAACATACCCAAAAAAAATGGATTTGTCAAATGTCTGTCCATTATAGCATCCACACTGACATCCATTGCCAATAGACCCTCTATGTAATCCTTGTATTCGGAAGAGAGGTTGGTGGCCATATGAGGCCGTGGCTCTTTGCTTGCACCATTTATTCCATGACAACCTAAACCATCATTATCTACATTCCACATATGAGTGAAACTCAAAATAACCATGTCTGGTCTACCGAACATGCCCTTAACATTAAAGTTGCATTGACAACCCCTTTTCTTTATAAATTCATGAGCACATTGCTTTGTTGGTGAATCCTTCCTTTGATCTGATGACACACACAAGCACTGATAACTACACATAAATAATAGTCATGCTCTAAATAGAAATTGTACTACTATTATTTCTGAACAAACATCTAATATTGTTTGTTTATAATCACTAAAAACATATCTTCATATTGCTGTCCTTGTACTCTTGACATCAGTTCTCTCTATGAGTCACATAGATGAATGCACATTCCACACCTTCCCACTTTCACTCCCCTGTGACAAATGTGTCAAGTTTATGTAGTGGAATTACACACAGGTCCTTTATTTCATCTTCTTTAACCCTAATTGGACTCCACTCAATATCATTAGAAGAAAAAGGTTGCATCACTTCGTCAGCTGCATCTTGCACTTCAAGTTGCGAAATCAAGTATCACTTGAATTTCTCCCCATTGCATTGAACTATGATTGATAATTGACGTGTAGAAACATGACAACTAGAGAAATTGGTAAGTGCATGTCATTTGGTATTCCATCTCTCTAGCCTAGTTAGGAATAATTGAAGTATTATACATATCAAAAAAATCTATAAATATTTCTACTAAATAAAAATTGATTTGCTTAATATGGTATTAGAGAAAAGCCAGTGAAGAATAATTAGATACAAACAAAGAATTGACTATACCAAGAAAACTAAGATTTTAGTTTAATTTGTACCATCTTTCAAGGACTTATCCCTTGAAGAACCCTTAAATCATAAACCTTTTTCACTATTGATGATGATAGAGTTATAAACAATGTATTATTGATAGTGATCACATATCTAGTAATTTATGATATTGTTGTTGATCAAGTCATCTAGTGTTTAGATTTGCATCCTTGATGAGTGCATTGGGCTTCCTTATTATGGTTGACAATACTAAATGAGTGCATCTATTTCCAAGAATAAGTGTAGTTATAGCAAGACATATGTTGTTCAAGAACCCTTAAGTTAGTATGCAAGATATAGCCATTCAAAAGGTTCAAATTCATTTTGTTTACATGGTATTTGGTTTCTTTATTTATTGAGAAAACCCTTTGCATAAGCTATTAAATTTGTTCATTAGCTCTAGAATTTATGATTGACATCTTATAAAAGTAGAGGTATTGTGCACCTTGGTGAATCCTATTTGTCTATGCACTATTTTTTCTGGCTGCTAGCATGCAACAAGCATGAAAATCAAATACGAGTTTGATATCTTGGAACACAATAAAGAGCCACTATCTAAGTCTCATTGTGTGAATTCATATCTTGATTTGGAGATTTATGAACAAATTATGCCGAATAAAGAAGAAGACTTCATCTTTGCAAGATTGTCATTCAAAAAGATTGTTAAAATATGAAACAGTTCATCAATGACCCATATGATGAGTTGTTGGCAAGATGGCATAAGTTATTACTATGTGCAGTCATAGACACTAAATGAATCTACTTAAATAAAACTTGTAATATTTCAAATGATGGAGATATCCCTATCATAGGAAAACTTAAGGATGTGTTCCTTATCTTTCAAGGATTCTAATTTCAAATACCTAATCTTTCAAGAATATATAGCAGATCCAAATAATATGACAAGTACAAATATTAGTAACTGCAAGGCATTTCAAATTCTATCTCACCTGCCTATATTGAGAGATAATTTAAGTATTATCCATTTATCAATATCATAATCATCTACACATATAAACCTAATTTACTTCGCAAACATCTTGTTCATTCTCAATTCAAATACTATGATATCTTTTGAAATTGTCCTAAATCATGTCATCAATGCTTTCAAACAGATCTACGTTAATGTGTGTTAACTAAAACTAATAAAATCATTTACTATTTACCTAAGTATAATAAACAAAACCATACAACTATTTCTTATGATGCAATATGTTTTTGTCTTTCTTTGATGTGGTTGAAACCATACAACTATTTAGAATGATTTAATGTGTCTTTGTCTTTGTTCACAATTGTCAAAATCATATAACTATTCCAAATGATGTAATGTTTTAATTTTTTGTTGTGGTCGAAACTAGCCTGTAATAATGTACATCTCCATCATAAAAACAATCATTGAATAAAGAAACTTAAGAGTAAACTGAAACAAAATTAAATTATGAAAATTGACATAAGGGGGTTTGCATGTGGGACCCATTTAATAGTTCGCTAATTTGGTAGTGTCAAATACATGAAAATAATATGAACTAAAAATTTAAGTTTTTTGAAAGTGTTATTTACATGGTAATGCTAGAATGATTTAGAATAAATGAGAGAGGGGGGAGGGGTGGTGAATCTTTTATCCTCAGGTCTAGATGTACCAATTAATTTTTTTAACTCATCAAACAACTCAAATCTAATCATTAAGTAGCTCAGTCTCTACAAAAATTTATCAATGACATAAAATTGTAGTCCACTATCTCAATAATAAAAAACTTGCAAAATGTAAAATATTAACAATAAAACATCTCAAATAAAATCCACACAAATAAGACACTATATTTAATGTGGAAACCCAATTTGGGAAAAAAACATCAGCAAAATGTCACAATTTTTTCACTCTTCTGAAGTGAGCTCTATTAGGAACCAACCCTATTAAAGGTTATGATACATACTATTAGTTGTGACCCTATTAAAGGATGTAATCTTCCTATTAGGAGTGGTCTTGTTAGAGGACTTAAGAACATTCCATTAGAATGCCACCTTGATTAAAGGATTTCAATTGATACAATGGTTAGAAAGTAACAATAGGTTGATATGAATAAATACAACTCACTTTGTAAATATAGACCACAATCTAGTCCAACAACTAATTCATTGACTAGCCTCCATTATCATCTCTATCATTGATTCACTTGGCAACCCTTCAAGCAATCACTCTTCACCTCAACATTTCATTATTGAACCGTCTGCTCATATTCACCAATCAACATATTCAACAACTTCTCCTACTTCTTCAGGTTTGCTAACCTCTTTAGGTTAATCCTTATGCCTCCTTAAATAGGAAACTTTGATCTTTTCCCCCTTAAGCACCACCACTGATCTTAGGGTTAGGTCAGATTTATCGAATCCATCCATCTTTTTGTTTCCTTAATCTAGAAACTTCTCCAAAATTCTCTTTGAATCTATGCATAGAAATTCTTAAACATGGTTTCCATTGCATTAAATGTTCCACCTCATTGATTCTTATCTTCAACATACTTTCCATACTTCAAGAATTCAACTATGTCGGCCAAGAAACTCATTCCTTCACAAAATAACAAATGTTGACACTCGGCCAAAACTATGTTCCTCAACCTCGGTCATCACTGGATAACTCAGTTAATGCTAACTTGTCGTGCTCGGCTTACACTATCTTCACTTGAACCATTTTAATAGATCTTGGTCTATCTTTTATGTTACTTTATCATTACCAGTTCTCAATCAACACTCAGTTTTCTCAACTTCTACTATTTACTCGATCGACACTAGCACAACTTAGCTTCAACTATAAGTTTCTTAATATTCTACTTTGATGCTCAATTAATCCTAGGTATTTGTTCCTTTATTGATCATCTCTTCTAAGCTTCAACACAACTATCTTCTCAACTTAGTGTTATGATTAAACAACACATCATCTTGCCAAAGTCAAACTGATCAAGTGTCCATTGTAATTCCACATAACTCAAACTTTTCACTAGGTCCTCTTGTTATCTCTCCTCCTCAAATCCTCATCATCAATCATCTTGATATTGACCTCTACTCAGGTAGAAACTGTCTCACCAATAAGGTTTGACATCAATGACAATATAATGATTGTTCCAATTTTAGTTTCCAACAATCTTCCTCTTTGGCATTGATGACAACATCTTTAGCTACCATACAATCAAAATATCATTCAACTTGCTTCAATCAACTCTTTGTATGTTCAATAATAGATCTTCATTAATATCCTTAGTGTCAGTTTGATTCTCATCTCAGTAACCAACAATCTCTCTAATTCTCTTCCTTTTAGTTTCATTTTGATTCTCATTCATGTAGCCTTGATATGCAACACCTCTACTTATAATGCCAATAGATCCCTTTGTCATATCAAAACAATAGCTTCCTCTTGGATATACATCTTATGAACCTCTTCTCAATTTATTTGAAGGCAACATATGATTCTCTGATTACTACATAGGTAACTTCTGAATTGCTCCCTTGACATCTTACATGTATGACTTCTATAAGCTCTCCCTCTTTGCTTCTTCATTTAGTAACTTCATAATCTCATTCTTTTTCACTATTAATGGTAACTATTCTCATATCTCCCTCTTTACTCATGTTTCCATGGTAACTATATACATATCTCCCTCTTTGACAACAATGCCATAGACACTTCCAACAATACTTCATCATCTTCAGGAAACTCTATCTTATACATTTTCAACATGTAGATATCTCTTGGTTAGTTCTCTCAACTAGGTTATTTTGTCATCTTGCTTATGATTGATTCAACATCTTGTGCTTCTCACTTCATATCTTTAGGTAGGTCCTAAAGTGTGACTTTTTGCAACAACTTGTAAGATATTCTGATCAACACATTTGATGCAGAGCTCAATCTTAGTTTAAGTAGCCTCAATTAGGGGAATTACCCCTAGTTTACCTCTTAGATACTTATGTGCATCCTCAAGTAAAGTTTTTTTGAATATATCAACTATCTATTCCTTTGTATTCACATATTCCAATGTCACTTCTTTGTCTTGAAACAACTCTCTCAAGTAATGATACTTGATAGCAATATGCTTAGTCTTAGTATGTATCATAGGATTTTTACATATGTTTATAGCACTTTTTTTATCATAGAACATAACAATAGGTTCAATGATCTCTTCCTTCATTCCTTTCAACAATTGCATGATCCATACTGATAGCTCTCATTTTCACTATACTAAACTTTTGATCTTCATTGCGGAAATGATTTGAAATTATGTTAGATTGTTAGGGTTTTGTGTTTCATTTATTTATCAATTTTCAAATAGAACCCTAGTAATGTTATTTTACCCGAGTTCAAATAGTAAAAATCTTTCCCTAGGGTTTTATTCGGGTACCTTAAGGTTGTATTCTTATCTTGCCATTAAAAGTTTCAATCAAAACTGCAACCTTTTGGCCCTTATCCTAAGTTTTTTAGGCAAGATTTTTTATGTCTTTCAAATCCTAGAGCTCTGATCTTATGATTATGGCCTTGGCATCTAGTCGCAGGCTTGCTTTTCTTACTCTTGATGTTATGACACAAGGTTTAGCAAAGGATCGTGGAGTGATCTTTTGGGTTCCCTAATGTTAAGATATTCTGTTATCATAATATCGTAGGTTTCTAATGGAAGGTATAATTCATGGTGTGAAATATTATGACAAACATGCAGTCAAGGTATTATAAAAGCATAATGGAGGAATTACGACCATGCGATAAGTGGGTTGTCATAGGATCGTAGTATGAGAGTATAACAAAAAAGATGGAAGGCACCGATCCTACCATGAAGATATAATCATAGCATTGTAATGGTTTATCTTAGGTATTTTGATGCTACACTAAGTACCCTAACTGTGAGATTAGGGAAGAGGATTTTAAGGATCATGATGTTATGGGGACGGTGATCCTAAGATCGTAAAGCCACAAATGAAAATGCAAGTTGATAGTTCAAATAAAAAATGTGATGAGTCTTCTATCCTGATTGGTCAAATAATGCAAAGTGTACAAGGTGGATGCCATGTCAAGCTGATGGCACCAAAAATGTCTTTACATATGTCTATGATATGACACAACTCATTCTATGATCTTACGATAGACGATGCTCTGTAAGATCTTAAGGTTAGCAGAAGGGTGTTGCGATGCTATGACAAGAAATGCATCAAGGGATCGTAGAGGTAAAGTTTGGTGTTGAAAATATTATGATGAAGGAAGGTGACAGTCTCTCGTAGCATTGTAGGGGTAAAGAAGATGACCGCCAAAGTCACGAAGTAGTTAGCTGACCCATGATCATAGGATTGTAAGTCAAAGAAAGATGAGATGGGATGTTACGATGTGCAATATAAACCACCTATCATGATATCATAAAGTTTTTAAAGGAAAACTCTGATGTTGTGGTAGCTAGTATATCATGAGATCGTAGAGACTTTTTCCAAGCCTTGCAACAATGTGATAAGGGTTTTTTTAACTTCAGGAGATCATAAGATGGAAGGATATTTCTTCCTTGCCTAAATTATTATGAGGGTTTTGACTCTAGGGTCAATTGTAGGATCGTACACCCTAAGTTGACATTATGTTTTCCATTTCTTGAGCTGGAAATGATAAAAGGTTCTTGACCAATGAGATTTAAGCAATAAACAAAAAGTGTAATGGTGGATAATGATGATGTCGCTCCCCTGAGGTGACTATATAAGCTGAATTTTAAGGCTCAAGCATGCTAAAAATCAATGCAAAGGGACATTGATGATGAACGTTCAGTTATAAATATATTCTACTGATTAGTTACAATTTACCATTCACAAAGAGAAAATCTAAGAAGTTACAGAGTTTTCAATACATGCAAATTATTGTTTTCATTGCCCAGATATAGCTTTGCACATTGTTTTCAAGCTAGTTTAGAATGTCTGATAAGGAGGTTGAAGAAATTTAGGCAATGAACATGGAAGTGGCAGAAACCTCCACTTCCAAGGGAGGAAAACTAAGATAGAAGAAACCAAACCAATTTGTTAAGGAATGATTAAAACTATTCCCAGGATCCTCAAATGCAAATGTAGTAGATGATCATGCTTTCATAGACCCATACACATTATGTAGAGATGCTACATGCCCTGGGGTCATAGTTTCTGAGCTTTTTAAGTATTTTTATCATAACAGAGAGAAGACAATCCCTATTTGCAACCCTTGGAAGAAGAATTTGGTGAAATTAATATTTTCAGAGGTCTTTGTTGATGTTGATTTGGTGAAAGCCGTAATCAAGTCATACAACCTTGCCACCAAATCATTCCATAGGAAGGATGGAACTATCCTGTACACTCTAGACTGTGCCTTATTCATTGAAGCATTTGGATTAGACAGTGCTATGCATGAGCTAGTATATTTGGAAGATCTACAGAGAAAATTTGAGAGAAACACCAAGGCATACACAGGAAAATCAATGATATAGGATATCCCAATGGACTTGAAGAGTGTAGGTGATTACCCTAAGAAAGTGAAAAAGATAATGCCTTTGGATAAATTCAAGAATTATTTTGTGAAAACAGTGTATGGTGTCCACAAGGTGGTTGGAAAAGATGGATCAAACATGGTGTATGGAGCTGAATTTATTATTGCCAGAGATGTGGAAGACTCCTACCATGGTGGAGAATATGATTATGTTAAGTTCATTCTAGCAAAGATGAAGGAGAATATTAAGCTGGCCTAGAGAAGAGAAATGAAGAATTTTTGTTTCCTTCATTACTCACTATTGATGCATCTAATCCTATACAAGAATGTGGGATATTTTAGTTTAGATTTCATTAATCACACCTTTGATGCTAATTAAGAGTTGCTAATTCAATTATGGACATGGGTATGAGACACTTCTTATCACTATTCTAATTATGTCTCATTTTTCAATAATTTTAGTGTTGTTATAATGAAAATGCTAGATCCAGGTTACTTTAGGGCACTTGATATCCTAAAGAGTCTCTTGAGACAAGCCCTGCTCCCTAAGGGTAAGAGATTAGATCATAATTGGGGGGATATTTTCATATTCCCAAAATTTTCCTTGATAAGAGTATATGGTTGTCCCCAACCACCCCACATATTGCCTAAATTCGTTCCTTCTAGGTTAGGTATTATTGAATTCATGTGGCAACTACTTATGGTAAACAAAGAATACTTAGGGCCCAAGGTGCATAAGGGCACTTTCCTATGTAGATGTTTTAAGGTGGGAGACTTTTCAATTGGAAAAGAATCCCTGGACTATATTCATTCTTTCCTCCACCATTGCAATTTGTCAACAACAACATATAGAATCTATGACCCTGATAATTGGATGAGGGCTACCCTCAAAGAAAATGAGAATTATGTGTTGCCAAGTACCAAGGAGTTACCCCATGAGGACATTATTCCTAATACTATTGCAGAGGGGGAGGCAATAGATAAATTGGCCAAACTTGGTAATATTTTGAGTGTAGAAAGGGAAATGAAGAGAGTGGATCCCAATTTTAAGGGATCTTATATGGATATCCCCTATCCTTATAGGATCAGGAAGATGGTCACTAACCATGCTGAAATCATGGCCCAAATTCCAAAAGGATCCATAGGAGAAGAGGAGATGGTGTGTCTTGATAGCTTTGAGCCTGATATGGTCCCAAAAATAAAGGAAGATGAGCCTAGTGAGGCATCATGGGTCACTAGGGGAAACAAGAAACAAAAGATTGTCCATATCCCTATAGAAGTAAAACAAAGAAAACTGCAAATTCTACCTAGTAAGAATCAATTCTTTGTTGATTTAAGGCAAATTTATATACAAGACAAGGTTAGAGAAACTGAGAATACACTCACAGACCTAGAGCTAGCAGTAGTGACAAGGCTAGATAACAGGATCATCCAAGTCCAACAATTTATGGAAGATGATAATTTCATCAAATTAGCTGAGCTCAAAAGTTTTTTGTACAAAATAAAACAGACTGAGTTGGTATAGAAGATGAAATTAGGAGAGTCAGATGAGCAAAAATTAGAACTGGTCAAGAAGTTGCAAGCTTATGATCCTGAGAGTGAAGTTATGACTCTGGAGGAGACAAGGGACCTTGTACAGAGAAGTGGGATGTTGTTGGTACTCGGTTGGGATTTGAAGAAAGCTTTTATGCTTGATTAGATTAGGAGACAAGGAAATTCCATCTCATATGAGGCATATGGTGTTGATGGATTACAAAGAGGAACAAGGCTCAACATTGACACCAAATCTCTAGCAGTTTGGACAATGGCCCCTACATCAAATAAACCTAAATTAATGGATGTGCAGAGCACAAAATAGGGCAACATGGTTGTGTGGAATTTACAGGGAACTTCAGGCATGAAAATTTCAAAGGCCATGAAGCATTTTTCGTTCATGAATGAGGCCAAGGTAGAAGAGATAGAGACTAGACTTGCTAAGTTTTTACATCACTATATAGATGTGAGGAAGCTCTATGAGGATGAGCTTAAGAAAATCCATGTCTACAAAGAAATGGTTGAAGAGCTTGAGGCTAAGGTCTAAGTACTAGAAGCTAAAGTTGCATCCCTTAGAGAGAAACTTGTAAATGTAGAGCAAGTGGTTACTGCAAAGTAGGGACAAGAACAAGACAATCCAAAGTAGCTAGCTAAGGACACAACTGAGGCCCCACCACAAACAAATGAGCTAGAGACAAAAGATACAACAGAACCTAGTAGAATGAGCATTGATGCTCCACCAACTCAACAAGGAGGTGAGGTAAGGGCATCTGTCCTTAAGTGTATGGTTGGCCATAGTGTTGAAATTCTAAAAAACAGCTCTCAATAGGCCCATGCACTATTTTTTTCTTTACAAAGTGCTAAGAAATTTTGCAATGAGGCACTGTCATGGCTATCACCTACATTCACTCTGTAGGGGCCATATACTTAGGTTTTAGAGAGGCTTATTATGATGATGGCTAAAAAGCTAGATTTTCCTGATAAAATAATTAGAGTGAAGGAGAGCTTGGAAATAGTTAAGGAGTTAATTGGTTTCTTCACGGGGAAATTATAGATTACACAAAGTAAACTAAAAGTTTTATCTCAAGGAATTGGGCCCTACATACCACCAATTTTGGATGATAGTAATGTGGTGAAGGAGTGACATAACTAGTCTAATGCATTTAGTGCAATGTTGACTCAAGAGGTCACAGTGGCTATTTTTGACGACATCAGTGATTCCCCTTTTCATAATTTGATTGACTCCCTATTCAAAGAAGAAATAGATTTGAATAAATTCATAATGGAATCTAAGGTCATAACGGATGCTAGGTGGACTAAAGCCACTAAGGACCTAGAGGAGGTAAAAAATACAAAATGGCCCACCGAGCAAGAGATCTATGTGTTGGAAGTGGTGGGAGAAATAAAGGCCTTACTGACAGGCAGCAACTGAAACATTATTAAGGTTAAAGGAAAATAAAAAATTGAAAGATAAGATCAGATACACTGATCACTTTATTAGAAGGATAAAACTCTCATAAATAGGCCTATAAAATTCTGAAACTTTTGAGGAAGCAGATGATAGAAGAAGAAAAAGTATAGTAAAGATAAAGTTGTTGTAGTAAAGTGCCACCTATTGACTTTTCAACTACCCTCCTAATTTTGGAACAAGTACAGGAGAATGTTTTTTATTATCTTTTTGTATGTCTTTCCTTTCTCTTTTTCATTAATGTAATCACATGTGTCCTCCCATCTGTAGCTTGTTGCAATCCTATATAAGGATTTCCAAGATGAGGAGTTGAGGTTAGAAATCTATATATTTTTCAATTTATGTTATATTTATAGTCCATCCAGTCTTTTGTGATTGTATAAATGTGTTCAAATTTGTGAATTTGAGAGAGTAATGAATATGAATGATCAAATTGCCAAGTTTTGAGTTATATTGTAAGTCTATATCTAGTGTTGTATGTATTTTCAAAGGAAATTAATACAAAAGGGAATTTATGCACATTTGTGTATTTGAATTTTGTCTCCTTCCTTGCATATATGTGATTTTGAGATTGAAATGGGCAATGCTCTTTCAGTTTAATACAATTCAGTAGATTGTATATCTCATGTTGATTGCATTTAGTTAAAGGAATTAAGTAATTGCTTTCAATAAGAGGTAGGGTTTTGGGTATATGAGAGGGATATGATAAGAATGAAGTTCAGAGTTCATTGTTGACAAATTTAACTACAAGTTAGTTAAATAGGTCCAAGACTGTTGGTACTGACTCTATATAAAAATGGATAATGCTTTGATCACTTAATTTAAGTTGCAAGTTGATAGTTTATACAATTGCAAGATATATACATCAATTATAACTAATTTTCCATTTCAAGTAATCAAGAACTAAAATTGCTAGTCAACCCTTATTTATAATTGCTTTCTTGTTGATTATAAGTAGCCATTGTACTTAAGAAGTTTATTACAAAGTATAAGAAGAAGATTATGACCACCTTTCTACTATAGTGGATAATCTTGAAGATAAGAATATCGTAAAATTTGTTAGATAAATCCCTAAGGCTTACCCACCTTGGCCCTATGGAGCCTAAAGTGAAGGGATTATTTGTATACTTTGTTGAAGTTGGTCTAGAAGCTAAGACTGATCACACTAAATATAGGATTTGGCTAATCCTTAGGTTGGTTTTTGTCTTATGTTTTCTAGTATTGGGTTTAAGGTACCTAGTAGTCTAAAAAACAACCAACACATACTATGTTAGAATAATTAATTGTTGCACCTACATATTCAGCTTCAACTATAGATTGGACAATGGAATTTTTCTTCATCCTTGTTCATGAGACTAGTCTCTTTCCTAGAAAGAAAGCTCTACCACTTGTACTTTTTCTATCATCAACATTACCATCCTAATTTGCATCAGTATGCACTTTTAGTTCAAACTTGTCATTCTTCTTGTAATATAGTCCATAATCCTCTATTTCTTTCAAATATTTTAGTATTCTTTTCACAACCATCATGTGATTCTCCTTAAGATTTGCAAAAAATTCCAATAGCTAGTGCAATATCTGGTCTGATATAAACAAAATATTGCAAATTTTCAATTGTTGATCTATATAAAGTTTGATTCACATTAGTAGAATCATTATTCTTTAAGAGTTTATGTCTAGTAGAAATGGGTGTTCCAACTGGTCTTGAGTCTTCCATTCCAAAAGTTTTTAGTGTCTCCTTGATATATTTTGATTGTGTAATGTTAATACCTTTCTTCATTTGGTACACTTGCAAGCCAACAAAAAAATTGATCTCTTCAAACATAGACATCTCAAACTCTTGTATCATTTGATATGCAAATGGCTTACACAATGCATCCTTTCCTCCAAATATGATATCATCAACAAATATCTTAGCTAACAATATCCCTTTATCAGACTCAGTCTTCAAGTATAGAATACCATTTTCATTTGTCCTTTCAAAAAAAATCTTCACCAGATACATATGCAATCTTTCATAGCACACTCTAGGGGCTTGTTTCAATTCATACAAAGCTTTGTGCAACTTACATACCAGATTACTTTTGTTTGGGTCAACAAATCCTTTAGTTTGTTCAATGTAGATTTCTTCTTCCAGAATTCCATTTAGAATGCAAACTTGACATCCATTTGGTATACTTTGAATCCTTTGTAAGAAACAAATGCAAGTAGAGTTCTCAATCCTAATCTTGCAACACAAGCAAATATCTCCCCATAGCCAATACCTTCTTCTTGTGCATATCACTTAAAAACTAGCCTTTCTTTGGTTCTTGTTACTACACCTTTTTGATTCAAATTTTTTTTGAATACCCACTTTGTACCAATAACATGCTTGTCTTTTGGTCTAGGTACCAGTGACCATGTTTTGTTGTTCTTTATCTACTCAATCTCTTCATTCATTGCTTGGATCCAATGTTCATTATCCAAAACATCTATGATTTGGGCTCAAATTCACTTAGTAAGCATGTGTTACTCAATATTTTCCTTGTCATAACTCTAAATTATTTGTCTCTAATTATTTTATTAGTTACATGATGTCTCCTCACATATCTTGCTAATGTAAGTTCCTTTCTTTTTCCTTCTCCTTCAGGTTCATCTTGTAGATTTGCTTCAGGAAACACTTCTTGTATTTCAGTTTGTTCCAATGGTTGTTTTACAATTACTTGTTGATGATTGGCATGCTTTACCTAACATTCAACATGTATTTCTTGATGCTCAACATGTTGTTGCTACTCAACAACTTTCTTCTCAGGTTCGGCTAACGTGTTGGACTCACCTTCATCAAAGTATGTAAAACTTTTGTAATCTTCAAGTTCTTTCTTACATTCAACTTCATTATTTTCTACATATTCATCAAATTTCACATATTTACTTTCCACAACTTTGTTAGTATTAGAGTTCAAAAACTTATATGCTTTTCTCTCAGTGGAGAAACTTAAGAATATAACTTCATCACTTTTTGCATCAAGTTTTCCATTTCTATTATCTTTCAGTATATAACATTTGCATCCAAAAACTTTGAAATATTTCACATTAGGTGCATAACCATACCATAACTCAAAATGTATAAAACTCATACCTTTCTTGACTTGTACTCTATTCAAGGTATAAACATATGTACTTATAACTTCTCTCTAGTACTTAGGTGCAAAATTATTCTCCATCACCAATGTCATAGCATAGTGCATGATTGATCTATTCCTCCTTTCAGCTATACCATTATGTGGAGGGGTCCTTCATGAAGACATTTGTCTCTTGATTCCTCTATCATTGAAGAATGTGTTGAATTCCTCATATATGAATTCACTTCCTCTATCAAATCTCAAACACTTCAATCTTTTACTTGTTTCCTTTTTAACTCTAGCCAAATACCACTTAAACATTTGAAATGCATAAGATTTTTTTTTAAATAGCCATTAGTCTAGAGTAGTCATCAACAAATAGAATAAAGTATTTGTCACCACAGTAGCTTTGCACACCAATAGGTCCACAAAGGTCAATATAAACCAAATCTAAAATAACATCATAAGTATAGGTCTTGCTCTTGAAACTAGGCTTGTCATTTTTCCCAAGTAACATTATTTACACATCACATAATCATGTTTCTTCAATCTTGGTAACCCTCTTACTTTATTTATCTTACTAATGCTTACCAAATTGTCAAATTTCACATAACATAGCCTCTTATGCCATAACCATATATCATCACATTGTGAAAATAAACATGTATCATTAGATAGGTCTAGATAGAACAAATTACCTCTTGTTTGATCTCCATTTCCAATTAGTTCTCCTAAACCATTGTAGATCTTGGCCTTCTTATTCTCAAATTCAACTTTGTAGCTTGAACTATTCAACCATTCCACACTCAAAAAATTATAGTTAATTCCTTCAACCCAATAAGAATTATCACATCTGATCTTATCAGTCAATTTTATTGATCCTTTACATGTCACAATACATGGTGCATCATTACCAAACTTAACACTACATCCTTTATAATGTTCTAGGTTTTTAAACTTACTTTTATCACAAGTCATATGATTAAGAAACCACTATCAATAATCCATCTATCACCTTTACTCACACATGAAATAAGTGCAATTTTCTCATCTTCATTAGAATCATCTTTCATAACAACATAAACAACTTCTTCATCATTACTACTAGATTCATCATCAATATCTTCTTCAGCAATGTAACAAGACTTCTTACATTTTCCTTTGTAGTCCTTGCATCCTTTGTTATCTTTTCCATCACTTCTTCATTTGAACTTGTTGTCTTTCTTCTCATCCTTGTCATCCCTATCAAGACATCTTGCAACAATATGACCAACTTTATTGCATGAAAAATAAATAACGAGTTTACCTTTGTATTTTCCTTTACCTCTTGGAAGTCTCCTAGAGCCATTAACTCTTTGAGATCCTCAAGATCATCATTAGAGGATTCAGTTTCACTAGCCTCATACTTTGATTTCTTCTTTTTAGACTCATGCAAAACAAATTGTGACTTGAAAGCAGATTCAATAGCAAGGGAATTAAAATTATCAAAGTTTAACAATTCAAAAGCAATGAGTGTACAACCCAGACTATCCAAGGTTAGATCATTACTAGGTGTACATCTCATGTCTTGTATTGTAAACACTCTAATAACATAAATAGGAAGTAAATTTCTCAATACCTTGTTGATCATAGTCTCATCACTAATCTTTCAATTGGCTCCTCTAATAGTATTTACAACTTGTTTGATTCTTCCAACATATTGAGCAATGTTCTCACCTTCTACCATCTTCATGTCATCAAACTTTTCTCTTAAGCTTTTTGATTTGGCTCTTAGTACATTATTATCTCTTCCATGGATCTTTTCCAATTTATCCCATATCTTCTTTGTTGTATTATAATCCTTTATATTGTCAAACTCAGAGTAACTTAGGGCATATGCAATTTTCAACATTGCATGATTGTGTTCTTGTTTCTCCTTTATCTATTGTGTTGTCAAAGGTGTAGGTATAGTTACATAATCATTTTTCAAGTAGAATATTGTTGAATCTCCAATTCCAACTATATGTAGCTTCATCAAACTTTTCCATGCAGGATAGTTCTCCTTGTTTAACTTGGGTATCTCCTCTATGTACATCTTGATCTTTAACTTTAAGACCCTTCAAACTTTTCTCTACGAGAACCAAAGCTTTGATACCAATTGTTAGAATGCTTTAGAAAAAAAAAGAAGGTTGGGTGGGTGGGGGGTTAAATTAGTTATCCTCAAGTCCAGATGTACCATTAAACTTTTCAACTCATCAAATAACTTAGATCTAATTATTAAGTAGCTTAGTTGCTATAGCATTATCTGTAACATAAACTTGTAGTCCACTATCCTAATAATAACAAACTTACATAATGTAAAAAATTAACAAGAAAACATCTCAAATAACATCCACACAAGTAAGACTCTAGGATTTAATGTAGGAATCCAATTTGGGAAAAATGATGGACAACATGTCACCAATTTTTTACTCTTCTGAAGTGAGCTCTGTTAGGAGCCAACCTAGTTAAAAGTTATAATACACACTATTAGGCACAATCCTTTTAAATGATTTAATCACCCTATTAGGAGTGGACTTGTTAGAGGACTTAAGAACATTCCATTAGAATGTCACCTTGATTAAATGATTTACACATGACTGTTAGGTCAATGCTGATTAAAGGATTTCAACTAATACAATGGTTAGAAAGTAACAATAGGTTGATCTGAATAAATACAACTCACTTTACAAATATAGATCACAATTTGACCCAACAACTAATTTATTGACTAGCCTCCATTATCATCTCCATCACTAATTCACTTGACAAAACTTCAAGAAATCACTCTTCACCTCAACACTTCACTATTCAACCTTCTGCTCAAATTTGACAATCAATAGAATCAACAACTACTCCTACCTCTTTAGATCTGCTAACCTCTCTAGGTTAATCCTTACACCTCCTTAAATAGGCATCTTTGATCTTTTCCACTCAAACACCACCATTGATCTTAAGGTTAGGTTAGATTCATGGAATCCATCCATCTTTTTGTTTCCTCCTCATTCTAGAAACTTCTCCAAACTTCCCTTTGAATCTATGCATAGAAATACTCAAACACAATTTCCCTTGAATTAAATGTTCCATCTCATCAATTCTTATCTTCAAAATTCTTTCCATACTTCAAGAATTCAACTATGTCAGCTAGGAATCTCAATTCCTTCACAAAATAACAAATGTTGACACTTGACTAAAGCTATGTTCCTCAGGCTTGGCCATCATTAGATAACTTGCTCAATACTAACTTGTCTCACTCAGCTTACACTATTTTCACCTAGTCTAGCTTTTCAGTTACTCTGTCTCTACTGGCACTTAGTTGACACTGAATTTTATCGGCTTTTACTATTTACTTAGTTGACAGTAGCATAAATCAGATTCAACTATAAGTTTCTTAATCTTTTGCTTTGAAGCTCAGTTAAGCCTATGTATTTGTTCCTTTATTGATCATTTCTTCTAGGCTTCAACAAAGCTATCTTCTCCACTTAGTGTTATGATCAAACAACACATTATCTTGCCGAAACCTAACTGATTAAGTGCCTATTGTAATTCCATATAACTTAAGCTTTCCACTAGCTCCTCTTTTTATCTCTTCTTCTCAAACCCTCTTCATCAATCATCTTCATATGACACTCTACTCAGATAGCATTTGTTGTACTAATCAATTTTGACATCAATGAAAATATAAAAATTGTTCCAATTGTAGTTTCCAATAGGAAAAACCATTTGTAGGCATGGTTAACTTCACTAGTTGTTCTTTTCACCCTAACTCTAGTTGGGATTTTTGGCATTACCCTAAGTCTCTCATCCTAACAGTTAACATCATTGTCTATTCCTACCAATTGTATTTTTTTTGGCATCGTAAATATTTTAAGATATGATATAATTAAAAAATAGAACCCTTCAAAAAAACCAAACATTAATATGTTGTTCAAACCATGATCACATCTTCAAACATGAAAAAATGAAACATTTTTCACTCGTTATGAATACAACAACTAAACCAACCTTCTATCTCACCAACGTGTCATGTTGTGCCCAAATCCCACTATAGTCTTGACACTCAAAGTACAAAACAAGGCCACACATCCAAATTATTAATCTGTTAAAATCACAAGTGCATGTTCAAACATTAAGAAAGGAGATGAAGCATTTCAAAAATGAATACAAAATGTAAAACCCACCTACTATCTTGTATAATTTCTATGATTTTAACCAGCGACCCCCAAATTGTAGTGGGGTTTTGACACAACAACTACATAATAGAACATAATTTCAATACTCATTTTTTTGTAAAGCACAATTACATGTGACAATATCATATGCAAATAACTGATATCAAATAGCAGATCGATATATTACCTGCCATGTCGATTCCAAATGCTTTTTGATAATAGATACTACAAAATAACCTAGATGCATCTTCATCTCTATTGAAAACATAAAACAAAATGTGTGATTGTGTTTTGGCTTAAGAAAGCCACAAATTTATAACTGGTTCTTTCATTGTTCTTTCCCTATTAGACATATGCTTCAAGTTTCTACAAAATTCAATGCAGGCATTAAGCATATTAACTCCCTTCCTTTCCCTTGGGTACCAAACTAAATCACTTCAACAATCTACCCATTCAACGATTTGTAAACTTCAGTCAAGTAACTTGCAGTCCCAAAGTGACCAAGTGCATTTATAAGTGTCTCAGATGTGAGCTAAGATTTTTTCTGACAACATTGGCCACCACAAGTCCATGCTGTGAACTTATGGGAATTTGCTACTTGGTAAAATTTCACAAGTCACTTGTCACTTCGGCCACATTCACATCAAAAATCATGTCGTGGAGGCATCTAATTGCCATGGCATTTTCATGTATGTATCTATGTATCCCTTTTTCCTATATGAGTGTTGTACGATGGTACACTTTATCATGAGGATAGCTACATCTGTTAATTATCAATATCATTAATTCCTATAGAATTATCTATCGTATTGTCTAAGTACTCATATTAAAAAAATTCATCCTCAAAATACATCCAAAGCATAATTCCTTTTGGTTGGTGCTTCAATCTATCTATAATAATTGTAAATAGATGTAAAAATATTAAGGGTGTAAAATATATTATATTTATGAGTGTGGGAATATTTTTTTGCCTTCTTTTAAATCAAGAAAAGAAATTATAATCAATAATATCCTCTTCATGTTGTGTATCTCCCCCATAGAGTTATTCCTTCTCTTTAGATGAATCTTTCTAAATCTCCCTAATAAAGTAGAGATGTTTTTCATGTATACATCTCCTCCATTGACATCAATCACAAAGGCCTTAGTATGTCAATCATCTACTCCAAGTCTTCAACCATCTCAAGTGTCCAAAGAAATTGTTCAAGAACAATTACCAAGAGTCCTATGTGACTCTACTCATCATAGATACTCCCCATACATGAAGCATCAACATTCAGTTTAGTCAAACAATAGTGCTTTGTAGCATTGGAATGATGCAATCTCTGCTTCATCTACTATGAAGTGGGCAGGGGCATAACCCCAAACATACCTCTTAGGTACTGAAATGTATCTGTAGGTAAGGGATTTGTAAAGATATCTTCAATCTAATCTTTGGTACTAATGTACTCCAATCTGATTTCTTTCTTTGCAAACTTCTCTTTGAAAACATGATACTTAATAGATATATTCTTAGTTTCATAATGCAATTCTTACACATACTTATTGTACTTGTATTATCATAATATATGATAACAGGTTCTAAAAATTCTATCCCAATATCTTTCACAATTTGCTTCATCCATATGACTTGATTACAATTATTTGTTGTTGCTACATACTTTCCCTCAGCTATGCTATGTGAAATACAATCTTATTTCTTGCTTAGCCAAGAAACCAATCTTCCTCCAAGAAAAAAATGCTCCATCATTGATTTTTTTTGTCATCCATATTGCTTGCCCAATCCACATCAACATAAGCACATAAAGTTAAATCACTCGATTTGCCATACTATATCCCATAATTAGACGTTCCCTTCAAACATCTGAATATCCTCTTTACTAAAACATAATTATACTCCTTAGGATAATCTTGAAATCTAGCTACAATCCCAACTGCATTTTATATATTTGGTTTAGAGTGAGTCAAACATTGCAAAACTCCAATCATGGATTTGTACTTCTTTTGCTCAATTGTAGGTGTCTCATCCTTGATAGATAACTTATGAAAAACTATCATTGATCTACCAACATGCTTACAACTTTCTATGCTAAATCTTTTCAGCAAGTCTTTCAAAAACTTAGCTTGTGAAATGAAAATTTCATCACTATTTCACACAATTTGTAAACCTAGGAAGAACTTTGTCTCACCAATCATGCTCATCTCAAACTTATTCTTCATTTCTTAAGAAAACTTATCACTTACTTCATCATTACCTCTAAAAATTATGTCATCAACAAATATTACTAATATCATCAAACCATTCTCAATTTCTTTCAGATACAAGTTACTATCTATTGTACCTTTAGAAAATCCAAGCTCTGTCAAATACTTGTCCAACCTTGCATATCGGGTTCTAGGTGCTTGCTTTAAACCATATAGATCTTTCTTCAATCTGCATATCATATCCTTGATTTCTGTCAAAGGAAATCCTTCAGTCTACTAAATGTATACCTCTTCTTCAAATTTTCATTTAGAAAGGTTGATTTGATGTACATCTAATACACTTTGAACTTCCTGTGTGTTGCTTAAGCCAAAAACATTCTCACTGCTTCCATTCTAGCTACAAGGGCATATGTTTCCTCATAATATATCCCTTCTTGCTATGAGTAACCTTTGCATACTAGTCTAGCTTTGTTTCTTACAACTTCATCTTGTTCATTCATCTTGTTTCTGAACACCCATTTAGTTCCTATGATGTTCTTGTCTTTAGGCCTAGGAACCAATTCCCATGTGTCATTCTTCACAATCTGATCTAGTTCTTCCTTCACTACCGAATCCAATGATCATCTTTGCATGCCTCATCTACACTCTTGGGTTCAACTTGAGAAATCAAACATTATTCCTCATTTATTCTATTTCTTGTCATTACTCCCTTTATCTTTGCTTCTAATTATCTTCTTTGGAGGGTGATTCTTTGTCAGGTTTCTATTAGAGGTAGGAGTTGCTAACTCAACTATTATCTCATCTCTTGGTTTTGATATATACTCTCCTTTATGCTCAACAATTTGTACATCATTCTATAGATCATTGTTAATCTCAAAGAAAAGTTCCACATTCTCATGGTTAGCCTTTTAATAAAAAATAGTTACTGATGCTATCTCTTCTTGTACTTCCTCTTTCTTATTTAGTTCAAGCTTATTATCATCATAGTCATTCAAGAATATTTCCAGACTTGCTTTAAATTATTCATCTTCATCAAAACACAATTTTTTTCTAGTTTTTCTTACTCTCCTAGGGCATCTAGGTTAAAAATAATCAAACTATTTACATGTCCAACAAACAAAAAAAATTCATACCTTCTGGCTCTCTTTTCATAAGCAGAATAAAACCTTCTTTGATCTTCATGTCTTCTTCAGATCTGGATCTATCTTTACATGTTCTTCAATTCTTTTGTATGCAACAAAAGGATTCTAGATCTGGAAACTCGATGCTTAGTTCTTTACACTTTTTTGATGTCTCACCAAGAAACACCATCCTCTAGGTGTCAAAATTTCCTCCATCAGACTTAGGACTTTCTTTTTTGGAGTGACTTTCTAGTGATCTCCCATAGCTGTTAAGCTTTCTCTTGAAGGACTTGATGCTCTAATACCAATTGTTAAAATATATAGTCTACCAATATAACTGAGAGGCAGGTGAATTAGTTATCCAACTATTATTACAATTATCAACATTATTAGACCTTAACCATATGCACAATATAATCAACAACCATAACAAGATACTCATACAATAACACCAAATATGTTAACTAGGAAAACCCTTAATCAAAGGAAAAACCACGGTGGGGATGGTACCCACAAGAAGATGTACTAATATAAATATTCCTTGTTAGAGGATGGACCCTATTAAGAGTCTATGAAAACATTTAGTACATGTCAGTCCTTGTTAGGAGACTTTGAATCCCTGTTAGGATATTTCAACCCTATTAAAAGTTGTGGAAGGCATATGGACCCACTATCCAAACAACTTCAAGGGAAAGACCAATGGACCCACTATCTAAATGATGTTTACATTATTCCTTGCATAATAAGAGAATTGAACTATACTTCTCCTTCCTCTTCCACTGTCCTATCACCCAGATTTCAACTCCTTCTGATCTCGATACTAGAACACAAACTTCACATCCAATAATCCCTTGGATTGCTTACTCGCATTTACCAAACACTCTACTTCCTATTCACACACTTTACACTTAATTTTTGACATCACAATCATGCTTTACAACCAAGGAAAATTCTTTCCTTTATACCAAGCCCTCAAAATAATTCTTTGAGTTGGCCTTGAGACTTTCCCAATTAATTATAATAGGACCTTATTTAGATAATTAATTAATACAGCAGTGTTGGCTCATGATATATACAACTTCTCACAAATGTGACTCCAAGACTTGTGCACTCGCTAACATCATCATTAGACTATCCTATATCTATCTGTGACATCACATATCCTGATTCTATCTCTGTTAGGAGATACAATCCAATAATCAAAAAATTATTTATTAGGTACCATGTCTCTATATTTCTCTCTGTAAATCAATTATATCTTTTGTCCCTCTTCAACTTATGTTACACACAGTTAACCTCGTCATCAAGACATTAATAATGGAGTAGAAATGTACATTAGAGAAAAGCAGAACATACCTTGAAATGAAGAGAAGAAGGGCCTTGAATTGAGGAGCAATGTCAAACATAAACCTAATGTTTTGAGTAAACAATTCAATAAATTCCTCATTCCCCATATACACAAAGATGGGAGATTTGGAAGAAGCACCACACTATATCTTTTTATTAGCTCAATAGCTATGAAGATGGAGTAAGCGCTACATATGATGTCATTTTAAAATGATGCCTCAATTTTAGGTCGCATTTGATCTGCTATTATTTTTTCTTTTCCCCATTAATTAGTATCAAGTTGTGACATCAATATCAGTAAAATTCCATCAAAATAACTCTGAATCCATAAAGAAAATAACATAATAATATGACATTTGTTTCTATATAATTTGTACGACTATAGTAATTAAGGTTTACTTTTGTTGAAGAAGGTGTTTGAGGAACATCTCCACCTATGGCTTGTGGTGGATTCATCTTGCCCTATGACAAATATTAATAATTCTTAGCAATTAGTACTGAAATAAAAGTAATAGACTTAGTAAAAATGTTTATTAATAAAATATTAGATTGTCTATTGGAGTCAATATTAATTAGAGGCAATTAGTTTAAATGTCGTACTAACCAGTTTGATGATAGTGAATTTTGTTGTATCTACACGATTGAAATTGTAATCTATTAGAAACTCTTCCCCTACTCTTATTGATTTTATTGCACATACAAAAACATGATTTCCCTTGCATGCCTTGAATATACAATTTGGCCACTTATTAGTTGACATAGGTTGAGAACTATTTATAAATCCTAGAATATTCCTTGTTGCTTTTGGCCTGCCATCAATATACATAGCGAGCCTTTTACTTTGATCATTTTCTTTGCATTTTATATAATTTGGTGACAGTGCATACCTATGCATACTTTTTTTATATTGCACAATCTACATCCAATTGTTGTAATTGTAACAAGGTCCTACATACTCCATCAATTCAACAATTTTATTATAACTAACCTTTATGCCATCCATGGAGGCCCAAACTATGTAATGAAGATGGTGCTATGCGATATATCCTTTTGTTAATAGAAAAATTAGTATTAACTGAAGGTAGTTCCTTGGGTACCTATTCTTTCTAAAGATGTGTGTACCAATTTAAGGGAACCTTCCTATTGCCTTCGCTCTCATTATCATAAGAACATTATCCCCCCTCAACAAGAAAAAATTGCATTTGTTTATTGAATTTTCTTCTAGTCTTTTGACCTCTAGTTGATCTCCCTATTTTAGACCTGCTAGATGTCTCACTTTTGTCTTCTATTCCCACATTTTTCTCACTCAAGGAAGATAGATCAAACAAATAACTATTTGGTGATACCTGCAATCCATAAAATGAGAGTAATAGTAGGACTAAAGTTGATGTTGACAGTAAATAGAAGATATGCAAATAAAAAACTATATCTATAAGGTCTATTGACTTATACCTATCAATCCATGTCACTACGCATGATCCTAGTCAAAGACATTAAACTTATTGCTTTTGTAAATCTTTTATCTTAAGTTATCCAATAATCACATCATATATACACTACAAATTACATAGGACAAAAATTACATGATGCATTCATCGAAATCATTGTATATGTTTTAATTCCTTACCTCTATTTTATGTGTGGTAGCTATACAAAATCATTGTATATACTCCATGATAGTAGAGTTCAACACATAATAACTTAATTATAAAAACATACAAGTCAAACAAATTTCTATGAATAAATCACTCCATCATACTTGACATTGATCATACCTCAACATACATTTCATTGATCATCATCAACATCATCATACTTGTCAATTTGATCATTATCGTCACCACTACCATTTTCATCATCATCTTCATCAGCATTATCATGACCATCATCGCCTTGATCATCACCATCTTCATCACCATGATCATGATTGTCATCATCATCACCATCATCATTAGCATCACCAAAATCATCATCATCTTCTTCTACTTCATCATTTTGTAACAGTCATTCATGATCATCATTTACTTCGTCTTCTGATTCTTCAGTATCTTCTTTTTCCATCACATTCTACTCTATTGGCCTTCCTCTTGGATCATGTCTAACAACAAATTATCAACCCAGTTTATGTGGAATGCCAAATTAAAACACTCGCTCACATTATCTTGGAAGAACATATGGCTCATCTTCAACTAGCTCAAATGACCTTGTATTAATCATTGTAAATCCACTATCATGTTTAATAACATTTCTATCAAGATCATTTTAATTCAGCTAAAGCTTGTACCATTTGATGACAAATAGAACTAATTTGAATGAATTAAAGTCGCACTCAAGTATATCATCCAAAATGACATAGTATCGATATTCAAATTGTTGAGGATGTATGTCATTTTTAAATAAAGTATTGGTGACCTCGAAAACTGCACTTATCTCAGAATCACAAGTTTTCTTCATTTCATTTAACTTTTTTATACAAAATTTATGGCCTTGGTAGTACATAGATTTGTGGTGTTTGATCTACAATTATTCAAATATGTCAAGATTATTTGCATCGATTCATGAGCTAATATTAAACTTATAAGTCATAATTAGTAATCTTATACTTACTTTTCTATCTCTTAAACTATATGCTAGATTGGCCTAACATTGGGATCTCCATTATGATGAACTTCTTTAACTTATGATGCAACACCATTCCATGTTAATGAGTGACCATTTTTTTGAGATTGTTGAATCCATACCATCTTTCAATTAAGGTTGTTTATAGTATACAAATGTAGTGCATCCCACTCTTGACCAACTATAAAGAAAACAACTAGACCACTTAGAAACAACTTATATCAAGAAGATTTATAAGAATTAATAAACTACAATAACATCTTATAATTACACCTCACTCTCCTTAATTTACCTTTCCCTATCAAGTACTCCCCTTCAAATTTGTTAATAGAGTTGGGATCCCAAATGTGATCTACATTGATATTTGCTGCAAACTTGGAAAGATATTCATCAATGTACATCATGGTTTGGTATATCATATATCCCTCTACCATAGAACCCTCAAGACATACTCTTTGTCAAACCAAACCTTTCATAAATTTTAAGTGCCTTTCAACCATCCACATTGACCTAATTTTTACAAGTTCACAATTTAATCTCCTCAACTTGATATATAAGGTAGTACTCTTGAGCACTGAAAAAAGTTGAAGGTAGACACTTTTGCATTTTACACATAAGATGTCAAATTTTTTTCTTCCAATATTTTATATCTTTTATATCAATTTATTTAGAGAATAACCACATAAAAGAGATTCAACATGTAAGAATATATAAACGAGATTTTAGATAAAAATATATACAATAAATTATATAAAAAGTAGAGCAAGTCACAAATATAATATCTATACAACAAATCTAACAAATAACACTTCTAACCTCATATATTTTTCAAGATCATATATCACTTGTTTAATACTATTGTCAAATTAGTGTGGGAGGGATAGAGGTAGGATGCACTACAATAATTAAAAATGATATTTTCAATATATTATAAAATAATACAATAAAAAGTACATGCAATTTTACAAATATATTATAAATAGAGAACATGAATTACTTTGATGAAGGTATGTCAATCATGTGGTTTTAACCCTGACCCAAAATCATACAAGACTGCTTATATTTGTAGCAAATCTCATGAATTTTTTTTTTAATGACTTCTTTTATTGCATCACTGTGTTGCTCTGTTAATAACCAAGGGCATTCATATTTATGTGGTCTCCATTGCTATTTTACTCAATAAAATTTTCTAGTGCATAATTGGATTCATGAATGTCATTACAAATTTTGGCAATATTTTCTATGTCACGCCTTCCATCTAATATTTTTCATAGTCTCTTACATTCTTTTCAATATGCATAACATCAAACAGATGTATGATTAGGAGATCCTTGTAGTACGGTAGCCTACTAAATTAAGTAGGATAACTTTTTTATTCCTCTAAGAAGTTGGTCATTGATGCTTTAATGACCTTCATGAGCATCAATTACATCATTATTAAATAAAAGACAATATCAATATATAAATTTCAAACAAAGATCATCAGATAAACATTACCTTGGTGATTTAGTCACTTGTATTCCAACTTCTATAGATGAGGTGTCATTCTTTGTAGCCTTGATGTTGTCTCTTCTTTTCCATTAAAAAATATTTTTCAATAATTTGATATTTATGATTATTGTAGAGAAAGTGTCTAAACTCATCGAACACCTACTTTTCTAAACTTCTTGAATGATGAGATTTGACCTTCGGACCACAAATTGTACATGAGTATTTTCCCTTTGTCTGAAGACCTAAAAGATCATGTACAATTACCATGCACAACTTAAACATATAACAATAATGTGTAAGCAATATAACATACCAAAAATATGTGGCCTTAACAGTATAACATATCACAAAAATGAGTTAACCTGGGGGCATCATGTATTGTCCAGACAAGCATTATATAGAATTGAAATTCTCTTTGTCCTGTTAGTTTAGAGATGTCATACATAGTGATCCAGTTCCATAACTTCAACAACTTGTCAATAAGGGGCTCAATATACACGTTCATATATTGAACTTGGTACTTGCCTAGTAATTGAATGAACATAAACATTACATAATTATTATGACTATTTTGATGCACTGTTTATAAATTAATTTAGATAACTATTAAATGAAAAATACCTGCTACAATCATTAACAACATTATGTGCTCCCTCTTTATGGACATCTAATGAGGAAACTTATAGTTAATAATAAAAACATGTCACATTGAGTAAAAAAATCTCATATCTCCAAATGGATTGACACTGTTTGTTGCCAATGAAAGCTTGAGATTACAATGTTAGTCTTTAAAGTGTGGTCATATTTTTTCTATGTCTTTATATACAAAACCATTTGCAGACATTCACATAATGTCATCTTGACTTCTATTGTGTGCATGGTAATCCATAAATTGTGCCAAGCTAGTGCACCTGAATAATTGTTCAAAACATGGAATAATGAAAATGTATCAAAGAACCTTGTGAGACACATTTTTTGTTATTTGATCTTACCGATATTTACTAATATGACAATCATGACATTCTGTTACAAAATTATGTTGTTTATGATATAGAATGTGATCATTGGGACATGCATGTATTGTCTAATACTTCATTCCAATTTGATTCATAATGTTAGATAGTTCTTGGTATGAACAAGACATAATGTTTGATGGTAGTAACAAAAACTCACCAATCAACCTATAACAACAAATATGAATTATTAATATAATGAATAGTAATGGTATGCTAACATTGAAGATGGAAAAATGACATACCTTAGCATATATGACATTGTTACATTGGATGGGTGGGGGCCCTAGATCGGTTGGCTAAATCTTTCCTGTTGTAGGGGGTTGCTCACGGGTTCTAGTCTCCCTCGTCCCTGTGGTACCGGTGGGCGTGTCGCGCTAGCGCTATCGGTCATGTTAAAAAGTTTACCCAGCACATTTTTAAAAAAAGACATTGTTACATTGGATAAACAATTCACAACCTTGAAGTTCACCAACAACACTATAGTAGAGAGAAGAGTTGTTTGGGAGCCTTGGTATAGGGGATCACATGCCTTCTTAAGTATAGGTATATTAAGACCATCTTCATCATCATTATCGGATGTGCTAGTACCATCATCATGATCATTTTGATCAGTTGCAGCAATACCATCTTCTTCAATCATGTCCTCTAACATATTACTAGCTATGCCAATGTTATCATCTTCAATTGTGTTCTCTGCCACATGATCATCTTCTTCCACGGGAGTGTTATCCTTAGCTTGGATATTCACACCTCCATGTTCCTCCAGTTGGAAATCCATATTCACTAGTCGATGAAAATTGTGCCCCCCTTCAACGTGGCCGTGTTGCTTACAATGATTCTAGGTTGTTATTATTAGAATTATTCTATTCTTTGAGCCCTTAAACTTTTTGCAAGGACAGTTACATTTATCAACTTCTCTTTGGAATTGAGACCATACTCTAGCAATTGTCTCATTATTTTGTTTTGGGTTCATATTACTAGGCGTGTTCTTTCTTCATAGGACAATATTCGAGCTATAAATATATAAAATGTAAACATATGAGCATTAGTAGTGTCTTGTACATAATAAAAAATAATAAAATATTACAACATTATACAAGATTTACAAATACACAGACAAATCATGCTCACAAAATTAGGCCAACCAATTTGTACATTCCTTCTCAAATCATATTTCCTAATATCTTTCCTCCACCATAATTTGGACTTAGTATTTTCATGTGATTAAGGATTTTTGTCATTCTATAATACTACATAGGCGCAGGTGCAATTACACACACACACACACACAAAGTACAATCATGTGAAAAATTATGGAACCAAATGTGATGGAACTTAGATTATATGGTATATGAAGGGTTGTTTTCTTTCTAACTAGGTTTTGAAACATATGATGAGGCGAACTATGACACTTTTATATTGGAATTCTCAATATCAGTGGGTGGTGGTAAAAGGTGTTACTTTGTTAGCATCCTTAGCATTTTCATTTCATAGTTCATGGTTATGTAATGAAAAACTTCTATTAAATATTTCATGGTTCATTTATCAATAGTTCATAGTTCATCAAAAAATTCTTTCATGGTTATGTAACGAAAAACTATTCACTTTGGAGGGTTATTTGATTATTTCATTTTTCATAATACTTTTAAGTTGCTCTAAAATAAAATTATCCCCAAGCTCCTATTCACTTTCTAAGGACTATTTTGGACTAATGTCTAGATTTACGTTTCATATATAGATATGATCAAGACCACTTTTTTTTATTGAAATTACATACTCTATGGTTCTTAATGGAAATTGAAGAAGGAAATTTGAAAGTAGTTGAGAGGTTTCTTTTAGAATTTTCTCAATCAAGTCCTCAATTTGATGTTCCCACCTCCACAACAACTAGATAAATAGATAATCAATGATATATAAACAAAGCAATAGAGTTCTTTGGTGTTTGCAGAGGTTTTCATGGTCGTTCATTGTCTTTGTGTATTATTTTATTTTAGCATAATTGTTTTTGCAAAGCATCAAAGGGTATTTAGCTACCCATTTTAGTATGAGCCTTGACTTGGTTAAATACACATATGACATTTAAGAACTTTGTTCAAGCAGGTGGGTGAGACATGTATGTACAAGAGGACAAAACTATTTGTTCTATATAACCATGTTTCTTGATAAGTTTCTTAAGTATATATTTTGTTGCCTAGTACTTCCAATAGCTTTTATGATTCAGTAAGATTTTATCAGTTATAGTGAAGAATGTGTGACAATGGGCTTTCCCCATCTATAATTGTATGTAAAGATATTTTGCAATCTTTGCTCAAAAATAATGAAACAAACATCGAAATAATGTGTGAAAAAGGGCTTTCCTCATCTATTAATGTATGTATAGATATTTTGTAATCTTTGCTCAAACATAATGAAACAAACATTCATTTCTGCCATGGTGATTAGTGAGCTATCCCAATTCAGAACCTTATTCTAAGGAGGAAAAGATAATATTTGAATGAAAGTGCAGGATACTGAGCTAGTGAAATTGCTTATGAAGAAGCCTTCTCTAATCCAACAAGACCTAGGAGAGATATGGAAGAGTCCCCACAATTTATTTGGTGACCAAGGATGATAAACTCATTTCGAAAGAGTTAATGATTTATCATAACTAATTTAAGACTAAACTACTTTATTCTTCCTTATCTTTGACAAGCATCTCAATAATATATGACAAAGAGTTAAAATGATTTATCATAACTAATTTAATTTAATCTTTAACAAAAAATTATATATATTGGAATAACAACATTTATACCACTAGATCATGAAAAAGTATATCAAAATATGTGAAAAGGAATAGAAAAAGATTGAAAGAATATATGAACATGTTATTTGTAAAGGGTATCCATAGCTATTAAATAGCTAATTTCATGTACTCTTAAGTTCTTAATAATATAAAGCTGTTGTTTTGGCTTATAGAGAGTTCAAGGATTTTCAAAATAAATGAAAATGAATTTGAAGCTACCATCAACATATTGATTTATAACAGAATCTTTGAAGAGGGGTTATGTTCATGAAAATCTCATATTAGAATAATTCCTTATCAATTTGGTTGTGATCTTCAAATGAAAATAGACAATTCTAGTTAAAAATTGTTAGTGTTCATGTTTATATAAAGAATCAATAAAAGTATTGGTATTGACTGCAATTTCTATGCTCAACAAAGATTAGTGAAATGTGAGATTGTGTGATAAAGCCACAATGATTTTGGAATCAAATTGTAACGCTAGTAATCTATGACTTGTTTGATTCACTTGATCATGTCATATAGATATGTTTCATCATTCAAGTTTTTTACCTTTAATTCATGTCATATGATATGATATATCTCTTATATGTGTTCATCTTTTATTATAATCAACTATTGATGACACATGTTGGTAGTAGATGGTTATTTCAAACAACATTGAAGTTGCTAGTTTTGAATGTAATTTCTATGTTCAATATGAAGAAATGTGAGATGATATATCTCATCATCCAACTCCCTTTCCCTTTAATGGTCTCTTTAAAAAAAAATGATGGCACGTCTTAGTGGTCATTGTTTTCAATCAAGTTGTGATGCAAATAATCTTTCCTTTCTACTTTCTTTGACTTAATTGTGAAATAGATGTGTTTCATCTTTTTCTTCTATTGACATGACATGGCATGATGCCAAATATTAATTGTATTTGTTCTCCCTTTTCTCATAATCAACTCTTGTGAAAAAGTCAATTTATAAAGAAAATCAGTGATGGAGGCAAAGGCATTGGCAGGGGCAAAGACACGCTTTGTGTTGGTTCATGGAGGATGTCATGGAGCTTGGTGTTGGTAAAAACTTCTCCCTCTCCTAAGAAAGGCAGGCCATGATGCCACCACAATAGATCTTGCCTCCTATGGACTTCACCCAATGGATGCCCGTCAAATTCAAACATGGTCCAACATAAATCAATCACTTATCGAGTTGTTCAACTCTCTTGCTCCCCATCAAAAAGTATGATCTCTACACTACTTCTTTTTTCCTCTCAATAAATGATATGTTTTACTTCCATTTGGTTTTAATTTGTTGGGTGCAGGTAATATTGGTGGGTCACAGTGTTGGAGGCATGACTTTGAGCTCAATAATGGATAAATTCTCAGAGAGGATCAGAGTCGTATTTGTGACAACATTTATGCCTCTTAGTGAATTGTTCAACAAAATTAATCTTTTACAAGAAAATGCACCTGAAGAATTGTTAGCTCAAAAGCAAGAACATGGTGTTGAAACACTACTTAAAGTGCTTGACATGAGAGGCCCGCAAGTGAGGGTGTTGACCAATCTTGAAAACTTGAAATGAAAGCTATCGACAATCAAACACCTATGCCAGAGTTACAACACAATACGAAGTTGATTTTAGATATGGTAGAGACATATATTCAGAAGTTTCATAATCTAAATTTAAAGCATGAGAGAGTTTGTGGCAATATAACAGAAGGATATTATGGGAGCCACTGGATAGAATCTAGGAAAGTGTTGTGGTAGGTACTATGACATTGCAATGACTTGCAAGTGTCTTTGAAAATTTACAGTCCAAATGTCAGGAGGACTACAAGTTGTCCAATTTGTCATGTATTGCATCTACATTTTCTTTTCCATTTCTTATAAGAGTGTTTCAAGGTTGGGGACCACTTCAACATCCTTCGCATGGTTTAGAGGTAATGTCATTGTGGCGAAAGCTTTTGCAAGGGAATGAGCCTCGTGATTATGGCATTTACACAGAAGCAGAACTTCCTTCTTCAACTCCTTACACTCAACTCTTCATTGAAGTTATTCTTCCACCAGTGAGAATAGCGAATAGCTACTACAAGTTCTTGGGAGCCAAGGGACCCTAAACCTATGCTACATTTTCTAGATACATGGGAGAAGATACTATCGGCTTAAGTTTTTCATAACATTATAGATCATATAGTGATGCCCAAATTAACAATAGTAGTAGATACTTGGGATCCTTGTAGGGAGATTGTGCCAATACATGCATGGTTACATCTTTGGCTTCCATTGTTGGGCCAATGTATGGAGCCTTTATATCCAACCATTCGTTATAAGTTGGGGGATGCACTTCATCCTTGGCATGCAAGTAATGCATCTGCATATGCAATTTTATCACCTTGGAAAACTATATTTGGTCATGCTAGCTAGGAACAACTGATTGTTCATCTTATTGTACCTAATTTGATGACAGTTCTACAAGAATTTGTAATCAACCTAGCTAATAAGTAACTAGACCAATTTAATTGGGTAAAATATCTGCTATGATATGATTTTGTAAAAATTTCTTGTGAACTCTGCCCATTTTTCTTGGTCTACATTATTTTTGTGTAGGATCTTGAGGTAAGTCACTTAGCACAGGTTGACTGAGTTTTATTGTTATATTATTTGGATTCTAGAATATGTATGCAGTTGGATCAATTTTTTCATTGTGCTAAGATGTAATAAGTGCCTTAAAAAAAAATCTCTCTGTATATTAAATTTAATTAAATTAAGTTTTAAATCATATTTCTGAAACCTCCTAACTTTAATTAAAAATATAAAAGAAAAATGATAGTCTACTTTCCTTCTAAAATTCAATCTTTATATGCATTTGTAAAAAAATCAATTCGACTTCAATTTACATAAGCTTATCCATTCCATTTTCTCCACAACTTAAGTAGAAAGAAGGGCAATCATGGAGTTCTACCATTGATATGATAAATGAGCTGCAAACAAGAATTGAATCATGGGGAGACACACAAATTATAATGTGAGAGAATGGTCTCCCAATATCATTGAAGATTGGCCCTACTTTCTGAAGGCAAATGTTGTACCAAAATAGCCCAACTGAAGTAATTAAAGGAGAAAGTAATGTTCAAAAAAAAGTTATGGTGTTAGAATCACAATGATGAGTGTTGTCATGATAATGCAATCCTTGCAAAGAGAGGACACCATGATATCCATGTATGAGGTTTTGGTTATGAGAAAGTTATAATAATTATGCAGTGTTATGTGTTAGAAATGACCTAAACCAGTGAAGAATGTAGGGAAACCATATCTCATCCACGATAGTAAAATGATGTCTCTAAAATATGATATCCTACAATTAGGATTATATGGCAGTTGATAGATAGCCATGAAGACACATGTGAGTGGACTTCTACAATTTGTGTAGAGAATCAATACAAAGGCAATTACAAACTCAAGCATCGACAATATGCATTAAGGAAAACTCCATGATGTTTAGCGATTAAGACTCCAAGGACATGATGATCACAGTCATGCATTAAAACAAGAAAAATAAATGATGTCAAGTATTGATGAGTAGATTTGGAAACAAAAGCTAAATGAAAATAGATCGATGAAAAATGCTATAGACTCTTACCTTACAAAAACCTTTGGCTACTTCAGAAAAGGTTTCTTAGTCTATAAAATAAAAAATGTAAAGAAGTGTTAGTCGATAAGAAGATCATAGCCTAACCAAAATGTTGTACCAAAATAGCTTAACCTTTAATAGCTCCCACACACGTAGATTGCATCCAAACCTCCTTGTTCAAATGTTGATTTTTTTCTTTTAAAAAAAAAAATATTATGAACTCAACTTCATCAAATTTTGACCAAATTGGGAAAACCTAATTTGGTCGAAATTTTGACCAACTCGGGCATAAAAACAAAAGAAGTAGTTATTCAACAAGCCAATTAAGGGCTTGGTTGAAATAAAAGGTCAAAAATTGACATATAATGTATTAGTGATAATTAATATATTTTGATGTTAGTTTTCTATATTCATGATTATTGGTTAGACAATTTCTATGATGATATTTTGGAGTGGTACTACATGAAAATGTCACATATGCAAAACTACTTATTGCAGTTTACTTTTGTCAAAATAATGTATTTCTGAACGAACCTTGAATAAATTAAATTGCCTTTGATTTTTATGAGTTTGTGTTGGTTTAGGTATGTGTTGGGAAAGAGGCCATCTTGTGTGGAATCAAGGTTTGGAATATGCATTGATAAATTGACCCCCAAACTTATACAACAATTAAATGGTTTTTTCGATCCTTTTTGGGTAGTTTAACTAGATTAATTAGCTAGGGAAAAAATTCTTTTGAAAATATTTTTAGATCAATATCTTTGTACTTTCTTATGTCACAATACTAAATTGAGGTCAATATAGGAGTTGGCTCCTTGGCATTGCAACTAGAGTTAAGTTGGGAATTCTGTGAGGGATAGGTAGACAAACCGTCTCTTTATATATTCCACTCATTCTACAGTGATAATTGAAATTGTAAAACATATGACTCACCCATATATAAACTTATCATCACTTCAACATGACAGGAGTTAGGCAGTGTGCTCGACCAAAAGAAGTATTTGGTCGCATCATAGGGTTTGTCAACTTTTACCAATAGCACAAAAGTGCTAGATCTTGATACCTATCCAATTTTATATGTTCTAGGTAGGTTTTTCACTGATAGTATACATAGGATGGATGGTAGGATATACCCATTTTAGGAGTTTAGTATTGGTGTTACTCTATTGTAAGAATTGTGTGTTTCCTATTCAGTGTCTGTATCATAGTCACAAGACTTGAGTCAACTCAAACATGGGAAGACGATTTTTGACTCGAACATAGGCTCGATGTTTGGACTTGGACTTGGTTTCAGACATAACAAATTGAAAACCCCAAGAAATTTAAAGTTTTTTAAGAATTTAAAACTTTTTTCATGCATCATTTAATAAATTAACATCACAGACACAATAATGGAGATAAATAGAACTACTTTGCACACTTACACAAGTTTGCATTGATCACATAAGTATAAATGTGAATGTCTGAAAGAAATAAGTTAAAGAACACAATTGAAATATAAATAGAGTCATTGTCAAATTTCTACAATATTCATGGAATATGAAATCTATATTTCCTTTAGAAATTTACATTTATACCTATGTGACCTCTACCATTTGAAAGAGCACAGAGGTTACTTTGTACCAAGTGGGACATCAAGTAAATTCATCCAGCGAGATTCCAACTTCATCAACAACACTATACAAAAGTCAAACTGAAATCAGCACCATACACCCATGCAAAGATGATGTAAATACCTTGACAATGGACTAAGAACACTTGTCAATTGTGGAGAACACTCTTCTACAAGTCTAATAGGGAATTTGCAACACTGTTGAGCTATAATTAGGTAGATAACCATGATTCCAAATAGCCCAATGAGCCATCATGAACATAGGTTGGAATAATCAACTCCTAATCACCATGAAACTTGACACAGATCAGCGAGATATCAAGAAATTACCCTTGCAAGCATGATACACACAAAGTGCAACAAGTCAAATAGCAAAAATACTCCCTTAAAATTTCTCAAAACTTTCATAGTATAACCAAGTCTTGGGATCAAGACTTGGCGAATCAGTGTCCCAGGGAAGAAAACCTAGAAAGAGCCAACTTGGCTTTGAACTTGCAAAGTCTTGTTAGGACTCACAAAGTCAAGGAACTATGGTTTGTATAAAGTAGGATTTTTTGGTTTGGTTATTAATTTAGTTAGTGTGATTGATAGTATAGGTTCTAACCTTGGGTCTGTAATATAACCATAAGACATCTTGATTATGTAACTTATATGGTCATTTAATGACAAATAGATGATTTATGATTTGTGGAAATCTTGATCTTAGGTATTGTGCACATTATTATACTCATGCCCTTGTTGGTGATGATATATTTTTGTATGGGATGTTTGATTGTCAAATTTGGAAAATGATGGGATTTCTAGTTTAATATGAGATACTTGATTGTTGTCATAGATTGCAGTGGATAAGGATGGATGCTTATGTAATATGAGATGCACTGGCATTCTTTTTTCATGTTATCTACTTATGGGTTTAATAAGCCAGATGGTAGGATGTTGTGGATGATAGGTTGTATCTACATGCATGTTGTATATACATAGGTGACGTGTGTGCGATCATTCACACTAGATATAGTGATGTCTACTTTAGGCTAGTCATTATTGTACTTGTGATGTGCACGTTAGTTTTTCAATGTAGTAGTTGCAATGTGTGTGAAAGTGTATGAGCTAGTCACTTTTATAGTTGTGATGTGCATATCAACTAGTCATCTTGTATAAGTGATGTATGCTTGATCCACCATTGTGTGAACTTGAGTTAGGGAATAATATGACCCTTTGTGAATTTGTGTGCTTATATAGTTATGATTGGTATGGAATTAACACTTATTGGAAATGTGTTGTTATCATTTTAGTGTAATTGTGCTAATTTAAAAGTAGAGTTTTAATTAATATAATGATTTAGAAGAGATTGGAGATCTCATACAAGAGGCAAGGATGAGTTTTCTCTATCGTTGGGTAATGACTACAAAGCCTTTGATTCCCAAAGGTCATATGTAGACAGGGGCATCATGAATGAACTCTTGAGGTTTAGAAATGACCCTATCATAAGGAGCTTACCACTTTCCAATGCAAGCATATGAGTGGTGGTTTGGGTTTATTGCCACAATATGGTTGGAGAAGTTATTAAGTCAGCACTCATATATAAGATTGAAAATGCTTGGTCGATTTAATTTGTAATTGTTGTGAAATGAATTTAAAGAAGAAATATTAATATATGAGTGACAATTATTACATCTTTTGCTTGGCCAATTTACTTGTGAATGAATCAATTGTTGGCGAGGTGGGGGCGGGTGTGCAAGGAAAGGACTTGGATTTGGCATTGTCAAACTTGGACATCAAGGGAAAAAGTTTCTGGGAATTGAGGAGCAAAGAGGTAAGCACTTGAGGGAAGGGATAGCCAAAACTCTGGTCCTGAAAGCAAAAGATTTTGGAGATCAGAGAGATCATGAATATGGTAGCCGGGGAAGGGAAATTAAAACCTGAACACAAAGCACCGAAGACTTAGTTTTTTCTCTGATTTTTGCCCCTGATAGCACATGGGTACATGGACAGTGAATATGACAACACATGCACAATCTTTGACAAAGGAAGACCCACTAGGAAACATCTCAGATTAATTATTTATGATGGGGACAAGAAGGCCAAAAGGGCATTAGGGTCTGGGACTCGAGCAAATTTGGCATTGAAAGTTTGAACCCCAACACTCTGCAGTCAAGCATACCAGTAAAGAATGGGACATAGAACTGATGCCTCATAACTATGGAAAACCATTATTGTTTGACAAAATGCTTTCAGAAATATGTAAAAGCATGCTTGTGCATGTGAGCTGTTTGATAAAAAATGCCTTAGTGAATATTTAACAGCACACACAGTGCAGAGTCATAGCTTATTCTTTATCAATATAATCCTTTTAGTCAACAATCCTTGCCAAGGTTTATGGGGAGAAGAATTGCCAAATGAAAGATAACATAATGCTAAACCAAGATTTCATCTCAGAACCATGTTCCACACTTTCAAACAAGAGCTGAACAAGAATATCTTTTGAATGAATAAATTCCAAACATTAAATGCTATTGATAATTTACTGGTCTAACTTGTAGAAAGAATCTTAATTACTAACAGTAACTTATCATTTGACAAAACAAGTGAAAGAAAAGTTCTGCTTTCAAGATTTTAATTCACCTCAATTTGCATATTGGTGCTGCCCCCTCGTGGTCCTCAAATTTAGGCCCTTGGTCCCCCAAAACAGCCCCCATGTGCCCGTCAGGAAATGCCATGGAACTATGGCTTTTCCCTTTCCTGAATGAGTTACCTTATGTTCACCTTCTTTCACTTCCTCCATTGAACTGCCCAAACCTGGAAAAACCATTCCATAGCACATTAACCCACTGCAATGGCCATGCAGACTTCTCCAAAGTGTGCAAAAAGGGCCCACCAAATTCTAAGCTTGTCCCCATTCATCCATGATCCGGAGAGTGTGTCACTCCCATTTTATCCTTTTTAATGGTAGTGACTGCAGACCCGTGCCGTCTTTAATGGAGTTGCAGGATCTGTTTTCTCCAGATCGAGTGAGGCTCCCAGGTGCAGGTTCACTTGTAGAGTTTGGAGCACAATACACAGACCTGTAGAATATATTTGACCAGAGACTTGAATCGCTTCAGGCAGTTCTGAATAATTTCTAATATTTTTCTTTGGTTTTTATTAATTATCATTTTAATTTATTTTTTTAATGTTGGGAATACTTCTTGCTAATAAACAAAATATTTCATTTGTGACATGAATGAGATTCTATATGCAAATGCACTTCAAAACTGTGATTTTGAACAGTCTACAACACTTATAACTGGGTGCATCTGAGATGTGTGACAAAATTTGGGACATTTGACACTTGAGTGACACAACTAGATGCTATTTTCGCTGTTATTTTGTTTATCTCATGCAATGACACCTCTTCAACTGAACCATATCATGCAATGACACCTTTCCAAGTCCATAAAGGCCACATAGTCTTGGTGTAAATACAATAAAAATAATTGCCTGACAGACATAGGCTGGGGTCTCATGGAAGGGAAGGGGACTTCCTAATTAATAGAGAGGTAGCTGCTTGAGATTTTTAAAAAAAAATTAAAACTGACAGTCCCATGAATTTTGTAGTCTATTTCAGCTTCAAACTTTAAGCTCCTAAATTTAAGAAAGATGGCGGTGTTGTCAGTGCATATCTGTCTAAATTTTAAAAACATGTTAAGAAAATGATTTTCCCTTCAAAATTAATTTTGTAACAAAAATCTGAGCTTAGATGTTTGAAAAGTGACAGAGAACATTCCTAAGCTGTGGGGCAATTTCTAGCCCACCCCATTTTTACACAAATATTCTAGCCTAAAAAGTAGGAGCTTGTAGTTTTTTTTGTTTTTTTTTGCAACCTCCTCTTGCTCAAAAAATAAATGGAGCCTAAGCCCCCTCCATGGGACTCCACCCCTTCTGTTCCTACAGGCTCATAGAGTACAATTTTCAGAAGCAGCCAACTTATTGAGGAGAAACCTTCTAAAGAAAGCTTTTTGAGAGACATCTCTTAAACAATACATCTTCAGATTTTTTGGGCTGTTTTCTTTTGCGAATTGTTATCTTCCTTTTTTTTTATTTAATAGCTTAGGATATGGTCACATGGAGGGTACTACGAAAACATTCTCATCAGGTGCAGCTAAGAATTTTTAGGAGCCTTTGACAATCAGGGTATCCGGCAATGTTAAAAATAATTGAGTATATTAGGAAGATGGTGGTCACATGGATTCTCTAGTAGCAGCTAATGCTAAAAATATGTACATGCCCTCAGATGGCATCATGTGGCCAAAAAGTAACCTAAAGCTCAAGAAACTCTCAACTCCACCAAAAATACAACTGCTAGGAATCTAAGAACTAAAAAGTATAGATAAGGATTCTATCTCAACTCCACCACAAATGCAACTGCTAAAAATCTAAGTACTAAAAAGTATAGATAAAGATTGTTTTTATCCTATAGCCACTTTTCTTCATTTCAAGGGAATTTCCCGTGCCATAAAAATAAGCCCTGAAGCTCCAATCATGGGGCAACTTACTAAAAAGCTGCCCCATAATGCATTTTGAATGATGGATAGATGTTGTCCTATTCTCTGAAGCTAGGGTTCCAGATTATTCTCTAGTACCTTTGAATATGTTCTTCCATCTCTGAGATCCATGTTCTGTATTTCTACACTTTATAATTAGAGATGGCTTAGTGGACGTTTACTGTTCCAAGACTTGTTTTGATGATTTTTGGACATCAATGTACATTACAGCCTTCTCTCTCATTTTTCTTCTTGTTTTTAGCAATTTGAAGTTTCTCCTTTTTCACTTCTTGATCTTAGTGGAATCTTTTTTTAATCTTATTTCATTCAGCTTTCTCATGAAATGTTGCCATTTGTCTCAGTTCAAAATTTCTTCAATGACATTCTTTTCATTTGGTACATGATTAAGCCATTGGAAACATAGTCAATATTTATTTATTATTTGCAAGTTTGAAACCTAATTTACCTTTTGTATACATAAAGGTCTGTGTGTACATCTCAGAAGTTATAGGGGCTGGCCCGGTCATAGTTGCTGAGCTACTACTTCCTCCTGTTACAACCAAGAAAGAAACACTCTTTCCAACTGCTATGCCAGAACAAAACTCCTCACATCTGATAGCCAAAATAGGGAGTGCTTTGGAACTTGATTGCTGTGTCACAGAAACAGACAACAGTTACAAATAGTATGCCGTTTCATGACCTGGAGTATCCTAAGCCTTCAAAGGCAGCAATGACTTCAATTACCAACAGTTATGTGAGCATATGAGCCATCAACCACTGATGAAGATGACAAAAGCAGAAAGAAACAACCATTGCAGGTAAGAAAAAATGTCTCCTGCTGTTACAAATTCTTAAATGCTAGAACAGTAAAAAAAGATGGTGTCGGTGGCGATGGGTGGGGGGGTCAACCACATTGATTAAACTTGGTAGAATTATGCATAAGCAGTCTGCAATGATATTCTTGCAAGTTTTCTTCATAAACTCCTGTCAAATGACTATAACATTGGATGCCTGTCTCCATGTGGTATTCCAGTTCCCCTAAAAAGCAGATTTGAGAGAAAGCTGGCAAGGAGAGTACTAAATTGTAGAAAAATGCTTGCAATGATATGGAAGCCATCATGGGGCTAACATCAACGAGATTTCCAACATGATTAGAATCCAATAGATAACTGCTAGTCTTGATGAATATCCAACTGTAACAAGAAACAACCCCATTTTCCGGATTATAGCTAACAACTAGCATAACATCAAAATACAATTATTACTTCACATTCATGAGAAGACAGTTATAACAGCTATGTTCATACAAGAGAGATTAATGGTTACAATCATTCTAACTGAAATATCATAGCTAACATTTGAAGGCATCATCAATGAAATTAGATAGAAGATTTAAGTTTTCCATACCCTAAATTCCGAACCCATAAATCCTCCTAGGGCAGCATCTGCAAAACCTAGGTTAGTCCACATATACCACTTAGGGCACAAATAGTTATACAACCATATTGAAATGACAAATACCATTCAGGGCATCAAATACCATTGTATCATAATGACCAATACTATTTAGGACATCAAATACCATTTTATCATTATGACCAATACCATTTAGGGCATCAAATACCACTGTATCATCCCTTTTCTTTCCTATTGCTAATTATGGCAATAACATATAGTTAAAAGATACATTCATATTCATTATTCACATAAATGAAAGACAGATATAACAACCATCAGATAAGACTATCTCATGCATATAGATACATTTCATGTTCATTTGGAAAATCAACTCATTTAACTATTTTTCGAATACATTAAGAGGAACTGATTTCTAAGCATTGAAGGGAATAAATGATTAAACAATATTAATTAATCTAACATATCTTCAACTTGCAATTTCAAATTTATTAAAGTAAAATACCTGTTACCAGCAGTTTTTTGAATGCATAACTTATCTCTGTCTTGTGCGTGTCTCGACATCTGGTGGAGAGAAGAAGCATTTTCAGGGGTTTAACCTTCTAGCCGTAGACCCTTAAATATCCCCACACAATCTCATCCAAGAAAAGCTCTACCTACCTAGAAAAATAGACAGGGAACACGTTATCCAACCACTGAGCATTTTGGTATTTAGAGTAACTACTCATTGCTCAACTTGACAACAAGAATTATATATTGGACAACCATGAATTGACTCAGTATTTACAGTTTAATCATTTAATTACTTTCATTTATTGACATCCATTTGTTCTTGCAAGGATGCTTCTCCTCCCCACCCATTAATGCTTGACCCTTCTGGTCTTGGGTGTAACTTGGGAGATTCTTGTTAAAGTTTGTAGCTACGATAGAGATCTTTATCTCTCAGAATTTGGATGTTATTACCATTTTTTGTCATCTTGAGCTGAAAAGGACACTTAAGTTTAATTTGTAATAATAAATGTAAATGACATGTGTCATTCACATGCATTGAGGCATGAATATTCAAAGAGTCATAATTAATTATAGGAGTTATGAGAATCTTAAGAGACCTTTGGTTATAATATGAAGAGTCTCTCCTATAGTTATATATTTGCATCAAGCAAAGGATATTGTACATTTGAACATTGCATTATCAATAAAGATATATTTGTGTTGTGTGGCTGAGTTTTCCCTTCATTCTTGAACAATTTTCCCAAGACATTTATGGTGTTCTTTGTTTCAGTTTTGTCTCTTTTATTGCTAGTTATCTTCATGGATTTTTGGGCTCTAGATTTAACATTGTATCAGAGCCAGGTTGATTACAGCAATGAAGGAAGTTTTTTATATACTCATTGACATTTGGTTTTGAGTTAATTTTAGATAGCAGCAAGTAGAATTCAATTACTTGCATCTATTCTTTATTTCCAGTTACATTAGCGTAATGTGCTCACCTTTTGTTTCTTTTATTTTGGATGCCTCTTTCAAGTTGACTTTGTTATGTCTTGGCACTGTATTTTATTTTATTTTCCTTCATGAATGCGAGCATTTTTTTTGTGGCTCATGTGTGCTATCCTTCTTAGCATCCAAATAAGTCGCTAATCTTTTCTTAGGTCAGTTTCGGTAAAGATAGCTTCTGTCATTTCTTCTCTAGCGTGGATAATTAATCTTCAACGTTGTTAAAATTATTATCATTATGCTCCCTGTCATGTTGATGTCACAGTAATCTTAAGGTATTATTGTCATCTATGTTTTCAGTATTTCAGAGTATTGTGGCAAGATGTGCCGGGTTTTCTATTGATGTTGTCTTCCGATGTTTTATTATAATGGCTTCTGTGGCTTATATTAGAGTTGGTTATTCCATATACATTTTTAATCAGACTTGGTAAATGAATTGAAGACGTGCGGTGGATGCTTCTGCTTATGTCCACTGTGAACATTCTTGTGTGTAACTATTGAGTGTTCTTTTATTATTTGCATGATATTTTAAGCATGTCATTTATTTTATGTGCCGTTATTATTATTTGTGTCACGTCAATTTATGTCCATTCTAGGCATCGTCGGTTTCATTCTAAGACTTTGCCATTTCAATTTCTTTTTGGCATCATAAATATTAGTTGCATGCATATCTGTACTTAATTGATCTGCTCTCTCAATCTGAGTTTCATAAGTTCTCTGAATTGAAATGGGGGATGAGTTATGGCAAAGCAAGTAGTTGCTATAGTTTTATGCTACACTCCAACTATACCGGCATTAATCCGGTCAGACAATCCTTCCAAAATTGCATTTGGAAAGCTTCGTGTGACTCAACACATTTACCATATTTCTTAGCATCAAGTGAACACCTGCAATATGCTAGCGAGATGGTTTGGTCATCGTATGTCTCAGTTGGTACTCTTCTTGCATTATGATTGATGATCTATGGAAGTTGTTGGGTTCTTTATGATTGTCGATTTAATTATGAGGGCAACCGTTTTCTTTTAATGTTGCCATGTGTTTATTATAACTGGAGTAACTTGATGTGGATAAGCAACCTCTCAGTTTTGACAGTATTATTTTGCTTCTATGATATCGGGATTCATAAGTCAAACTGTAATGAAAGCTGAGCAAACCAAGTTAAGTATTTCTCTGTCCAGCCTATATATATATATATATATTTGGTTGGAATTCATTTATGATGAGATGCTTAAAGCTAACTTTTTGTCCTATCTCATAGGAAACTTTCAAACTGAATGGAATTATGGGATGAATAATTTTTAAGTTTTTCTCAGTAATTATTGGTTAGAACTTATGTGTTGCTGCTGTATGCATTACTGAGAGCGTGCAGTCCTATATATAAATACTGGTTATTAATCCTACATGATAAAAGGAGATCATACTACATCAGATAAGTATTCTAAGTATACTGGTAACATCTTCAAAGTATTCTATAAAGTGTTGATGATGGATTTTCACTGAAAAACAATTCATGTGAAAGAGATAAGTATTCTATAATGTTTATTTCAGAAATAAAATAATCTTATCTCTAATTTTTATTATAGATTGATTTAATTTCTATTGGTTGCAGGATGCAACAAGAATCATGAGATGAGATAGTGTTAAAGATATATAAATGCATTCAGATACGAAGCTTAGAACTCCAGAGGGAGCTTGTGATCTAGAGGGAGGCTTCATAATTAAAGAGGGAGTGCCGATGAAATCCCCTTCATTCTCATATATGCTTGTGATGCTTGTGGTATTTATAAAATTTGAGACTGAAATGGAATCAAGTCTTAATTTGTTAATGTCTATTTTATTCTTGTGTGAATAAATGAGATTGTAAAATCAGCTATGATAACTCTTTCACTATGCGATAGGGAACATCATGTTGAGAGAGTCCATGATGTCATCATGTTGAGAGAGTCCATGAACATCATGTTGAGAGAGTACATGATGTCAACATGTTGAGAGATTTCGTGATGGGAGTTGGATGTCATGTTGAGAGATTCCATGACAGTTCATGAGATCATGATAAAAGGCTTAACTATCTGTCATGTTGAGTGATTCCATGAATGTGATTAATTGTTACAGTGTTGAGCGATTCCATGAATACAAGTATTTGTTTCAGGTTTTCATGTTGAGCAACTCTATGAATTATATTTTGAATTCGTATGATCAGAATTTATCATTTACATTTTTTATTGCAGCTTTGTGTGACTGTTGAGCTAAAGATCTTACTCTTGCTAAGAGGGAGTGTTAAAGTTTGTAGCTGTGATAGAGATCTTTATCTCTCAGAATCTGGATGTTATTACCATTTTTTGTCATCTTGAGTTGAAAATGACACTTAAGTTTAATTTGTAATAATAAATGTAAATGACATGTGTCATTCACATGCATTGAGGCATGAATATTCGAAGAGTCATAATTAATTATAGGAGTTATGAGAATCTCAAGAGATCTTCGGTTATAATATGAAGATTCTCTCCTATAGTTATATATTTGCATCAAGCAAAGGATATTGTATATTTGAACATTTCATTATCAATAAAGATATATTTGTGTTGTGTGGTTGGGTTTTTCCCTTCATTCTTGAAGGGTTTTCCCAGGATATTTCTGGTGTTCTTTGTTTCAGTTTTATCTTTTTTATTGCTAGTTATCTTCATGGATTTTTGGGCTCTAGATTTAACAATTCCGAGCCATGTATAATGCAAGTATCAATCAATTCAGATTTATTTTCATCTGAACTGATCTTATCTCAGAAGTATATGGTCAATAACGCTGTATAAGTCAGATCGATGTCTTGTGTGATGTAATATATCGGTGCTTGCTTCATATATTCATGCACAATTTATGTCATTGGCAATGTGATCGTTGAACATTCATAGTGATGACAAATTATTTACAGTTGCAGGTCTGTATTATTGGTAGCACTTGATAAGCATGGTGACAAAAGAGATTCGGAAATTTCTATTATTTCCTTGGACAACACTCTATAGCCTTTATTTACGACCATTGTTGCTTCATTCATGATCAACGATGAACAATGACAATACAGAAACTCATTTACATCATTGATTTCAACATTCGAATCAAATATGAACAGAGAATACGGTAATAAAATATAAGCAATGGTTGCATGACTTGTAGTTGAATTGATGCTCTGTCTAGCGCAACACGAGAACAATGAACTACAACGCAATGAATGCTACTGTAAACTGTTGGCAATAGTGTTGGTATGATTCGCAAAGTCACATTCCAAATCTTTGTCTCTTTAAATAATCATGTAGCCGTATATATTTCATGTGACTAGTAATTAGTTAGTTAAAATCAGTTGAATGTTATGATCGTGGGAAATGAAAATTTTTGTTGATTGTTTGATTCACATGAAGATGATGTGTTAGTTGTTAGCTACAAATTAATTGAAAATGATTATTATTATTTCTTTTCTCAAGAAGTTATAAAAATAGTGTCATTGGTATTGGTGGTTAGTCGTTATGATAATTATGAATCAGTTTTGATTATAATTGAGAAATATGTTATTATCATGGAGATACTCTTTTTAATTATAGTAGCAGACGAAGTGGGGAAGCATTGCTAAACGGGATTTAAGGAATAGGGCACCAAAAAGGTCCATTGTCAAACCATTAGGTATGGGATCTAACTATCTTGGTGAAGGATTTAACGGCTAGGCAACAGAGAGTGTGCCTTGGACAATTATGAGCTACCCAATTGGTTCTTAATGCAGAAGAAAAACATTAAACATTTAATAACTTAAAATAATTTGTTACCTTCTTTTCACCTTGGGATTATTGAGTGGTCATCAGAAGTAACTCTATGTATTAACACCATGTTATTTTTTTGCTAACATCTATAATTGCACCTATATATATATATATATACACACACACACGTACATGCATGCATGCACAATCAACATATTGATAAAAGGAACTATATGTGCTTCCAAAATTGCACATGCATATATATATGTATGTATGTATGTATGTACATACAACTATAGGTATTACCAATTAGCATGATGCCAATGTCTATTGGTTATATAAATCTTGAGAAATATAATCTCTAAGTCTTTAATTGGCTCCATGTCATTGAGTGAATGCCACCTTTATACCGGCATTATTCCTTTTGAATTTTATAAGATTTGAAGAGTTTCTTATGACCAATGATGGCCATGCATGACACTCCTTTCTTGTAACCGATGGAGCATGCAAGAGGTCTATTTTACACTCCCTACTGCCAAGGAAATATTCTCTTGATTTTCATTTTCTTTTGCACTTGATTGCTTTGAGTTAGCGAGCAAGAAATCTTTCCCATTACTACAACTCCTTTTGGAGACTCATTACCATACCTGTTCCACATATCATGATATCACAACTGCAGAATCAGTCACACCATTGTCGGCAATACAAGAAGCTATTTTTCGTGTTGAAGCTTGTGTTGTCAGATCATGACAACTGATCATAAACATCATTCTCAAGTCATGCAATCATTTACTCAAGCTTGTTTTTATATATTTCTCTGTCTTTTCTGATTGTTTCATGATGATTTTCCATGATGGAAATGAATGACTATGGTGATAATGTACATCCACGATCATGTATAAGCATGATGGTTGTAACCAGAGGCTTAAAGTGTATGGATTATGAAAGCCTATGAACTACTTCATCTTATTATATTTTTTTTATTCATGCATATCGGGTGCTATCATTTATATGGACCTACATAATCATGTACAGATAGACTCCATTGTAATTGTTTAACAAACACTTGTAAAATGCATATCATATACATTATACATAGAGTTGGTTCCATTATATTTCATTAGGCCTACATCTGACTTATACATTGGTATCACTCAAATGCCATTGAGATAAGAATCAGATTGGAGGAAATAAATTCTGAATGAAAAGTTGAATGCATTTTTACCTAGAAATCTCCCAAGATACACCCGAGACCAAAAGGGTCAAGCATAAATAAACAATTAAGACTGCTTAGACCAAGTCAGCTCATGGTTGTCCAACTCCAAAGTATATTCAATTGTCAAGTTGAGCGGTGGTGATCGGGCTTATACAAGGCCCATCTAAATCATTGGCTAAGGTAGGTTAGAGGCATGCTTGTTGCATGTTGCCTCACTTTTGTTTCCTAGTCAATTGACAAAAGTGAGTTTTGCATTTTAGATGAGATCAATCTTTTTCCCAAAATGTTCAAGTCTAGGTCTAGTTTCCCGCAGGCTAGGTGATCTCTCTCGGATTTTCCATTTCGCCTTCTCTCTCTATAGCCTGGTGGGTTTGTCTTTTACCTTGTGATTGGTCGGGTAAGTTAGTACCTAGAACAATAGAGATTGAATTTGCTCATTGCAGATTAGATATATGTTCTATTTGCTCGTGAGATGTCACCTCTTGATAAAACAGGTGTTTGCGAAAATTCGGAACTTGTCTTCTCCTTGGCGGGTTTTCCACCCATGAAGACAATTTTCTGCGAAAGATCGTTTCAAGACGTACATAATTCAAGAAGATCCAAAAGGTGCAGAATTTCAAAGAAATTGATGTTTGAATCCAAAATAAGACTCCCAAACATTATTCAAATTCATTATTACTTAAATATTTAGCCTTGGCAGAAAACCTAAAATCATCTTTTCCTCGGCGGGTTTTCCACCCATGAAGACAATTTTTCGCAAAACAGTTTGAGGCAAAAAGAAAGATGTTAAATGGTTCTCAAACAAGTCCTCGCACCTTAACCAAGCATCCCCAACTACTAGAGAAGCAATCGCCAAAGATTCAACCTAGAAGGAAGCATTAGTGGAAAAATGAAAATCGTCTTCTCCTCGGCAGGTTTCCAACCCATGAAGACAGTTTTCTGACTATTCAAGAAAGATCAAGCTAATGATTGAATTTGGAACCCATACTAGATTTAGAGTACGCTACAATGATATTAGAATGGATCGAACCATTATGGAAAGAAGATATAGTCGAAATCTCACTTGGTGGAATTTCCTCAACAGGGTACCCCAATGGTAACTTTTTGAAACTTAAAGGAAAACGAAAAAGTAAGTAATGGGCTTACAAAAAGTTACTGTTGAGCTCAATGGAATGGTGAAAAGACCCCTAAACGTTCATTGAGCTTTTGCATTTACTATCCAATGGGTATTTCCTTAAATTTCGTCCATGTAGCGCGAATATTGAAGAATAACGGATGATTCGAGGTTCTCATATAAAGATGCACTAAGCAGTTGAATCAATTAGATCTGTTCTTTGATTCCTCATTCTATCAATACACAGCTTCTGAAAAGTTTGTAACTATTGCATTTGTTGTCTTATTCAATCTCTCAATTCAAAATTTTATTCACAAACTCATGGCAACCAAGTTCACGAGTTTCAATGGTTTGACTGGGATCAAGTCCCAACTGCAGAGTTTCATGGAAACATCTCTCCGTTTCTATGACATGGAAGATTTCCAAAGGAGGGTGAAGTCTAAACGAATTCACCCCATTATTGAGAAACTCTGAGGATGCGATTTAGTCGAGGCCGCTGGCTTTCAGGTTGCAGTTAAAGCCCCTGAGTTGATTTACGAATGCATTCATCACTACAAGCCAGAAACCAGGCAAATTGTTCTACCTGATGATACGGTGCTAATCTTAATTGATAGGCAAACAGTGGTGAATTGACTTTGTGTACCAGAGTGGGAGGAGTTCTCTGACTTAGGCTTTGGTGGAGCTATCTCAAAATTCTCAGCAAAGAAGATGATCTGGAGGAAGGAAATCATGAGGACATGGTTCCAGAAGCCACGAAGTGATAAGAGCAAAGTTCCCAAAACTTTTTTTGGAACCAACCTTTAGCCAAAAATCATTGATATTTTGGTTCTTCTACATAGGTTGAAAGGTGAGGTAGAAGCCTTAAATTTCATTGAGCAATATTTCTTTCTAATTCAAGTCATATGCTCAAATACCCAGTACATTGATTGGGCACAAGAGGTAAGCGAAATTCTGTCCAATGCTCTCTAGACAACCAAGTTTTACAATACATTCCACATGTCTTCCTTCTTGATTTACATGTTGGCCTCATTGCAATTATGGCCCGACCTTCCAAGATTAGAGAATTTCCCTGATGATGTTAAGTCTTATGAGTTTTATCCATGTCTCCAATTACAAAATAGTTATGTGGATTATATTAAGGTAAATGATGCATTTACCATGAGGATTTGCAGGGAACTACAGGGATGCCCGGAAAGGAGATTCAGTCTAGAAGCCATGGTTGCCATCAATTAGTTTGGGTGTTATTTTATTTAGTTCTCATCATGATTGTGTTGATCGTGATCGTGTTGATCAAGATTATATGGCAAGCTTTGCAAGTGAACATACTGAGCGGAAGCCTAAAGAAGAAAAGATACGAATTCCCCATGAAAGTTGGAGCCTTCAGTTGCAACACTTGGTCTGATGCTAAGAACATGATGGTGTTCGAAAAGAAAATATAAGTTGGACATGTATGAAGTCTCGAGGCCTATGTTCGACCCAAATGGGTATGCCAGAGATGTCCTGCAGATTGGGAGTGCGATAAAACACATCACTACCATTGAGGATTATTGGGCCAATTGCAAGGATGGGTTCGAGAGCCGTGATCGAGCCTTTGCGAGGTTAACAATTGACCAAGTGAAGATGTATAAGGTGAACATTGATGTAGATGGAGTTGAAGACGATGGTCAAAATATGTATAGTAATACCTATTTGACCAACCTGAGAAACACTCCCATAAGTTTAGAACCCTTTGCAGATGTTGTGGAGGATCTAGATACGATGATGGCCAGAATCTACAAGAGAACTGTTAAGTGGGCCGAGTGCACTACGACACGGAGAAGCACAAGCAAAGGCACGCCCGCCCAGTCCTCTGCAAATATAGCAGCACCTTCATCTTCTCAAAGTAGTGTTTCAGGCACAATCCTACCTCTCACTCAAAGACCCACTCAGCTAGCAGGAGGAGGAGATCAGCCTCCTAACAAGAACATACCACTTGATAAAACTTGTCAAGATGGTTCAGTGCTAGTAATTGGAATAGAGACAAAGTCTGAGAAGAAGGCAGAAGAATTGAAGGATAGTGCAGTCACAGTGGCTCTCTCACCCCACAACAATCCAGTTCCATCCATAAGCACTGCATTACTCCTACCAAGTAGCCCCCAAATACAAGTGGTTGACCTTGGAGATGGAGGGAGTAGTGAAAGTGAATCTACAGAGTCAGATGAAGCAGCAAAAGAAGTATTTGGGGCGGAAAAAGCATCTGAAGCGGAGAAAGTGCCTCAAGCTCCAAAACTCATTCCCTCAGTTGCAAAGGATCCTTTCTCTTCAGCTTCAAAGACATTGACTCCTGTTAGGAGGACAATGTTCAGTAAAGATACACTAGGGACTACGTCCAAGGTAATTGGCACCGAGTCATGGCTTGAGGATACCTTGGACAGAAAGAGGAAGAGGAAAGAAGAGGGAGTCCCCAACAAACAAACTTTATCTCTAGCTATCCATTATGGATTGACATTAAGTAAAGTTAAGGAGCAGAAGACCCTATCAATTCTTGGATAAGACCCTCATACAGGAGACTTAACTATTGAGATGGCTAAGCACACCAAGGAGGAGAGAATTGAAGACTTAACTACAGATGACTTCACATTGCAGTCTCTGGACCTCGGAGAAGTTAGACACGACACCAAAGTGGGTTTGTGGAAATCAACATATGAAGTGATACAGGGACAACTTGAAGGTCTCAAACTAGCCAAAGTTAGAATGAAGGTAGAGATCCACGAACTTAACTGCTTCATTAGGCAGCTAATCACCCCGCTAGCAAGTATTTCGGGAGTGTCACTTACCAGCGACCCTACAGCCACAAACATTCAAGCTATCATCTCCCAGCTACAAGAAGACAAGAACTTCGAGAAAATTGGTAGGGAGTGGAGTGGAAAACTCAACTCTGAGGGACTTGCAATCATAGAGCGACTCAGTAATGCAATACTGAGGCTTGAAATGGAGGAAGATAACATCTCAGCTAATTGGGCTACCATGTCAGCAGAAAAGGCCAAGAGTGAGGATTACATCGCCTTATTGAAAATGGTCATGCAAATGAAGTCTAAGGAAGCAGTGGAGGCCAAGATTCTGCCTAAGGGAGATGAGCCCTTATTTGAATGGCTACAGAATATGCAATTCAAAGCTGAAATGATTTTAATGGCAAAAGAAGGATTAAAGGAAATAGAGGGCAAAGTCAAAGAGGAACAGGACAAAAACTACAAATTGCTATAGGGCCTACATACTGACTCCCAAACCAGTGGGCAAGGAAAGGGAGTAATTGGAGTTGCTGTCATGCAGAAGAATTCCTCTAGTTATCTAGATAATCTAATAGAGAAATCTTCTAATCACCAAAATAGAGTGTCGGATCTCCAACGGCTCAGCGGATGTGTACACGTGGCTACGAAGGAAATACAAGAAAGGTTGAATGCTATCAAAGACCTAGCTCGAGAGCACTCCAAGTGGCTCCTCAGATACACCAACGTTCATGTTCACCGACATGAAGATCTTATTCCAATCATTGTCGTCGCCAAGGCCTATAAGACAAAGTCTAAAAAGGGAAAGAAGGCGAAGTGAAATTTCTCCCACCCTTTCGTATTTTGATGAGCAATTGTAACTGATAACTAGCTCCTTGTCATTTGTCATTTTTGAGGAGATGAACCGGTCTAGTTCCTTTTTGCAACGGTCATTTCAAAATCCTATATGTACCTAATTGAAAGATTAATGAAAGGCCGGCTAATTTTTGGTGTGAAATACTTCATGTTGCAGAGACAAGTTGAATGTGTTTTATGTCAATTATTTACTATTCCATTGTTTGTGATAGTTTAAGATGTCTCTTTTAGTTGAATTAAGGAATAAACAGAGCTTTGTTCCCCTGTTCAATGCAACAAACTAAAGATAATAATAGTGTTATTGGAGGTTAAAAAGAGATTTTTTCTTGCATTATTCTTTAAGTTAGTCCCCTGCATATTAAAGTTAGAAACATTTTAAATTGCCTTTTCATAGATAGAATTCATTATTGTATCTTCAAACTCTGAGGGTTCATAAGATGTTTAAGTTCACAAATTTGATTAGCATTAGCACCTGAATCTTTGCCTGAGTTAGTTCCTATTTAGGCCTAACTTGGTTTACCTCTTCTGTTCTCTAGTCATAACAAATCCCATTTAGAATTAGGGACAAACCAAATTCATTGCAAATCGCAAACTCAAGGGAGCTATACCTACGAATTCAGAGGGAAGTCAATCACTCAGTTACAATTTCCCAACTGTTGTAACACTGCAATTGATCACTAGAGGTCAGGGTGCTAGTTGATAGAGGGGAGGTTGTTGGAGGAATTCCATTGCCTTGTCTGCTGCTTAGCCGACACTCTAACACCGGAATGCTTGGGTGGAAAGACTATGGTGCCCCAAGCCTAACCCCGGGGTAGGGAGGGCCTTTCTTGTATGAGATTGTGTGGGGATATGTCAAGGTCCATAGTTGGGAGGTTAAGCCTATGTTAATGCTTCTCCTCTTCACTAGATGTCGAGGCTTGTACAACACATTGACAGATATTTTGACTCATGTATGAATCTTTATCTTTCGCTCATTCTTACTTTAATTTCATGTTACCCTTGAAATGTGTGTGTGTGTGTGGTTTCTATTGAGTGTGATTGCAAAAGTTAGTTATGGAAGTTATATTAATTTCCTTCATATGAATCTGAAATAGTTGTTGTTTTAATTTTTTTTACGTACTCTTGTGAAATGAAATCACTTATTTTTCTGAATATGTTCTCTAAATTCCAGCCTATGAGAAATGGTATGTTACACGCAACCTTTGATATTCGCTATATGATGTAGGGATTCACGATATACTATCAATGGAAGTTGCAATTGGCTTGAGGCCATGAGAGGGAGTTCTTGCAATAATTATAAACTCGGAAACGATTGCAGGAAGAAAAGGAATGCTTCTCAGGCAGCGGGGAGAGTAATAAATAGATCATCTGCATGCTATCTTAGTTACAAGAAAGAGTGGCGGTGCATGGTCAGCCATCAGTCACAAGTAACTCCACCACTTTTAAATTTTAAAAGAAACATAAGCCGATGTGAAGGTGGCAATCGCTTAACAATATGGAGCCAACATTAAAGATAATAAAGGTTATCTTTCCTCATATTTTTTTATGTATTGGCATCATGCTATTTGGGCCACCTCCATTTGTACGTACATACATACATACATACATACATGTATTATACACACACACACACACACACACACATGTATGTGCAAGTACAGATGTTAAGATAACATGGTGTCAATATATAGAATTATAATCAGGAGACTACACAACAATCTCAGATAAAAAGGTAACAATTTATATTATTATTTAAATGCTTAATTTTTTCTTGATAAGCATTATGAATTGACTGAATAGCTCATGGTTGTCCAATGTAGACTCTTGCTTTCCTAGCCATTTACCCTTAGCCATGGTGGTTCAGGGCTCATACCTATTTGCTCAGTGTTACAGAATCTGGAAGGACATTATTCAGAATGAAAAATCAATAAGAAAACAACGCCATTTCCCACCCTTGTCAGTGTGTCCCAGCGCCTACCTTGTGGACTGATAAAAAACTGTATGGCATTCTGTGGTATCTAACTTCTACAATTTTGGTGCTATAGGAAGGAGAATAATGTCTGATCTGGAAAGTGACGAGGTACAACTTTGAATGCTGAGTGATGAAATGTCTAGTTCTATTTTTTGAAAATCATCTATTACAAAACCATCCAGTCTCTCCAAGATTAATATAAGTATATTAATAAATAAACTGCAGCAGTCAAGGGGAAGTTCCATACCTGCAAGAGCAGAAAACATCTGCAGAGTTTGGAAAGGCAAACTGCTGCAACCTTTTTCAGTATTTGCTGGCAATGATACTATCAATGCAGAAGAATTTTTCACTCTAATCTGGGACCTTGAGCATGCTCTTGAACTTAGAATTAGAGGTCTCCTGGTAGAAAGTGATTCTATGATCACAATTAGAAGTTTAATGAAATGCTTCTTTGGGAATTCATGCACTTATATTGTTCCAAGTGTTTTATATTACTCCCCAAAGAAATCCAGGATTTTATCTCCTTCCTTCAATTCAATAATCCTCATTTTTCTAGGGGGAAGAAATAAAAATTAATAGTTCAACCAACCTTGGAATTGACACACTTCTCTACTTAGAATATTTCTTCTAACTAGCTCAAAGAGTAAAAATATTCTAATTTCAAATGGACAAACAGTAACTTGAGATAATTCTGTGAATGATGAGTTAACTACACAAGCTATTGAGGAGGTGACTCACTACCCTTCCATTAACACCATGAAATCATACTTTGCTTTTCCCACGTTAGGTGGAATTATGCATCCTGAGGGGTACTGAGCTTCTTCAAAAAGGCTTTTTCGTTTGCATAGGCGAAGTTGTCCTCTTACTACTAAAGTTGTACCTTGCCACTTAGTCTTCCAAGTTAAGAGTTCATGTGATGGCTTTTTGAAAGTTGTAGGATTTAAGGCTTTTAGTAATCCTCTTAGGAGCTTAGCTAAATCTTCAAAAAGAGTACTATCAACCTCCTATCTATCACATTGAGCAACATTACAGCAAGATTTTGAAACTTGGCTACTTGTAGTGATTTCTAGCATGAGATCTCCTGCAGCTCACCGTACTTATGCACTAGTGACTCCAATTCCCATAGCCATCTATAATGATTTTGGCAATTTGCTAATGGTTTCTCACACTACTTCTCAATTTGCTTGTACACTGGATACTAATCACTGTCACTTGAGCTCTATCGAATACGAAGGTGAAGGCAAGTTCTAGATTGCTTTTGCTTCCTTTGTTAAACATGTTTCCACCTTTCTTGTGCCTGTAGACAAGACATATAGTGTTTTATGAAACTCAAATTGAATGAGTATGCCAAAACAACATGCAATTGTAGTAGTGATTGCATCCCACCTTGTTAGGTCTTCAGGGGTGTTCATCCCAATAGAACAGATGTGCTACACACTTCACAATTCCACCAAGCATGTCTTAGCTAAACAAAAGCCATTCCTTAAATAGGAGCTCCAACATAGGTCAGCCAAGTCAGCCTTAGCATAAAAAAAAATGTTATTCAAAATTATTATGGATTAGATCCTAGGTCGCCAAGGCCTGGCTTTATTTAATTTAATTTTTATTACTTAAATTCTAAGTTGCTGGTTCAGATTCCGGTACGGATGCAGGTTTGAGATTTGAATTCGGAATTCGTTAAATTTTTTTGGGCTTGGGTTTGGATTCATTTTGGATTCATCCGTATAAAAACATATGTTTTTAAAAAAAATATATATGTGTGTATATATATGCAACAAAAAATAAATCCATACTTGAATCTACTAATAGTAAAGGAACATAGCATAATACACCACCAAATCTATGTTTCAGTTCAATAGGACATTAATTGCATCATTTAGCACTACATACAACTTGATGCACTTGCTTGGTCACATGCATGGAACATATTTCCATATCATGGGGACAGTTTGAGAATGAAAGGAATTGTCAAAAGATGATTAGAGCATTTCTAACCAGGGTATGTCATAAGATGATACAAATTTGAAGCCCCAGATTCAAACATATCATATCTTGTTAAAGGCATTCCTCTATAATCATCAATTTAGATGTCACCTATTGTCAATTTGGATTTCCTTTATAAGCAAGTTTTCATTTTCATACACAAAATGCATAAATGACATATAAACATCATTTTAGGGTTGAGAGATCAAAAAAACACTTTTAAAAGTCTAAAAAAAATGTTCCGAGACCAAATTCAGCCCAGGTCTAGACAGCAAATTCGTCAAAATACTGCCCGGGTTCCTCTGACAGAATTTGCAGCAAATTTGCAGCTCTACAAGAGAATATGGAGAGAATTTGACAAGGACCAGACTTTGTACAGAATTGAACCAGACTTTGAGGGTTGTTGGAGAGACTCTGGTAACTTAGCTTAAATTTATTTAACTAAAATAAAACAAACAAAAGGAAAGTAATAAGCACTGCTTAGCTGGCCGACCAGCCCTCATTAAATTGGGTTTACTGAGGTACCAAGCCAGAGAACAAATCCCCATGGAGCATGGGTAAAGAGATTTGCTTGAAAGAGGTACTGCAAACTGGTGACTCTTCTTACTACCCACAAAAAAGCCCATTCAAAGGGCTGGCTAATTCATTCTTTCATCATCAACATGGGAGACAATTTTGCTAGAGGTGCATTTTTTCAAAAGAAATTATTAGCATGCGTGTCAAGTGTGGTAGTTAGATTGGTATTCATAAAGACGAAATGACCGAGCAGGACTGCTTCTCATGTAATTTGAAAATTGCAGCGTACAAAAGACATGGTTACTATCACAAGGCATTGTTAATCTTCTTTCTCCAAATGCCACAAACAGGTGTTCAACCCAATCAGTTTCACCTTTGCCAGAGTCCTCCCTGCCTGTGCCAGAATAAGAGCTTTGGAACAGGGTATAAACATCCATCAGAGCATAGTGGAGAACAGATTCTTATAAGTTGTTTGTGTGAGTACCCTGATAGACTGTATGTCAAATGCAGAAATATACAGAAGGCAGAGGAACTGTTCGAAAAAAATAGAAATGTGGTTTCATGGACTGCAATGATTGCAGGATATGCACAAAACAGGTTCCTTGTAAAAGCTTTGGATGTGTTTAAGTAAGTGCAATTGAAAGGCACTAAGCTGGACATGACAACATATTCCGGCATCCTCTCAGCCTGTGCTAAAGTGGAAGCTTAGAAAGAGGGTATCCACATCCATCAAGCTACTGGAAAACGGATTTTTGTCAATTGGTGTAACTGTGGGTGCGCTGCTAAAGTTGTATAGGAAACGTCTAAAGCATACAAAAAGCACGCAAACTGTTTCACTATGTACCTCAAAGATATCTGGTACAATGGAATACCACGATTGCAGGATATGCACAGAATGGTGTTCTAGTCTGTGCTAAAATGGAAGCTTTTGGAACAAGGTATGCATATACATCAAAACATAATTGAAAGCGTTTTTTCCTTCCCATGTAGGAGTTGCAAGTATATTGATAGACATGTATGCAAAATGTGAAAGGATTAAAAGGCAAAGAAACTTTTTTGCAAAATGCCTCGAAATGTACTTTCGAAGACTGCAATTATTTCAGGATATGCAGAAAATGGTGTTGTTGACAAGGCCTTAACTCTATTAAAAGATACTAAAAAATTACAGGAAAAAGGAAAGGAGTAAGCTCGAAACCATACCTATCGTGGGACTCAAATCTTCGAAAGGACCGGTAGCGAAGCACAACTCAAGATTACTCTTGCCCACCATTAAATCCCAGAAAATTCAATCAGTTCACAATGACAAAAAGTGGATCTAACAAGAGCTCTGTTCGAGCTTGAGTCCCTTCCTTGTGTAAACAGTGTGTTTATGTGATGTATTTGTAGATTGTGCAGAGGCATGAAATCAAATAGTAGGAAATCAACGTATGCAAATTGTTTTATTTGTATTGAGATTTGAGTTAAAATGCTATGTTGAAGATTTTGTGTGTGTGTGTGTGTTGTTGCGGGAGTTTGACACATATGAGGAGAAATTAGAGTCGAGCAAAGATAATGGAGTCTGTAGGAAATCAGAGCTCGATGCATAGATAACCAGCAAATAATGCAAAATCTGTTCAGCTGAAATCTGAAAACTAAGAAGTGGAAGCAGTCCAATATTGATTTATTTTACAAAACATATATACAGTACGTTGATTACAACATAGTCTAGCTTGGTAATTCTAAGGTCTGATAACTGTATTGATATTGCTAAGTGCTGAAACACTCTATCTATGCCAACAAATAGTGGAGAGCAACAGGGCAAATAACATTGGCAGTCTTCTAGATGTCCATATTGCTGCTACGATAATCTGTTTGGCTAACAAGTGCTTTCAGTACAGAGCAATGTGTCCATTTATATATGCCATTTAAAGCATATTTGAATGTACAGGCTGCGAGATCTATCAGGATACGTTAGTTTTCAGGAGGCAATGGTCTGTGATGCATTCGTAGAAGTGGTAATTAGAAACCATGTTCATTAGCACTCTGCATATGCAAAGCATTTCATTGGTTCCCCCGGAAAGATGTTTAAGGGTAAAAATAAGATTATTTTTTCTACAGCCCTCTCTTAAACTGTACACACACAGCACTTGGTATATGCCCCCGACAAGACTAGTTACTCAATGTCTGACTGCTGCTATAAAAATACGTTAAACAAGAAAACCGAAATCAAAAGAACACTGCACTAGATGATTTAAGTCATTAAACATTTATTTTCTGAGTCATGTAAAGTTTGTATCATGATTCCATCGTTTCAATGCCATAGAAAATAAAAATAATTATTTGGGAAAGTTGTCTAATCTTATTTATTTCTGGCAGTACTACAAGCACATTAGCAGGTTTTGTTTCTCTGTGAAGTCTGAAGATTTTAAGATTGTCTTGGCTGTTTGAGAATTGTGGATATACGCTTGTGGGCTGGCCATTTGTTTATGAGAGGTAAAAATTGTTGCTAAATTTGTATTATTTTTTTTTGTGTTTGTTTGACCTCTGAAAATTGTTTGAGTTTTGTAACTTCTATATGCATTCAAACAAGTATTTGTTTCTGAATTCTTTTTTAATTTGTTGAGCGATAAATAAGTAGAACATGATTTTAGGAAATAATTCTTAACAGAGCCCTAACTAAAGCATATACTGTTTAAATTCTGGAAAATGTTTATGGTTCTAAAACATCCTACTGATCTTCCTACCAGATATTATATTATATTAGTTTTGCGAACTCTTATTAGCAATATTTTTGTTTCTTTTGACTGTTGCTTGGCTCTCTGTTTGCGTGCGGTATTTCCAAAACAATATTTTCAACTAACTTAAACTTCCCAAACCCAAATCCATATTGTGTTTTCCCTCTCATAATGTGTTTTAATGTAGTTCTCCATATCGTGTTTTCAACCAACTGAGAGGGAAAAACTACTTGCATCAGTTTAAAATTATTTGCCTTTTCTTTGTTAAAATTTATTTGTCATTTAACATAAACAATCTGTAAAATTTCAGTTGACAAAAATTTGGGAGATTTGAAAAATGGAAGTGGGGCTTATAACCAAATTCGGTTTTGTACTTTGCGGCTAGAATAAGTTGTGTAAATCCGTCCAAAAATCTCCATCATAAGTTGCTTAAACTGTTATGCTATAAGTAGTTCTATTTCAGAATTGCTAGTTCAATCGAGTGAGGGTAAAAGTTCACTGGATTTTGTGGGCATGTTCCCAAAGCGGTGATGTGGAACCCAGGGCCATGGACAACGTTAGATGTGGTCCTTGTGGTCAGTTTTTTATGCCTGACAGCTTCGATTTTTTAGGCCAGGCTAGCTGGGCAAGATCATGGGCACCCCTGGAAGTTCATGGGAGACACGCTGATACAAAAAACTAGATGATGTTGGAGGATGGTTACCGTAGGAGGATCTGTATACAGCCAAAGACCAGCACACTTTGGTCTACTGCGCACAAGGCCGGCCACAAATAAATTTGAAAACTAAAATAACAAGTAAAAACCAAAACCCTAGTTTTCATCCTGGGTCTAACGTTGCAAATTCTACAACTGCCAAAAACGCTTTGGCAAAAAATCAAATAAAAAATGCTTCACTTACAATTTTCCCTGAAAATGACTTCAAATGTCTCGCTTGCCCTCTCGATGGTAATAAAGATTAATCGCCCTCGAATTTGATGACCGTATTGGCCGTTTTAGCACTTTTGGATCTCGGGGAGAGGCACCAATAGTGGAGCGGGCTCACTTTGTCAATACATAGTTCTCACATGGAATGTCATGAGACTTTTTTTTTACAAGCGTAAAATGGACACTTAACTAATTATAACATAGGGTTTGAAGCTGCCACTCATCACGCAAGCTGTCTAAATAATCCATTTAGTTCGGAGTGTTCAAATATTGACTTTTTAGACATTTGACCAAAGCTCAATAATAAAATTGTCAATAGATGATTGTTTAGACATGATTTCTTATGAAAATATATACAAGTACATGATATGAAAGCAACATATTAAATATTTAAAGACTCCTAATATTTTTAAATAACATTTATTTTAGTTATATTTTATTCTTATATGAAACAAAAATAGACCAATTGTGGATCACATTGAACACAATTAAATTCAAATAGTAATACATTATAATTTTAAAAATCAATTAAAATATACAATAATATATATAAACCTATTTAAAATCTAATCTATTTAATTCATTTCGATTTTCAATTAATTAACACAATCACAAATTTACTACATCCTACAACCTAAATTGTTTATAACCTACCTTAAATTTGGGCACCATTAACCCAAAAGAATTTATCAATGCCCTTATTATGGACACCGTTATACCTATACTACTACTTCTAACACCTATTAATTTAAAAATCTAACTAAAAATTAAACACTATAATGTTGCTTACAAGATTTTTTATGCCCTAACATGTCCACGCATTGATCAAACCTGGGTGTAGCATACACATATTCATCCTGAAGCTTTTGACCTTGCATTTGCGATTGTGCCCTAAACGCAGCTTGGGGTTTATTTCATGTCGGCAGTGGATTGTGCATGGGGTTTATTTCGTCTGGGCATCAGCTTTATACCAAGCTGCTTTGAGCTATGGCAGTATGATGTATGGTGAAAAATTTACCCTAAATGCGCACATCTTTTCAGCCCACCAATAGTGCAGTATGAGGGCAGATGGCCTACTCGCCCACTCAAACAATGGGATGGGTGGTTAGCTTCTCTAGGGTAGGAGCCGACATTCCATCAATGTCGCCCCCGACCGAGCTATCCTCTGTCCAGGTCACCTTTACAATAGTAGGGGCAGCGCCTTTCGAGTTGTGGTGGGCATTCAGCGCCGGGTGTTCATGAGGCGTTGTTGTTGTCGTTAATGTAGGGTAGGGCTTTTACTTATATAATTTGTGGGGGTCCCCTGTAACCAGAAAAATTGTGGGGAGGCCCTGGCGCCCCCTTTTCAATAGTGGCATGAATAGTAGGACCTGCGGGTCGGCCGAATACGAGTCGACTTTCGTAGATCCACTTTCTTAGCAGATGCATTCTATACTGGGTTTTTCAATGCAAGCCTTTGGTGAAAAATAGCTTAGATCTGTGTGAGGCCTCGCCTCGACCCTTCGTAGCCTTAGTTGTTACTTTATCTTTTTGTTACTCACGACTCGAGATGTCGAGACATTATCTGATACTTAGAGCATATTATATTATTTCATGTTACTTTCAGATATAGTGATGTTTGTCATTTAATGTTTTATGTATATGTATGTTGATGAAATCGGTAAATGTACGATTGGTACTTTGATTAAGAGTTTTTTTTTAATGATTAAGAATTAAGTAGGATGAAAGAAACCCTGATTGATGTATGGTTCAATTTATGTGAATTTTTGATACATATACATGTGATTTTCAGGACTACTGATGTGTGCAATGAGTGTGCAGATATTTTAGTCGAGGAAACCGACGGAGGAACATAACTGATCTCTATGTGCTATTTTTGGAAACCTTGTTGTTCGTAATTCAAGTTCTGTATTGTGAGATGTATATATGTATCTCTTTGTGATCAGTAAATGTTAATGTTCGTAAACTGTGTTCTTATAGTGTCACTTGACACTCGTGAATTGTTTGTGCCCTTTAACGTGCTGATTTGGGGTTAGTTGTGTAACCTTTGGACCTAAGTCGATTTAAGTTAGTGTCAGTTTGCTAATTGGTTCTTAATCGAGGTTAGTCATCCCTAATCCAGATTAGTGCTTAATCTATTTTTTTAGAGTTGTTAGTGGGTCCTAATTATTTTCTAGCCTTTGTGTGGCTCTAAACCTATTCCTAAGGCTTGAAGACATGAAATAATTATACCCAAGGGGTATGGGTATGGGTTGGGGGTCTTTTCCAACCCCTAAGCCCCTTTTGTTGACTTTGGAGATCACTCAAAAAGTCTCATTTTACCTTTGTGCGAAAATTGCAAGTGGTTACTGTAGACACCTAAATTTGATTACACTATTTTAGTAATCCTATTTAGTTATCTAAAAAGGCATTATTAATTAAATTTCTATTTAATTAATCCTTTGTCATCCCCTAGTTGATTAATTTAATTAATCATCTATAGTCCTAATTGATAAATCAAATAATCTATTATTTATCAATTAAATCCTATTCTTCTATCTAATTCCAAAAATCCCCATTTATTAAATAAATCTATTTGATAAATGAAATCCTCAAATTCAAAAACCCCTAACCTATCTCTAATCCTCCATTTAGCCTAATCCACCCCATCCACCCATACTAACCAAGCTTAGCCACTAACTCACCCACCCTCATTAATGCCATCCACTTGCACATCTCTAACATTCCTAATCTAATCCTAAACCCAAGCCTAATCCACCCCCTAATGTTGTCACATTCCTTAAACAAGTTTAAGACTTTCCTAATCCAAACCAAAGTCTCCCCTCAAAAATCCCAACCACCAAGTCATGAGTGCTCTTACAAAACATAAAAGACTCTTACAAGCCCACTCATGACTCTTACATCCATCTTCCACACTCTTCCCTCTTCCACACTCATTCCTCTTACATCCCTCTTACATACTCAACCCCACTCATCATGCCTTTAACCAACCCTTTACCCTACCCTCTCACACTCATCCTCCTTGTGACAAGTGTCACCTTCCCATTGGTGCTAAACAAGCACAATCCATGTGCTCTCCTTTGAGTGCATCCTAACCCTCCTTAAGCCTTCATCCCTCCTTGCATCTAAGCCCTCCATCCCTCTACCCCTTAGCCTATAAATTGAATCCCATCCCAAGCCATTTCATCAACAATCTTTGAGCTAAAGTTACCATGCCCTTTTGAGAGCCAAAAGCCATACCCATACCCTTATAATGCCAAATTGAGAGCTCACAAAGCTACCAATTTGCCATTACCCATCTCCATTGAAGCAGCTTTTGAGCATCTTGAGCATACATCCATAGCAAAAGGACACATCTACAGAATCAAGAAAGCATGGAGTGTTTTCTCTTGTGAGGTTTACACTTCTTGTTTGCTTTCTTTGTCTAAGCATATATGTGAATTTAGTTTTTGGTTTGTGAATGTTTACTTTATTTGTTAATGTTCTTTGCATACTAAATCTTGTTCTACAGTTACCATGAGTTTCATTACCCCACCTTCACTTAGGGTTTAACCATAATGTGGGTTGAGTTAGGAGTTTCTAGACTTGTTAGTGGGTGGGTGTAGTTATTGCTCCTTTTGGTGGTTGAGTTTGAGGCTTATTTAGAGGCCCTTCTTGGTCTAGTAGAGGTTGTTACCCAATCTCTACATTTAGAGAGGAGTTCTTAAAGATTGAAGGGGAGGAAGGGAAGCTCTACTCAAACTTGTTCATTGCCATTACCTCTTTGTGAAGGTTGGAATTCTCATCTCCCTTGTTCAGATTTCATTCTTGTTTCATGCTTATGCTACCTTGTTGTTGTTTCAATGTTTGTATGTTTGTGGGTATGTTGGGAAGCTTTGGAAACCATGCTATTTTTGGATGATTTCCTTCCATGTTTATGTTTGCAATTTTAAGATTTTTCTTGCATGGGTGTTTTGGTATTACTCACCCTTGGAGAGGGCAGAAGTGACCAATTTTGGGAAAGGTCTGTTTAGTCGGACTCCAACCAGTGTAGAGTCTCTTCTCAGGATGAGAAGAGGGAGAAAGGGTAGGGTGTTATGGGCCCCTACCTGTCAGCACAAACCTTGTATGATTATGGTATGTTGAAATGGAAGAACGAAAGTTCTTGGTTTATAGTCCCGATTGGGCATCTGTTGGTGCTGTGCTTGACTTCTCCTAGTTTGAAGAATCCACCTTTCCCTAGTGTTGATTCATTGTGAATCATATTGTGAAAACCATGTATGAATATGCATGTTTGATTGTCTCTTGGTTATGTTTTGTTGTCACCTGATCAGAATTCTGTTCCCTCCATGGTTCTAGAAATGTGTTGCAGAATTGGATATGGAACCCTTGTTGAGGGTCATGAAGGAAATTTTATTTAAGTGTTGTAATTCAAGATTAAAATCTTATGTAAATTGTATCTCAAACTTTGTTGGATTGGCAACGAAGCCGAGTTTTCTTCCTGATTCTTTCCCAGCTGAGCCTTTGAATCAGGGTTGCCAATAAAATTGGTGTTGAGTATAATTGTTTATCTTGTGATTTAATCGTAATTTCAAATTTGATGGATGCACATCAGGAATAACATGATTTAATGATGGTTTAATTGAGCACATTTTCAAGTTCCTTATATGTTAAATATAAAAATTATGTTGAGAAAAGAAAATGATTAGAGTTGACGATTCAATTTAAGTTGTTTGAGATATCAATGAATCTTGTATGAATGTGTCACAAGGATTAAATATATGTTTAAATCCATCAAAAAATAATAATAATAAGGAAATCATATTATGAATGTAAAGGAAGCTATCATGATTATCAAATCAACCATTCTTGTATTATTGAATAAATCAGATGATTCATATCCTTGGTATATTTTGTTGCATCAATCCTTTGACTTGCTTTTCAAAAAAAAATTCCCCCCTTGGTGATTAAATCAATTGGAAAATAGAAACAAAAAAAATAAGACAAAAAAAAAAAGTGCCAAGAGAGCAAAAACTCTCTGGTTTTTGTATGGGGAGCAATTTAAATTCTCCCCTTGAGACAGAGAATCTTTAAAAGATTCCCCCTATTATTCCTTGTTAAAAAAACATAAATAAATTAGTAAGCTCATTTTCAATATCAAATTAATAGATAAATCTATTTTTTTAAAAAGGATGAAACAACCTCTATGAATAAAAGAAGAAGAAGAATTCCTACCATATTCTAATGTATTTGTCTCAACTAAAAAACTTTATTGCAATTAATCTTCACTCCCTCTTTTCTTCTTCCTAGGCGAGTTCCTTGAGTTGACATGTCTGACTAATTCTCTTATACTCTTGCAAGGCAGATTTGTGGGGAAACAAGCATTTATTTGTGGCAGGTTCACCAATCCCATCTCACCTTTTTGTTAACCATTGTGTTTTCCTTTTTACTCCTCGGACCACGTGCGATGTCAAAACAAGGAGTAATGCTTTTTTATTGTTTTTACTGTGTCCTTGGCGTGCGAATTTATCCCATTTTGGGACCACGTGCTGAGGTTGGGAGAAGGAATTGATCCTCATTATTCAGCGCTGAAGTTTTCTTCCTTTATTTTGGGTTGGAGTTGTTTTGCATTTCTTTCTTATCTGCCTTTCTTTATCACATTTGCCACCTCATTGGCAGGTTGTGTCAGTACTTGCTTGCTTGGGCAGCGAGTTTATTATCTTGGAAGCGCTTGATTTTATGCGCAGGTCTCTCGAGTGGGTTAATATGTAACGTAGGTGGGCTTTAGTATTAACCAGACTTGAGTTTTGGGAAAGGTAAGAGATGACGTGGGGTTTGGGATTTATATTAGTTTTAGTTTATTTTAGTTAGTATAGATATGGTTAGTGTAGGTTAGATGTTTGGTTTAGTTAATATGTTAGTTTAGTTTATAAAATTTATTTCATTTTGATTATTGTTAATATTATTAGTTGATAAGTTGTTATTAGTAAGTTTTAGATAGTTAATTATAATGATAAGGTAGTTGAAATGTTTAAAGTTAATAATTTTTAGATATATATATATTCATTTTTAAATTTAGTTAATTTTTTTAAAAGTGACCTTTCAACCTCGGTTAGATTGTCAATCGATAAGTATCTAAGAGATTTATAGTTGATCTTGATTGGATATTTCTAAATTAATTCTAAACCCGTATTCATGTACATTGTTATTTAAGTAATTTTTGCATATCTTTATAAGTTAATGTAATATCATAACTTTTGTCAATATCAACTTAATAAGGAGAGTATTAATTTAACATTGTAGAGAACCTTTTTACTCAAACTGTGATCGCAAACATATCTACTTAATGAATTTTAATTATTGTTTAAAAAAAAAAAAAAGATTTGTGTGTTTTTGCCCTCGTATTTTGGGCATGACAATCTGTGCATATTTTCAAAGGTGTGTGTTCACACCATATATGGAAAGGAAATAAGATGGCTTGAGCAAAATAGTTACATAATTTCATTTTCCTCTAATGAATTTACCTTCTATTTTTTGTAATTAGGGTTTTGATCTTTGATACCATACCCTATTTTTTGGAGTATTTGTGCTCCGAAGCACCTTGCACTTGTGCTTGTTACATCTTTGTTGGTGAAAAATTATCTTCCATCATCTCTTTTTGTGCATATTTGGTTTTGGCATAACATTCTGGTTTAATTTTGTGACATATCATTCGTACACTAAGTTGGCTATTTGCAGAATTTTAACTCTTACCAAAGGCCAAAGGTTCATGAAGGTTTTATTACAAAATGGATTTATTAAAGGTAATGTGTTCTTTTATTAATTTATAATAACAAGCTTCTAGAGTTTCAACTATTGTTACACATATGTTAGATTTCTGAAAAAAACAAAAGGCACTAATACATTGAAATGTTAGTACATCTAATAAGAATTTGATTTCATTTTCCAATGGTGTGAACTTATCCGTATGTGTAGAAATGGATTGGTAATGTTGTTAAGGTTCACTTTGTGGGTAGATATCATATTCCTCATTTATACTACTGTATGGATCTCGAAGTTTTAATGGGTGTTAAAGATGCTCCTCTGCTTTGCATGAATGCAAACTAACAATGTTATGAGAGAATTACATGGAAATGAGTTGGAAAACCTATATATTTACTTGAAATTTATGTTTGAGATGAGCCAAGTGAGAAGTGCAAGCAAAGTTAGCACAATTATAGACATCCTTTAAGGAATTCAAAGTCTAGGGTCAGTATCATAGAAATCAAGCAGTCACCAAAAATAGCAAAATGGATTCTGTAAGACAGGTAGGAATTATTATATGGAACATTTTGCCCCTAAACACATAAATGTTGTAAAGTTTGTGACGAATTAATAGCTGCTTTTTCCCAATATCATTGTTGACTGTATTTATTCCTTTAGTTTTCAGAGTGCAAAGTATAGCTTGGTAATGATGTGAATCAAGTTGAATATATTGAATTTGCAGGTGGATGCAATGTATATAGAGTTAAATAATCATATTTTATAGTCTTTTCGTCTTCATGTCACTTGCATCATATTGCTCTTCCATGCATCTTCTAAACTTCGAAGGTCACTTCTTGCTATTGATGCAACTTTATTTGAATACATATGTAGGTTTCATATATAACATTGATGGGTCTTCTTCCATTTAGCCGCACCTTCTAATATTCTTATTGATGGATATATAATTATGGTGTGCATCTTAGATGGACTGTAGGACCAATGGCACTGTAGCTTCACTACTTGTTCAGATGCTGATGCTGATGCTTGTTGAGATGGCGATGCTTGTTCAGAAGTATGATGAAGTCACTATTGATTTCAGGTGAGGTTAATTTAGACCTCACTAAGGCAATGATCCATTTTTTCCCAATTTTGAGTTTGTATTTTGTTTATTATTTTATTCGTTTAATTCTTGCAGTTTTTATTGTTTTATTAATTTAATTATTATAGTTAAATGGAGATCACTAATGCATTAACATATCAAAGAAGCATACATATATTCATGTACTTGTAGATATTTGCATCGATTTATATATATACTAAAACACAACTCTAGACTAGGTAGTGTATTTATAAAATTTTCAGCTGACAAGAAATAGTCACATGAAGTTTTTAAAATCAAATATGCCCAAACATATGGATGAGTATGTAAATATACATGTATAAATACAATGTGAATTTATGTAAATATGCCCACTTTCAAGGAGGCTATATATGGCACGATCAATCATTTTCCTATCTTCCTTCAAAAAATCAAAATTTTTACTTCATAAGTTATAATATGGTCTCGATTACAATCTATGCATGAAGTTAACCAAAATGCTTCATAGTGAATGGTATTGGTATATCTAGTTACAAGGAGCCTGTTTATGGCATGATCACTCATTTGCCTATATTCCATCCAAAAATTTGAAACATTACATCACAGTTTATAATCTGGTCTCGATTTACATCAGCGTTCAAATTTAACCAAAATACTTCATAGCACATGGTATATCTAGTTTCAACATAATCCAGTCTCAAGTTACTTCAATATATGAAGTTAGCCAAAATACTTCATAACATATGGCATATCTAGTTCAAGGAGCACCTATATATGGTTTGATCGTTCATGTACGTAACATCCAACCACAAAATATGAAACTTCTACTTCAAAAAATATGGTCTGATGAATCATATACCTGCAAAAATAGAATAAAATAAATCAATTTCAAGGAGATTTTACTTGAAAAAAAATGGTCCGATGACTGTTGTACCTACCAAAAACCTCAAATAAAATAAAAACTATCTCAAGGAACATATACCTCTCAGCCAGTATTAGTGACGCATTCATATTAGCTTTTATGTACACCCACAACATCTATGGGTATGGATGTAATATTAGAACTTGACCCTCCATTAGCTATGGTTGTAGATCCTCCTTTTCCTTGCTCCATGAGAGGTGTTATAGGAAGATGTGCTTGGCTTGTAGAATTTTTATTGTTGTTTGAACAATTGGCAATAGATGAATAAGCAGGAGTGTAAATGTTCATTATATCCCTGAGAACTGAATTTTCTGTAAGATGATTTGAGAGATTGCTTAAACGCCTCTGCCTTACCAACTCCTTTTTAAATTTTTCAATTTCTCTCATTTTTTTCACTTGTTCCTTTTTTCTCTCTCTCTCTTTCCTTCATCTCATTTGAAGTTGTTCCTTCTTTTGCTTCTTCATTGCATTCTCTAGCTTCTTCTGTTCTTTCAGCTCTCTTTGGATAGCTCTGCTAGCTTTTCTCTCCTCTGCTTGTTCCTTTCTTTTGGCCTTCAATTCTTCAATTTCTTTCTTTCTGGCTTCTTATTCCATGTAAATTTGTATGAACTCATCTTCTATGAGTATTTGGGACTGTCGATTGAGCCTGATTGTGCCACCACTCTCATGAAAGTATTTTTCATTGACCCTTGCATTTGGTAACTTCAAGAAAGATGATAGTAATGACATACAGTTACCTTCTAGCTGGTTTTTATCTATATTCGTAATGTTTTCATCCACTATGCCGGCATTGCCATCATTCTTTGTTGATTGATTTTCTTCATTTTCTACACCAAACTCTGTTGTTGCATAGTAATGAACCAATGTGTTTGGAAGAGATGGAGGAGGGGATGGCAGTGACAATCCTATATCCTCATTATTTAAGTCCAAGTTCACAGAAAGGTTTCTAGTACCTTCTATGATGTAATTAGGAATACTCACTTCAGTTGGAATACTTAAATCTGATGTATCTTGCACAGTCTGTATCGAGTCATGTTGACCCTGTTTAGCAGTGGTAGAATCATGTTGTCCCTGTTCAGTAGTGGCATTATCATGTTGTAGTTGTTAGAGTAAATAATTAATTATTAATTATTTATTCTATTGCTTAAGCTTACTTAGGTAAATGCATTTCATTTATTAGTTGTAGTCTAGGAGTTAGTTATAAGTTGTTGACAATACGAGAGTTTGTTCTCTCCTAAGTCATACTTATCCTCTCACATTGTTCAAGGACTTTCCACCTTATGTGGATGTATGCTTAGTTGTCACACTTATCTCCTAGCATCTTCTAGCTTGTTCTAGAAGATTCTTAGAGCTCTTTATAAGCGGGCTCCCTCATTGTATCACATTATCACTTTTAATATTGTAAATACATTTTTTCTTGTGTTTGCATATTTGTTTCTCATGTTCGTTTAGGGTTTTTCCCTTGCTCCATGTTCTTCCCCTCCTTGGCTTCTCTTTGACAGGTTCTCGCATGCAGGTGATCTTGGGCGTCTTTGGAGTTGGCTTTCCTCAACTCCAACATGGTATTAGAGCCTTCCTGCTGCTACTTGGTTGAAAAATTTTGAAGCTGTGATTTGAAGTCACAAACCCTAGTTTGTTTGTGCATTTTTTCTTCAAATCAGGGGATCAACAAATTTTTGGAGCACTTTCAGCTCAAACAGACATCACCATTGGATTTGAAAGGCCATTTGCAGTCATGATTCATATAAAACTTGTCGAATTTGGACATAGAGCTCTGAGGGGCAAATTTTTTTGGTTACAGAGCTGTACAAACCCGTACAGACGATCTCGATGATTTTTTTTTTTTAAATATATATTTTTAACAGGGCCGCTGGGTGGCCACTGCCATGCCACCCAGCAGCTGCCACCGCGCAGCTTGCTGGCCGCTGCTTGCGGGCCACCTTGGCACTGCCCTCCCGCAGAACTTCACCGGCCGCTCCACCCGAAACCTCCGCCTCCGCAGGTGTAGCTTCCCTTCCGCTCCGCTCTATCGGTTCTACAACCCGCTCCACTCCACTCGACAGGTGTCAGCTCTACATGGATTTTTGAGGCCCAGTCAGTGTTTTCTACGTGTCCAATGCGTGACATGTGGCAGGGCTTCCACGTGGCACCTTGCCACATGGACTGCCATGTGGCTTTTTTTTTTGTTGCAATGGCTTTAAAACTGTCAATTTTTTTGCAGTGATTTGCTAACATCAGCATGATGTCATCAGACCTTGCATGCACCTCCCCTGATTCTGTTTTGGAGCTACTTGTGTTTTTTTGCCATAACTTGAGCATACAGACGTATTTTTCTAATCTGAAAGAAACGTCAAAAAGTTGGTTTCGAGACAGAGACATTGGTAAGGTATTTTTAGTTTTGATGCCTTTTTATTGCTTTTTTTTCAGTCAAAGTCTAAAGTTCTATTTTTGACTCCGACAAGCATATCTTTTGCTTCGCATGCCCATTTTTTGAAAACTTTATATTTTTGAAAAGCTGGTTTTGTCACCTTTTCAAAAATGTGGTCATTCTTCTTAGTTTTTGGCCCATGCTTTTTCTATCATAGATTTGGTGTTTTTTCTATATGGTGGATATTTTGAGTGTTTTAGGCTCGAGGATCATTTTCCTAGCATGGATTCTCTTGTCTTTAGCTATACTTTGTTTTGTTGTAGCTCTTTTTCAGTTTTGATCATTGTAGATATCATTTCGAAGCACTTTTATGTATCGCACTGAGATAAAGTGCCACTCTTGCATTCCGAGGATCATGAATGTTGTTTAGAGTCAGTTGTACATGCACTATTTTCGTAAAGCACCATGGGGGGGATAGTTGTTTGCTATTTTAGGCATTCTCCCTTTGTCAAGTGAGTGTCCCTTCTATGACATCAGCCCCATGTAGAGTCAGTTTGACCATGTCTTTATGGGTGTTTTGTACCTCTTTTCCTCTCTCGTCGTTCTTAGCTCATCTGTAGGAGACTTCGGCCCACCTTCTTAGTTGCCTGTCATCATACCCCGTTTGCATTAGGGGGGGGGGGGGGTTATACTATTGTTCTAATGCATCCATGGTTTGATGGTTCGTTAGTGTGAACTATGTATTCAGTGGTTGATCCTATGTACAAGGCGATTGCAGTGGCTGGCTACCTATGCATTTCGGTGAGATGGATCATCTACCATATAGGCATGCTCGGTTCGTGCCTTCTTCTTCAGCGGAGGTTCTTCAGATTAGTAGTGTTACCATGCTTTTAGCACCCACGTTCTAAACTCCCAAGCTAACTCTGCAAAGTTGATTTGGGTTGGTTTTTAATTGCTGATGATAGATTATGAACTCTAACCTATGAAGAAGATAGAGTTATGAAGATATGCTGAGGTGGAACCATCAAATTTAGAACTTCAATTTTCTGCTTCATTTTAAGATTGGGTTCACAAAAGGCTAAATTGTTAATACATTCCAAGGTGCAGCATATTTGTGGAGTCAAACTTGAACTTGAACCAAAGGTTTCTACTTCAACTTCGTGTTCGAGTCTGCAGAGTCAAAATTTCTGACAGCATTAAAATAATAGTAACAATGCGGGTGGCATAACTTTTAACTCCACCATTGGATCTGATCTAATTTTGGATATGTTGTTCAAAATCAAGTTTTCTAAAGGTCCACCAAGGCGATCTTCAAAATTTGGCCAAAGTCAAAAGTTATGAGAGACTGAATGCAGGTCTATCAACACACCAGCAAATACAGATATGCCACAGTCAGAAAAAAAAAGTCATGTTACGGGGCCCACAACTTTTAATCCGACAGATGGATTGAGCTGAATTTTGGATATGTTTGAGGAAACCGAATTATCTAAATTCTCTCCAAGACGTTTTGCAAGATTATTGATGGATCAAAAGTTATTACTATTTAAGTGCAGAAATATATTACCAGTGACAGTTACAAAATCATCATAGCAATCTGTAACCAGCATATGCCACTTGTCCAAGAATGCACATGGGATTCATTTTAAATTTGATAAAAGATTTGTTATAATTTATGAAACTTTAAAGTGGCTCAGCTATTACAATTCCAAAGGGGCAAGAAGACGATTATTCTTGAGAATAATTAAATTGATTTTTCAAGAAACGGTTATGGAAACCAAAAGACAACCGAAAGTTATTATTTATTGCAAGATTCAAATGTAAGGGGGGGGGGGGGGGGGGGTTCTTCTTTTTGGAGGCAGAAGTTCTATAGCTACTGCTACAGGGGAAGAGATTTCTATTTTGTAACAGAGGAAGCAGTTTCATTTTATGCAGATTGATTGTAATAAGGGGATGAAACAGTACTATTATTGTTTTATCATGCCTCTGAAATAAAGAGGGACATTAGTGTGTTTGATTTTATAGTCATATACATTTTTTTTCTGATCTAAGAGGATTTTTGAAGTCCTTTTATTTCTATTTTAGATGCAGTTCTTTATTATTATGTCGGATGTGATATATGTAATCTTGTGGTTATGTATTCACACTTTTGCATAAAGATTTTTATAGCTTTCTCTCTCCATTCTCTCTGTAATATGGAAACATGGTAGATAGTCCTGTGGCTGTTTACTAGTTTTTCATTCATTTCTAGTTTAGCAATCTTTAACCGCATTTATTCCATATTGATGGGTGAATGTCTGAAAAACCCTTTGTGTCTTCAAGTTAAAGACATAACCAGATATCACATTTATTGAATATCTTTTAAGAGGGAGCTGTACCTCTCAATTCAGAGGAAAGCTATCAATCTCATGATAGTGTTTCCAGTTGTTAGTGGCAATTGTTCTTTGATTTGGGCATCTTGAGTCATTCTTTGCATTTAATTCTAGAAGAACAAAACTGTTTACTAACAGTTTTTGGTGACTCTACTAGGGAAGAAAGCAAGTTCCAGTGCTTTTCTTTTCTTGAAAATCTAAAGGTTACCTCCCCGAGGACAGAGATTGGCGACTCTGTATTTCAAACCTGCTGAATCTTGATTTTGGAGTTCCAGTGTTTATTATGGTTGTGGTTGCCACTCAGCCATGGGGGGCTCAGATCAGACCGTTTGCCTTGGTCCAATATTCAACCTTGCCTAAAAGATCATGGGAATACCTTCCCAAGTTTTCTGGAGATGAGACTCAGGATCCAAATGACCACATTAAAGCAGTCATTGTTGCATGCGGTATTCTTGGTGTGCAGGAAGAAAATGTATCCATCAGGCTGTTTGTTCAAAGCCTTATGGGAAATGCTGCTGATTGGTTCCAGAATTTACTAGATAGTTGCATCACTTGTTGGAATGATCTTAAGGTAAAATTTCTACAGAGGTTTATGCCTGTGGTTGATGTTGTTAAGTTGCTATTAAATTTCTTTCAAATTAAGATCAAAGAAGGGGAAGCCATGAGAGATTTTGTTGATAGATTTAATAGAAGTGTTGGTAAGATTCCTCTAGCTAGCTAGCCAAGTGAGAATAACCAGTTGTGTATATTCATTGCTACCATGCAAACTGAAGTTAAATTCTTGCTTCTACGATTAAAGTTGCAGAGGTTACAAGATGTACAAAGGGAGGCTATCAGTTTAGATGATGACATGATTTTAAGTGGGATGAAATGTGCTAAACCCTCACAGGCTGAAATATGCTTCCAAGAACAGCAGTATTATCCAAAGATAAAACCCACACAAAAAAGGCTGGTTTTTAGAAAAGAAAAATCAACACCCCCTGTTTTTGTTTGTCAAAATCTGACAGTTTTTAATGAAGAGGATTTTCTAACGCCTCCTTTGATTGAAGATAATCTTTGTGATATGGCTGGAGCATATCATTTACATGTTAAGTATGATGATGAAGATTTTCAAGAAACCCCATCAGCTGAAAATAATTGTTTTAATATGTCAAAAAATTGTTTGCACATGGAGAGTAATGATGAGCACATCTCTCCAACATCAAATATAATGGCTTGCCTTGTTATGCCTCTTGTTGAGAAAAAACTTGATGGTGATAAATTAAGTATGAGTTTACCAATGGCCTCTCCATTTTCTGAATTTGAGTCTTTTTCTTTTGGATCCTCTAGTGCAATTTCAGTAACTAATATTTTTCAAGAAGGTACGACAAATCAACAAGACCAAGAAAGGTACAACAGTGATAATGGTAAAATAGAAAACCCCTTGCAAGCTAATTATGAATATTTTCAATTTGAGTGCATAAAAAATGAAGAATCTGGTTTGCATGCTAAAATTAATGATCACCATCTTCCTCAGTCATCTAATATGATGACTTGCTTTGCTGGGCTTTCTACTGAAGGAGAACTTGGTGATAATCAGCTGCATGAAAGCTCATTACTGGCTATGCCCTTGTAGGAACTTGAATCTTTTTCTTTTGAAATATCTAATGCTGTCCCATCCATTGGTGATAATAAGGAAAATGTGATAAATCAGCATGAACAACAAGGCAACTATTATCTTGATACATGTAGGGAAAATGAAAATTTCCATCTTCATTATACCTCTCAAGGAGAAAGATCAAATCTTGAATTACCACGGGAGCAAGAAGACCCTCTAGATGGCATTGTTGATGTTGAAATGAGTAAGAGCTTGTTGCCAGGTGTTTTCTTTTCCAAATTAGAATCTTTTAGATTTGATATTTCTGAAGTATATTCAGCTAGCCACTTTAATCAAGAAAGTGTAATAGATCATCAAGATCAAGAAAAACTTAAGGGTGATAATGCTGAAATTGAAATTTTGCATACTGCTTATGAATGCTTTTATTCTGGTTATATGGAGATTAGTGAAGAATTTCTACAGCCCAAAGCATCTCAAGATCTTGAGAAGACTAAAGTGCAAGAATCATTTGGTTTTGAAGTTGATATGGGTAATGAATTATTTGAATATGAAATTTTTTATTTCCATGAAAGAGGAAATAAAGATTTCTTTGAAATTCTAGAAGATTGTGATCAGCCTATTCTAGAACATGTTTACTTTGAAAATAGGCCTGGTGTTGATATCAAAGAGAAATCAGATTTAAAAAGTTATTGCAATTCTGAAAATTTGATCAAAAGAGGAAGTTGTGAAATAAATTTTCAGCATCATGTCAATCAAATCAAAATGTTGCAGCCATGTGGAGATCAAGCATTGAGGGAACATGAAAAATCAGAATTCTATGGGGGTGTATGGCTATTTGGAATTGGCATAGTGATTCAAGGGTTGGTCCAAAACATGATATTCAGATCCATGCTTTTATCAGCTGCTCGATGGTTGCTTGGAGTAGTGCATCTCATTTTCTAGCCACTTTTTTGCACTGGCATATATTTTTCTGAACCAGTTAATGGTTTTCCATGAGCAGTCAGGTACATTCTTTTGAGTCTAGGTTGCTTTCCCAGTTCTTTGTACATAAAGTTTTGGTTGTGCTTAATTTTAGTTTACTGGTTTTTGGCTTGTTGTTAGCTTTTTGCTTTGGTGTTCTCTTTGTCCTTCCCTTTCTCTACAAATTTTCTCCTTTCTTTGTTCCCATGACTCTGTTGCCCAATTGCTAGACACTGGTCTCAACCAGAGATTGCTGGATTCTTTGTGTCCCTCATGGCCCACACCCGCAGTCAGAGCCAGTTGTTACCATGCTTTTAGCACCCACGTTCTAAACTCCCAAGCTAACTCTGCAAAGTCAATTTGGGTTGGTTTTTAATTGCTGATGATAGATTATGAACTCTAACCTGTGAAGAAGATAGAGTTATGAAGATATGCTGAGGTGGAACCATCAAATTCAGAACTTCAATTTTCTGCTTCATTTTAAGATTGGGTTTGCAAAAGGCTGAATTGTTGATACATTCCAAGGTGCAGCATATTTGTGGAGTCAAACTTGAACTTGAACCAAAGGTTTCTACTTCAACTTCGTGTTCGAGTCTGCAGAGTCAAAATTTTTGATAGCATTAAAATAATAGTAACAATGCGGGTGGCATAACTTTTAACTCCACCATTGGATCTGATCAAATTTTGGATATGTTGTTCAAAATCAAGTTTTATAAAGGTCCACCAAGGCGATCTTCAAAATTTGGCCAAAGTCAAAAGTTATGAGAGACTGAATGCAGGTCTATCAACACACCAGCAAATACAGATATGCTACAGTCAGAAAAAAAAAAAAGTCATGTTGCGGGGCCCACAAATTTAATCCGACTGTTGGATTGAGCTAAATTTTGGATATGTTTGAGGAAACCTAATTATCTAAATTCTCTCCAAGCCATTTTGCAAGATTCTTGATGGATCAAAAGTTATGACTGTTTAAGTGTAGCAATATATTACTAGTGACAATTACAAAATCATGATAGCAATCTGTAACCAGCATATGCCACTTGTCCAAGAATGCACATGGGATTCATTTTAAATTTGATAAAATATTTTTTATAATTTATGAAACTTTAAAGTGGCTCAGCTATTAAAATTCCAAAGGGGCAAGAAGAAGATTATTCTTGAGAATAATTAAATTGATTTTTCAAGAAACGGTTATGGAAACCAAAAGACAACCGAAAGTTATTATTTATTGCAAGATTCAAATGTAAGGGGGGGGGTTCTTCTTTTTGGAGGCAGAAGTTCTATAGCTACTGCTACAGGGGAAGAGATTTCTATTTTGTAACAGAGGAAGCAGTTTCATTTTATGCAGATTGATTGTAATAAGGGGATGAAACAGTACTATTATTGTTTTATCATGCCTCTGAAATAAAGAGGGACATTAGTGTGTTTGATTTTATAGTCATATACATTTGTGTTTCTGATCTAAGAGGATTTTGAAGTCCTTTTATTTCTATTTTAGATGCAGTTCTTTATTATTATGTCAGATGTGATATATGTAATCTTGTTGTTATGTATTCACACTTTTGCATAAAGATGTTTATAGCTTTCTCTCTCCATTCTCTCTGTAATATGGAAACATGGTAGATAGTTCTATGGGTGTTTACTAGTTTTTCATTCATTTCTAGTTTAGCAATCTTTAATTGCATTTATTCCATATTGATGGGTGAATGTCTAAAAAACCCTTTGTGTCTTCAGGTTAAAGACATAACCAGATACCACATTTATTGAATATCTTTTAAGAGGGAGTTGTACCTCTCAATTCAGAGGAAAGCTATCAATCTCATGATAGTATTTCCAATTGTTAGTGGCAATTGTTCTTTGATTTGGGCATCTTAAGTCATTCTTTGTATTTAATTCTGGAAGGACAAAATTGTTTACTAACAAGCAGTTTGACAAATTTTGCGGCTTCTTCATGCTTCAGTGATGCTTCTTCATGATCACTCCTTGTTCCTATTTTAGGGGACATTTCCCTAGTTGGAGGCTTCTTCAGTTCTTCACTAGGTTCTTACCTCTTTGTGGGAGAGGTTTTTTCCCACGTGGTTTTCTCTCTTTCCCCGTTTTATAGAGGTTTCATTTTCTTGCATTGTTCATGGGTACCTAACATGGTCTCGTTGCCGGGACCCATTCTGCATTCATCTTACTTTTGTGAGCTTAAGACATTTCCCTAAGTTGGACTTAAGGGGGGGTGTTAGAGTAAATAATTAATTATTTATTATTTATTCTATTACTTAAGCTTACGTAGGTAAATGTATTTCATTTATTAGTTGTAGTCTAGGAGTTAGTTATAAGTTGTTGACAATACGAGAGTTTGTTCTCTCCTAAGTCATAGTTATCCTCTCAAATTATTCGAGGACTTTCCACCTTATGTGGATGTATGCTTAATTGTCACACTTATCTCCTGGCATCTTCTAACTTGTTCTAGAAGATTCCTAGAGCTCTTTATAAGCGGGCTCCCTCATTATATCATATTATCACTTTTCATATTGTAAATAGATTTCTTCTTGTGTTTGCATATTTTTTTCTCATGTCCGTGTAGGGTTTTTCCCTTGCTCCATGCTCTCTCTCTCTTTGGCTTCTCTTTGACAGGTTCTCGCATGCAGGTGATCTTGGGCATCTTCGGAGTTGGCTTTCCTCAACTCCAACAGTAGTTGCATTTCAATTGCATCATTTTCTCTTTGAATTTGTTCTACTCTTTCTTGAATATCAAACTCACTAACTCCTGCAAATCATAGAATACTTTCAAGAGCAATTGCTTCATCTTCCTCTTCAATAGCAATCAAAAATGCTCTACTAGGATTCATGTCATTTATAACTGATGTTGGGTCTAATGGCCAGATACCAGTCCTCTTAAATCCTGCCTTTATATTTTTTGGAGCGAGGGCCTTTTTGAATGCTTTGTTGCATAAGGTAGCTAATTTAGACTTATTTATTTCTAATCCATGATGCTTTGCCATCCATTTCAATCTCTCTCTCTTGAAGTAGTTCTTAAAAGGAGAAAACACACTTACATCTAAAGGTTGGAGCTTGTGGCTTGTGTGGCTTGGCAATGTAAGGAGATCAATTCCTAGAACTCTTGCCTCTTGTATTGTGGAAAGTGCCACATGGCTCCCATGACCATCAAATATGAGTAAATGCCTATTGCTAGGTGAGACTCCACCAAGCACAGATTTGGCAAAGTGATGCAACTAGTTGAGGAATAGTTCCTTGGTCATCCATGCATGTGGTTGGGCTGCCATACAAGCCCCTGGTTCACAACCTGCAATATAATTTTTTATTTGCCTTTGACCTTTAAAGAGGTAGAATCCTGGAATGCTCTGTCTTGCAACATTAGCACAACATCATATGGTGATCCATTCTCTACTTTTTGACAATACATATGGCACACTCCTTGAGCCCTTTTTGGCTATCACAGTTCCAAATTTGGTGTGGGCCATATTGTTTATTTTTGTAAAATTTTGCCAAGTTGTCATAAAAAGATGTTGTTATGGATGGTCTAAGCATGGTAGCTCTATCTTTATCTATACCTTCTGTTGTTCTCACTGCCAACTCGAGATGTCTTCTTTTGAAGCCTCTCCACCATGAATTTCCTAGAAAACCATTTCTGAAAGGGTTTGGCCTGGTTTCACAAATGTGAGTAACATGTGCTTTCAATTGTGTTATTTCAAGACCATATCCCATCTCTGCCATATCTTGACACCATTGCACTATCTCCATTTCTTCTTCACTTGATAATATAGTGGGTGAACCTCTCTTTGTTCTAGTTGTGATACCTTGCAACCAATTTGACAAGGTTGTAATTTATAATAACAAGCTTCTGGAGTTTCAGCTATTGTTACACATATGTTAGATTTCTAAAAAAAACAAAAGGCACTAATACATTGAAATGTCAGTACATTTGATAAGAATTTGATTTCATTTTCCAATGGTGTGAACTTATCTGTATGTGTAGAAATGGATTGGTAATGTTGTTAAGGTCCACTTTGTGGGTAGATATCATATTCCTCATCTATACTACTGCATGGATCTCGAAGTTTTAATGGGTGTTAAAGATGCTCCTTTGCTTTGCATGAATGCAAACTAACAATGTTATGAGAGAATGAGATGGAAATGAGTTGGAAAACCTATATATTTACTTGAAATTTATGTTTGAGATGAGCCAAGTGAGAAGTGCAAGCAAAGTTAGCACAATTATAGACATCCTTTAAGGAATTCAAAGTCTAGGGTCAGTATCATAGAAATCAAGCAGTCACCAAAAACGGAAAAATGGATTCTGTAAGACAAGTAGGAATTATTATATGGAACATTTTGCCCCTAAACACATAAATGCTATAAAGTTTGTGATGAATTAATAGTTGCTTTTTCCCAATATCATTGTTGACTGTATTTATTCCTTTAGTTTTTAGAGTGCAAAATATAGCTTGGTAATGATGTGAATCAAGTTGAATTTATTGAATTTGCAGGTGGATGTAATGTATACAGAGTTAAATAATCATATTTTATAGTCTTTTCATCTTCATGTCACTTGCATCATATTGCTCTTCCATGCATCTTCTAAACTTTGAAGGTCAATTCTTGCTGTTGATGCAACTTTATTTGAATACATCTATAGGTTTCATATATAACATTGATGGGTCTTCTTCCATTTAACCGCACTTCTAATATTCTTATTGTTGGATATATAATTATGGTGTGCATCTTAGGTGCACTGTAGGACCGATGGCACTGTAGCTTCACTGCTTGTTCAGATGCTGATGCTGATGCTTGTTGAGATGGTGATGCTTGTTTAGAAGTATGATGAAGTCACTATTGATTTTAGGTGAGGTTAATTTAGACCTCACTAAGGCAATGATCCATTTTTTCCCAATTTTGAGTTTGTATTTTGTTTATTGTTTTATTCATTTAATTCTTGCAGTTTTTATTGTTTTATTAATTTAATTATTGTAGTTAAATGGAGATCATTAACATATCAAAGAAGCATACATATATTCATGTACTTGTAGATATTTGCATGGATTTATATATATACTAAAACACAACTCTAGACTAGGTAGTGTATTTATAAAATTTTCAGCTGACAAGAAATAGTCACATGAAGTTTTTAAAATCAAATATGCCCAAACATATGGATGAGTATGTAAATATGCATGTATAAATACAATGTGAATTTATGTAAATATGCCCACTTTCAAGGAGGCTATATATGGCACGATCAATCATTTTCCTATCTTCCATCCAAAAATCAAAATTTTTGCTTCATAAGTTATAATATGGTCTCGATTACAATCTATGCATGAAGTTAACCAAAATGCTTCATAGTGAATGGTATTGGTATATCTAGTTACAAGGAGCCTGTATATGGCGTGATCACTCATTTGCCTATATTCCATCCAAAAATTTGAAACATTACATCACAGTTTATAATTTGGTCTAGGTTTACATCAATGTTCAAATTTAACCAAAATACTTCATAGCACATGGTATATCCAGTTTCAACATAATCCAGTCTCAAGTTACTTCAATATATGAAGTTAGCCAAAATACTTCATAACATATGGCATATCTAGTTCAAGGAGCACCTGTATATGGTTTGATCGTTCATGTACGTAACATCCAACCACAAAATATGAAACTTCTACTTCAAAAAATATGGTTTGATGAATCATATACCTGCAAAAATAGAATAAAATAAATCAATTTCAAGGAGATTTTACTTGAAAAAAATATGGTCCGATGACTATTGTACCTATCAAAAACCCCAAATAAAATAAAAACTATCTCGAGGAACATATACCTCTTAGCCAGTATTAGTGATGCATTCATATTAGCTTTTATGTACACCTACAACATCTATGGGTATGGATGTAATATTAGAACTTGACCCTCCATTAGCTATGGTTGTAGATCCTCCTTTTCCTTGCTCCATGAGAGGTGTTATAGGAAGATGTGCTTGGCTTGTAGAATTTTTATTGTTGTTTGAACTTGGCAATAGATGAATAAGCAGGAGTGTAAATGTTCATTATATCCTTGAGAATTGAATTTTCTGTAAGATGATTTGAGGGATTGCTTAAACGCCTCTGCCTTACCAACTCCTTTTTAACTTTTTCAATTTCTCTCATTTTTTTCACTTGTTCCTTTTTTTTTCTCTCTCTCTTTCCTTCGTATCATTTGAAGTTGTTCCTTCTTTTGCTTCTTCATTGCACTCTCTGACTTCTTTTGTTCTTTCAGCTCTCTCTGGATAGCCCTGCTAGATTTTCTCTCCTCTGCTTGTTCCTTTCTTTTGGCCTTCAATTCTTCAATTTATTTCTTTCTAGATTCTTATTCCATGTAAATTTGTATGAACTCATCTTCTGTGAGTATTTGGGACTGTCGACTGAGCCTGATCGTGCCACTACTCTCATGAGAGTATTTTTCATTAACAATTGCATTTGGTAACTTCAAGAAAGATGATAGTAATGGCATATGGTTACCTTCTAGTTCTTTGTTATCTATATTCATAATGTTTTCATCCACTATGTTGGCATTGCCATCATTCTCTGTTGATTGATTTTCTTCATTTTCTACACCAAACTCTGTTGTTGCATAGTAATGAACCAATGTGTTTGGAAGAGATGGAGGAGGGGATGGCAGTGACAATCCTATATCCTCATTATTTAAGTCCAAGTTCACAGAAAGGTTTCTAGCACCTTCTATGATGTAATTAGGAATACTCACTTCAGTTGGAATACTTAAATCTGATGTATCTTGCACAGTCTATATCGAGTCATGTTGACCTTGTTTAGCAGTGGTAGAATCATGTTGTCCCTGTTCAATAGTGGCATTATCATGTTGTAGTTGTTAGAGTAAATAATTAATTATTAATTATTTATTCTATTGCTTAAGCTTACTTAGGTAAATGCATTTCATTTATTAGTTGTAGTCTAGGAGTTAGTTATAAGTTGTTGATAATACGGGAGCTTGTTCTCTCCTAAGTCATACTTATCCTCTCACATTGTTTGAGGACTTTCCACCTTATGTGGATGTATGCTTAGTTGTCACACTTATCTCCTAGCATTTTCTAGCTTGTTCTAGAAGATTCCTAGAGCTCTTTATAATCGGGCTCCCTCATTGTATCACATTATCACTTTTCATATTGTAAATACATTTCTTCTTGTGTTTGCATATTTGTTTCTCATGTTCGTTTAGGGTTTTTCCCTTGCTCCATGTTCTTCCCCTCCTTGGCTTCTCTTTGACAGGTTCTCACATGCAGGTGATCTTGGGCATCTTTGGAGTTGGCTTTCCTCAACTCCAACATGGTATCAGAGTCTTCATGCTGCTGCTTGGTTGAAAATTTTTGAAGCTATGATTTGAAGTCCCAAACCCTTGTTTGCTTGTGCATTTTTTTCTTTAAATCAGGGGATCAACAAATTTTTGGAGCACTTTCAGCCCAAACCGACATCACCATTGGATCTGGAAGGCCATTTACAGTCAGGATTCATATAAAATTGTCGAATTTGGACACAGAGCTACGAGAGGCAAAATTTTTTGGTTACAGGGTCGTACGGACCTGTACAGATGATCTCAGGGATTTTTAAAATATATATATATATTTTTAATAGGGCCGTCGGGTGGCCATCGCCATGCCACCCAGCAGCTGCCACCGCGCAGCCCGCCGACCACTGCTATCCAGCCGCTGCCCACGGGCCACCTCGGCGCTGCCCTCCCGCAGATCTTCACTGGCCGCTTCGTCTGAAACCTTCACCTCCGCCGGTGTAGCTTCCCTTCTGCTCCACTCTGTTGGTTCTGCATCATTTACTCTTGGTTCTGCTCCATTCTGTTGGTTCTGCTCCATTCTGTTGGTTCTGCATCATTTTCTCTTTGAATTTGTTCTACTCTTTCTTGAATATCAGACTCACTAACTCCTGCAAATCATAGAATACTTTCAAGAGAAATTGCTTCATCTTCCTCTTCAACAACAATCGAAAATGCTCTACTATAATTCATGTCATTTATAACTGATGTTGGGTCTAATGGCCAGATACCAGTCCTCTTAAATCCCGCCTTTATATTTTCTGGAGTGAGGGCCTTTTTGAATGCTTTGTTACATAAGGTAGCTAATTTAGACTTATTTATTTCTAATCCATGATGCTTTGCCATCCATTTCAATCTCTCTCTCTTGAAGTAGTTCTTAAAAGGAGAAAACACACTTACATCTAAAGGTTGGAGCTTGTGGTTTGTGTGGCTTGGCAATGTAAGGAGATCAATTCCTAGAACTCTTGCCTCTTGTATTGTGGAAAGTGCCACATGGCTCCCATGACCATCGAATATGAGTAAATGCCTATTTCTAGGTGAGACTCCACCAGGCACAGATTTGGGAAAGTGATGCAACTAGTTGAGGAATAGTTCCTTGGTCATCCATGCATGTGGTTGGGCTGCCATACAAGCCCTTGGTTCACAACCTGCAATATAATTTTTTATTTGCCTTTGACCTTTGAAGAGGTAGAATCTTGGAATGCTCTGTCCTGCAACATTAACACAACATAATATGGTGATCCATTCTCTACTTTTTGACAGTACATATGGCACACTCCTTGAGCCCTTTTTGGCTATCACTTTCATTCCACAATTTCTCCCAGCTTGAACACCTATTTCATCACAGTTCCAAATTTGGTGTGGGCCATATTGTTTATTTTTGTAAAATTTTACCAATTTGTCATAAAAAGCTGCTGTTATGGATGGTCTAAGCATGGTAGCTCTATCTTTATCTATACCTTCTACTGTTCTCAGTGCCAAGTCGAGATGTCTTCTTTTGAAGCCTCTCCACCATGACTTTCCTGGAAAACCATTTCTGAAAGGGTTTGGCCTAGTTTCACAAATGTGAGCAACATGTGCTTTGTATTGTGTTATTTCAAGACCATATCCCATCTCTGCCATATCTTGACACCATTGCACTATCTCCATTTCTTCTTCACTTGATAATATAGTGGGTGGACCTCTCTTTGTTCTAGTTGTGATACCTTGCAACCAATTTGACAAGGTTGTAAAAGGAATACCCCATTTCTTGGTAGTAGCTCGGATGGAATACAAATTATCTCCAATGTCTTTGATTGCACTATCCAAGTCTCAATTTGACCACTGTTTTCTTATTGGTGCATTCTTAGGTGTAGTAGAAGTCATTTTGTTAGATTGTGGTGACTGATCAGGAAAGTATTATACATACTTCATAAATAGTGGGGTTCGAGGCATCACCCTGAAATTTTTTTTTTGGGCAGTAGCCGACATATTATGGCCAACATATGGCTGACATGTTATAACCCTAAAGCGGTTTAATACTTGTATAAAAGGGCTTAGGGTTGGGTATTTTTCATAATGTGGTGATACGAAATTGGTTCTTGCGGCGGTATTGAGCTGTAAGGGATTACGGATTGTAATCAGGTTGTAATCACTGGATTGTAATAAGATCGGACTTGTTGTTTGGTGGACGTAGCCCAGGGATTGGGTGAACCACGTTAAATATTGGTGCCTTGTGTTCATTTTTTGTGTGTTCTATTATTTTCTGTTATTGGTTATATTTGCATGTAGTTTTTATTCCTGTCCGTGGTTTATCCTAACAAGTGGTATCAGAGCAAGGTTGTCTTTCAGTTATCCTCTGCAGGAAAGTCTCACGGTTAAGTGGGAGTCTCACAGTTGAGTGGGAGCTATGGCAGATGAGGGTAAGTTGAGGGTTGACAGGTTTAATGGGTAAAACTTCCAGTTATGGAAGATGCAAATGGAAGACTATTTATATCAGAAGGATTTATGGAAGCCATTGGAAGGAAAAGCCAAGAATCAGGGAACTATGTCAGAGGCTGAATGGGATCTTTTGGACAGAAAGGCACTCGGAAGCATTCGGTTATGCTTGGCACCATCAGTGGCATTTAATATTACAAAAGCAAAGAGGATAGAAGATTTGATGAAAACCCTAGTGACACTGTATGAAAAATCGTCCGCTTCAAACAAGGTATTTCTCATGAAGCATTTATTTAATATGAAAATGGTAGAAGGTGGATCTGTTGCAGATCATTTAAATGAGTTTAATACTATTACTAGTCAATTATCTTCTGTGAGTATCAATTTTGATGAAGAAATTAGGGCTCTCTTGATTTTGTGTTCTTTGCCTGAAAGCTGGAATGGCTTGGTAATGGCGGTGAGTAATTCTGTTCCTGGATCTAGTACCCTAAAATATGATGATGTGATCGGTGTTATTTTAAGTGAGGAAACTCATAGAAAATCCTCAGGTGGATCTACATTAGGAAGTGCTTTAAATGCATAAAGTAGGGGCAGAATGACTGAAAGAGGAAGTAACTCTGGAAATAGTGGGAAATCAAGAGGAAAGTCAAAGGGGAGGAGGTCTCAATCGAGAGGACCAAATGATTGCTGGTACTGTGGGAAACCAGGGCACAAAAAGAAAGATTGCTGGAATCGAAAGAAAAATGAAGGAGATAAATCAGATGAAGACAAGGAGGCAAATGTGGTAAGTAACAAATTCAAAGAGGATGCTTTGCTTCTGTCTTTAGAGAGTGTTGATGATTCATGGGTTTTAGATTCTGGCGCTTCATTTCATGCTACACCTCATAGAGGTTATTTCATTGATTATGTCCAAGGGGATTTTGGGCTTGTTTATTTGGGGGATAATGAACCCTGTCAAATTGTTGGAAAGGGAAAAATTAAGATTAAGTTGTAGAATGGGAATCATTGGCTACTACATGAGGTAAGACATGTTCCAAAACTAAATAGGAATTTAATTTCAGCAGGGCAACTCGGTGATGAGGGTTGTGTAGTTACTTTTAATGATAAAAATTGGAAGGTTTCAAAAGGTTCCCTTGTAGTAGCAAAAGGTGTGAAAGTAGGCACCTTATATCTTTGTACTAGTCATATTGTTCCTTCTACTTTGATTGTTTAAGAGAAAAATGAATATTCAGGAACAATTACTGCAGTTGAGCAGGGAGAACAAATAGCTGCTATAGATTCTGATACAACGCTGTGGCACAATAGACTTGGGCACATGAGTGAGAAAGGTATGAAAGTACTTCATTCAAGGAAAGTTTTACCAGGTCTGAAATGTGTGAATATGGATTTCTGTGAAAGTTGTGTGTATGGAAAACAAAAGAGAGTGAGTTTTGTAAAGACAGGGAAGGAAAAAAAAGAGAGGAGAAATTAGAGCTTGTGCATACAGATGTATGGGGACTGGCTCAGGTATCTTCCTTTGGTGGCTCTCATTATTATGTTACATTTATTGATGATGCAACTAGAAAAGTATGGGTTTATTTCCTTAGACAAAAATCTGATGTATTTCAAACTTCTAAGAAATGGAAATGCTTGGTTGAAAATGAGACTGGTAAGAAATTAAAATGTCTCAGATCTGATAATGGTGGTGAGTATTGCAGTCATGAATTTGAAGATTATTGCTCCACTAATGGTATTCGTAGACAAAAAACTATTCCAAGGACTCCACAAGAAAATGGAGTGGCTGAACGCATGAACAGGACTATAATGGAGTGCACAAGGAGGCTACATGTTGGGTTGCCCTTACACATGTGGGAAGAGGCTATCAATACTGCAGTATATTTGATTAATAGAGGTCCCTCTACTCCTTTGGGCTGTGGTATTCCAGAGGAAGCATGGACTGGTAAGAAGGTGAGTTATTCTTTTCTCAAGACCTTCGATTGTGAAGCTTTTGCTCATATAGACTCTGAAAATAGAACCAAGATCAAAGTTAAATCAAAGAAATGTGTCTTTGTTGGATATGGCATTAATGAATTTGGTCATAGGCTTTGAGATTTTGAAAATCATAAAATTATAAGAAGCCGGGATGTCATATTCAATGAAAAAGTGTTGTACAAAGATCTGTTGCAGCAACATGAGAAGAAAGAAGATGATTATGTAGTGCTAGATGATACTCCAAAAGTTGATGTTCTAGCCATTCCTCATGATGTGCAACAACCGCAACAACAAATACCACACACACCAGTGAATGTTAGACGGTCAACAAGGCAAATTAGACCTCCACAAAGGTTTTCTCCCTCTTTGTATTCTATTTTACTTACTGATGCTGGTGAACGTGAAAGTTATGATGAAGCTGTGCAGGTGGATACTAAGATTCAGTGGGAGTCTGCAATGAAAGATGAAATGGACTCTTTGCTGAAAAATAAGACATGGGATTTGTGCAAGTTGCCTGCAGGTAAAAAGGCTTTACAAAATAAGTGGGTTTACAAGTTGAAAGAAGAGGAAGGAGGTAAGAAAATATTTAAAGCCAGGTTAGTTGTAAAAGGATTTGCACAGAAAAAGGGAATTGATTTTGATGAGATATTTTCTCCTGTTGCTAAAATGACTTCTATTCGTACTATTTTAAGTCTTGTGGCTACTGAAGATTTGCATTTAGAGGAGATGGATGTTAAAACAGCCTTTCTTCATGGTGATTTGGATGAAGAAATATATATGGCTCAGCCACAGGGTTTTGAGGTCAAAGGTAAGGAGAACTTAGTGTGCAAATTGAAGAAAAGTTTATATGGCTTGAAGCAAGCACCTCGGCAATGGTATCTGAAATTTGACAGTTTTATGCATGAGCATGGATATAATAGGTGTCATTCAGATTACTATGTTTATTTTAAGAGGTTGGATGATGATAGCTACATTATTTTATGTTTATATGTTGATGATATGCTTGTAGCTGGGTCTAACATGGATCATATTAAGGGGCTGAAACGCAAATTAGCACATGCATTTGCTATGAAGGATTTGGGGGCAGCAAAACAAATCCTTGGAATGAAGATTTACAGAGATAAGAAGAACAGAACATTGATGCTATCTCAAGCTGATTATGTTGAGAAGGTGTTGCAACATTTCTCTATGGAGAATGCTAAAGCTGTCAGCACACCTTTACCTGGTCATTTGAAATTAACTAAGGAAATGTGTCCCAAGACACAAGAAGAGGAGGATAAGATGTCCAAGGTACCCTATGCTTCAGCTGTAGGAAGTTTGATGTATGCTATGGTATGCACTAGGCCAGATATTGCACATGCAATGGGAGTCATTAATAGGTATATGAGTCATCCAGGATTTGAGCATTGGCATGCTGTCAAGTGGATTCTCAGATATTTGAGAGGGACATCCAATAAGTGTTTACACTTTGGGGGCTCTACTACTAATTTACAGGGCTATGTTGACTCAGATTTGGCAGGGGATATTGATACTAGGCGGAGTACTACAGGTTATGTCTTTACTATTGGTGGGGCAGCCGTGAGCTGGGTTTCTAGGTTACAGAAGATTAATGCTCTCTCCACTACAGAGGCAAAGTATGTTGCTGCTATAGAGGCAGCCAAGGAGATGATATGGCTTCAGTTCTTATTGGAAGAATTGGGACATCCTCAGAAGGATAATTATTTGTTCATAGATAGTGAGAGTGCCATTCATCTTGCTAAGAATTCAGCTCTACATTCTAAGACCAAACACATACAATTGTGGTACCATTTCATTCGGTCAGTTTTGGAGGATGGACAGTTAAAGCTGGAAAAGATACATACCAATGAAAATCCAGCAGATATGTTGACAAAGGTTGTAACAAGGGAGAAGTTGAACTCCTCTTCAGCTTCGGTTGGTCTTTTAGACTAAACATGAATAAAAGAACAGTAGAGTCCAGGATGGTTTGATCCAGTGGGAGCCCCATGTGGTAGTGGTATTGCTACAGGATTAGTCTCCAAGTGGGAGATTGTTGTTTAGTGTGGAGCCTGATCAGTCCCCAAGTGGGAGATTGTTAGATTGTGGTGACTGATCAGAAAAGTACTGTACATACTTCATAAATAGTGGGGTTCAATATTTGGGCAGTAGCCGACATGGTAGTCGACATATTATGGCCGACATATGGTCGACATGTTATAACCCTAAAGCAGTTTAATACTTGTATAAAAGGGCTTAGGGTTGGGTATTTTTCATAATGTGGTGATACGAAATTGGTTCTTGCGGCGGTATTGAGCTGTAAGGGATTACGGATTGTAATCAGGTTGTAATCACTGGATTGTAATAAGATCGGACTTTCTATTTGGTGGACGTAGCCCAGGGATTGGGTGAACCACGTTAAATCTTGGTGCCTTGTGTTCATTTTTTGTGTGTTCTATTATTTTCTATTATTGGTTATATTTGCATGTAGTTTTTATTTCTATCCATGGTTTATCCTAACAAGTGGTATCAGAGCAAGGTTGTCTTTCAGTTATCCTCTGCAGGAAAGTCTCACGGTTAAGTGGGAGTCTCACAGTTGAGTGGGAGCGATGGCAGATGAGGGTAAGTTGAGGGTTGATAGGTTTAATGGGTAGAACTTCTAGTTATGGAAGATGCAAATGGAAGACTATTTATATCAGAAGGATTTATGGAAGCCATTGGAAGGAAAAGCCAAGAATCAGGGAACTATGTCAGAGGCTGAATGGGATCTTTTGGACAGAAAGGCACTCGGAAGCATTCGGTTATGCTTGGCACCATCAGTGGCATTTAATATTACAAAAGAAAAGAGGATAGAAGATTTGATGAAAACCCTAGTGACACTGTATGAAAAGTCGTCCGCTTCAAACAAGGTATTTCTCATCCATTATTGGTTCCATCCATCATATATCTAGTAATATTTTTATCAATAAATAAAATCTATGTAATCAAGATTTAATATTTATTTGTTTTATTAATAGTATTAATATTCACATTTGCTATAACCATTATTGGACCCCACTCCACTACTGGTGCCTCTCCCCTAGATCAAAAAAAATTGTTGATAGAATTTTTAAAATTTATTACTAGACTATTGAAATGTAATTTTATAATATGTATCATATATATGTCTTATTTTATTTTTATTTTTGATCAATAATTGGTTGAGGCTTTGATTATATTAATTAAGATAAATAACATACAACATAACTCTGTTCAAATGGGCACTATTAAGAAAGAATGGAGAATAAAACTTCCAGTCTTGCCTTGGACGGAGGTAAAGCACTAAAACCTTACTAGCATGATCATATTAATGGTTAGTAATAACATATTCATTAGCTTCCTGATTTGAAACAATCAGATAACCTGGGGAAAAGATTGGACCAACTCTATCCAACCAAAAATACTCAAGACCATCCCCATCATTCAATGATATGAGCATTGCTTTATCCTACTAAATTATTACAAAGAGCATATTGTAAATATAAATCAGAATTGATCAATATGAGAAAAAATTCTAGAATCACTAAATCGGTACATAACAACCAATATTACATTAAAACTAGCTAAAACCTTCCATCAAAAACTGAGATGATCTTGATTTTCTCTTAGCACATAATGCTCTACTATAATTCAAGGATAAATAGAACACCCAGTTGTACTCTTAGAGAAACCCATAAGTAGATTACATCTACCATAACTAAAAATAGCAAACAAGAATTCCTAAAGGCCAAATAGAGCATGCTGAAATCAAGTTTAGAAATTGGAAAATAGAGAAAAACTTGAAAGATATCCTATGTGAAATTACACTAACGAGAACAAACAGAGAATTACTCTCTCTAGCTCAAAGAATTACTAGACATGATACTATATATTACGGAGATCTAACCAACTGCATAAACAAAATGAGGACTACCCCATAGCAAACCACTTGAGAGCCAAATTCCATGCTGAAATCGACCATGATTGATAAAAAAACTTGAATCAATTAATTTAACTACTCTACTATAATATCGAGTGATACTCTTAAATTCATTACAATCTAATCATTTATCTAAACATCTTCTCTTACTATAATCGAAAAGGAATAAGCCACATGAAAACCATAAAATTAGCTATAGAATTGTGAAAACATGCTTCCAACCATTTAAATCAGGAGCCTCATCTGCTAGTAATATCCACATATATATTATGAATAGAGTATTATACATATTTTCAGAGCTTCTATATACCATAAGGTCACTGCTCTACCCCTCCTCTATTTACAAATTGAAGAACGAATATATAACCATACTATTGAAACAAAATTCCTAAAGGGCAGAAAGATGACTGATAGCGACTAGACTACATACCATATGATACTACAAGCTATAAGATCAAGGTTATAACATAATAACATCAAAATTCCCTATCAGAGAAACAACTTTAGACCAAAATTTGACTCACAAAACAAAAAGGAATAGGCTGAAGCATCCATCAAATACCAGATTTGTCATACAAGAAGCCAGACGCTCCTCATTTCTTCTAGAACACCATAATGACTTTTGCAATATCATTAGGGTTTCCCAACTTGAAACTCGAGGGAATTCAAAGGTGAACTTCTCTTGGCTGAATTTCTCAAGATTGGGTGTACAAAAGTCCAATGCCTCCAAGTTACCAAATCTAACCCCTAGATGGATATATGCATTAAACAAACCAAGATAATTATTGAGCCAATCAATGCCATTATCCATCCTAATTTCTCTCCACCTAAGAAGGAAATGATAACAGGATTCCATTTTTGGCCATACCTCATTAAAGGCTACCAAGTCCCTAACTACCAGTGCAGGCCACCTCAGAATGTTTGCCACAACAAGGCTCCCTTGTGGGTGGTTCATGTACATTTCGAGTAGGGGCACTCTTAACATCTTGTCCAAGCTCATAACCAATTCAATCAAGAGATGACACCAAATGGGATTAAAGATATTCAGCCACAATCTCACTATGTCCCATTTATTTATCCTGGCTTTCACCATACACCTAATGAAGGTCCCTCTAATGTTGTTATTCATCCTCCAAGTGAAGTCATATTTAAAGAAACCCTCTCCTATTGCCCTACTGATTGCAATATGTGTCATTCCATCAACCGGCCTCAATACCCTGTTCCATCATTTTGGTTTAATATTGTCTCGAAAGGCCATGGTTCAAACCTCTCATGTATGGAAAACACATATAAAAGTATCCATCTTATGCCGACTACATGAACTATGACAAAGACCCAACACGACCTAAATAAAAGGAACAAAAAAAGACTCATCAAAGACTCTAGAATCATCTCAATTCTTCCTCCAAAATCTTAGTGGCTTGACATCACTTAAATGTAATCATACTACAGACCGCCCTTCCAAAGGGACCATAGAAAAAGGAGTGATTAAAGGGACCATACTAAGTTTATTAATGATTATGAACCTAGCTGAAAAATAAGCAAAACATGCACTACAAAGCCGGGATTGGATAAATAGCTCCCTTAATATATGTTAAGATGATGAAACAAGGATTAACTTAAAGATATACCTGCTAGCCTTACTAAATTACCATTGATGGTAACTTAATATACTCATTATGCTATGCTACTCTTCCCTTTGCTAAATTTGTTCTTGGATAGAGACTTTACTACTTACTATCCTTTATGACAACTTCATTATTTTAAAAGGACCATTCCTTATAAAAAAGAAAAAAAAACTATAGTTGAAAGATTATAACCTATCTTTGATAATCAAAGAATTAACACCATCAGCTCCCTCATTTGCAAGATAATCCACCTTCTGATTACCTTCTTAATAAATGTGACATTTGGATTTCTACAAATCGATCTAGGAGCCCAAGAACCTCTTCTAACTTAGAATTAAGAACCCAATTCGGGGTTGCTCTTTTCCTTATTGCATTTAAGACAATTTGAAAGTCACCTTCAATGACGATATTTGGTAATCCTAACTTTTGACAAAGTTGTAGCCCTTTTTCTAATGCTTTGAGTTTTACCAAGTTGTTGGAAGTAGGGTTAGTAGACATGGCTTTTTTAGCAATCCATTTACTTGTATTATCATTAATGATACAATTGATACCTAATGTTCTTGGGTTGCCTCTAACTGCCCCATCAAAATTAAGCTTAACCCATTTTTTTGGAGGGGGAGACCATTTACATGTTTCCCTAGCCTCCTTGCTTTTCTTAAAATAGATAAGTGGAGGATTAATCAAGTTCAACTATTTCATTTTCATATGACCATCCTAGATAGAAAAGGAGCCCTCTTCTTTTCTGGACTTCCTAAGATGGGAGTTTGCTATTTCAACTATACTGGCATCCATTTTTAATATTAACTCTTTAGGCTTTAACTCTGAATCACAAAAAAATCTTCTATTCCTTTCTTTCCAAACTTCTCACACCAGAATAGATGGACAAATTTTCCAAAGTTTACTGTAAATGCCTTTATACAGGTTGATGGGCCATCCTTTGAGGAGATCAATAAATGATTTAGGCATTAGAGACAACCAATCTAACATATATCTGAGCCATTCCCAACATGCTTGGGAATATGAATAGTTGTATAACAGATGGTCAGAGTCCTCACTACTTTGCTTACATAAAGCACACCTAGAAGGGCCTTCAAAGCCTAATTTACGAAATCTATCTACAAACATAATCCTGTTTTGGAATGCCAACCATAAGAAAAATCCTACCTTTAGCAAATAGGCAGGGTCCCAACAGAGATTAAGTGGAATTTCCACTTCATCCCATCTTTGAGAGTGAATTAATGCTTTATATCCATTTTTCACACTATATTTGCTATCATTTGATACCGCCCAAATGAGCTTATCATTTCTCTCAATCTACTTGACATTCCTAACTTGTATTATTTCTTCATATGTCTTTACTGCAGTTGGGTCCAACTCTATGCCCTTCAGAGATTTCCATATCCATCTAGAAGTTCCTTTCATTGTGATCTCGATCTTGTAATTACTGACTTTACTACCCCAAAGATTGGTTAATTTTTCTTCGAGATCTACGGGGATGAGGCTCTTGTCTATTAGGGGTGCCAATCCCACGAATCCTCCCAGAATAAAGCATCATTGCCCTTATCGACATCTCAAGTGAGATATTTGCTAATGAGATGATGACACTTAATCATAAAGTTCCAGCTTTTTGACCCTTTAGGAAGGGTCTTCATTCTAAAAATTGATAGAGGATCATCCACATTGAGATACTTATTATACATAATTTTTGCCCACTTATGTTCTCTCTCCTCATAGAGGTGCCAAATTAATTTGGCCCCTAATGCTTCATTTTGCCATTGTAGATTCTTAATCCCTAATCCTCCCAAATCCTTAGGTTTGCAAATATTATCCCATTTAATAAGAGCTATTTTTTTGTGTTCCTTGCAATCATTCCAAAGAATTTTTTTGAGTTTTGCCTCAAATTTATGTAGAAGACACGAGGATAAAGGTAGACAAGAAAGAGGGTAAGTAGGGATGGCTGACAAAACATAGCTTATCTTAATGCTGTTACCAACATTTGAGATCCATTTGTCTTTCCAACTACCAATCCTAGCATCCAGTTTTTCCAAAGTACTTTCCCATACATTACTGGATTTCACACCTTTCTCTAACTCAATGCCCAGGTAATTACATGGGAACAAACCTTTTTTGTAACCCATGATGTGGCAAATCTAATTTTCTATTTTTGGATCCATATTCAAAAAGTAAATCTTAGATTTTGACTCATTAACTTTCTGTCTGGATGCTTTCATGTAGAGCTCTATGATGGATTTGAACGCACATGCCTCTTTTACAAAACTATTACCAAGAAGAATCATATCATCTGCATATTGTTGATGAGTGATATTAGATATATTCCTAGTAATAGTAATGCCTCTAATCTATTATTATAAGCCTTAGTGAGTGCTCTTCCAAAGGCTTCAGCCATAACTATATAGAGGGAAGGAGATAAAGGGTCTCCTTGTCTAATACTTCTCGAGGTTTCAAAAAAACCTTCAAGAGACCCATTAATAAGCACTGAAATTTTAGTAGATGATATACATTTTAAAATAAGGTTGATCCATTAATTAGAGAAAGAAAGCTTCTAGGGTCTTACAAAGAAATCATCAATCAACCTTATCATAGGCTTTTTGGATGTCAAGCTTCATGAACATGCATGCCTCTTTATTCTTGAAAGCAGAATGAATAGTTTCTTAGATGGTGAGGATGCCATCAAGAATAGATCTACTCGAGACAAAGCCTGTTTGTTCCTCAAATATAATTTTTTGGAAGGATACTCTTTAATCTATTTGCTAATATCTTGGAAATTTTTTTGTAAATAGTATTACATAGCGCTTTTTGGGGATCAGGGTGAGAAAGGAATAATTGATTTCTAATAATAGTGCTCCACCATTACTTGATGCTTAAATGGCTTTCCAAAGATCTAGACCAATGATATCCCAAACATTTCTAGAAAAAGAAGGCTTGAAAGCCATCTGGACCTAGAGATTTATTTGGATTCATATGAAATACCATCGATCTAACTTCTTCCAACGTGATAGGTTTACTTAAAACTTTATTATCTTCAGTTATGACAATTTTGAGTATAACTTTGAGCAGATTAGATTGAGCTTCTCTATATGACCCCTCAAAATTGTTTAAAGTTTTATGGAAATGATCCACAAAAGTTCCCGCAATTTTGTTCAGATCTTTAGTTGAGATACCCAAATGGTTTTTAATGTTGGATATTTTACTCTTAGCTCTGTTATAGAGGGTAGAGTTGTGGAAAAAATTTGTGTTCCGATCCCCCTCATCTAACCATCTCTCCTGAGATTTTTGCCTCCAAAAAATTTCTTCTTTGGATAAAATATCCTCTTGCTTGGTGAGTAATTCTTTTTCTAATAAGTAGCTATCATTATCCATGATGTTCTTAATTACTTCATAATTTAATTCCTTTAACCTTTCTCCAATATCAAATTTCTCTTTAAAAATGTTATTAAAGTTTTCTTTATTCCATTTGAGAATCTTCTCCTTAAGCATCTTCATTTTGGAGACAAAAATTAAACATCTTAGATCCTTCAAAATTACCTACCATTCTTTAATATTTCCTGAAAAGATAGAATCTGAGAACCATTTTTTTTGCATTTAAACGGGTTCCTTCTAGGTTTATGTGGCTTGGAGAATTCGATTCTAACTAAGAAATGGTCTGACCCCACAATCGACAAAATGGAACATTGGACATTCAAATTATTTACATCCAAATCTCCTTTAATGAAGAACCTATCTAATTTCTTAGCAATATAAGCAAAATCCTTCCGTTTGTTATTCCATGTAAAATTCCCATTAGTGAGTGGAATATCAATCAAGTTGTGAGAGTCACACCATATTTTAAATTCTTTAGATGATTGTGTGATCTATTGAACTCCAACTATTTTTTCATCTAAGTTTAGGATAGTATTAAAATCTCCACCTAGTAAGATTAGACTATTCTTATATTCGTTTATAAATAAATTGATTTCTTCCCAAACTAATTTTTTCTCTAAATTACTTATTGGACTGTAGTTGTTAACTATAGTAAACTTGATATTAGATTTCAGACTTTGGTCTATACCACTAATCCAATTATTATTTCTGTTTAAAATATCTAATGTTACTTTCCTAGAATTGCAAATAAATCCTAAACCCCCTGATGCACCTAAAGACTCTTGGAGAGAGATACTCCAGATTCCTAACTTCTTGCCTAATTTAATTCCTTCTAGATTATTTGATTTTTTTTTCCTGTAATAAAATAATTTTGGATTCAAATAATTTTTTTCGTTTGAGAAGTCTTTTCTTGCTAGGGGCATTCAAACCCCTAACATTCCATGTTGTAATCTTCATGAATCCTTCGGAAGACACTTCCCCTTCTCGTTGTCAAATATCTAATCTATCTTTTGTTGTTCTCTATTCTGGCCATTCGCTTCCCTAAGTTCCTTCAAAGATTTTCTTCCTCTTTTAACTTTAACATTGTTGCACTTAGGTGAGTTTAAAACTTCCTAATTCATCTGAATCCCAAGTTGCTCCATATTTTTTTGCACATTTTGGGTAGCAGTCAGCTTCTTGTTATCTTTCCTTTTTGTATCCTCGTTCTCCAATTCTCTTAAAATTTGATTTATTAGGCTTGATTGATTTTCCATCTCTAGATATGAACCTTTTTTTCTATCCTTACCCATAACCTTATCCCTTTGCTCTGTATCTATTCCATTTCCACTTATCTAAGATTGACTCTTATCTTTATCATCATTCTCAATGTTCAACAGGTCCAATTTTAAGTCTTCACATGTATAATTGTCTCCTCCTAATTTGAGTACTCTCTGAATTAAATCTTCCCTCTGAGCTTTAGTACTTTTATCAATATTCTCAAAACTAAACATTTGAACTAATTCCTCAGTTAATAGATCAAGGCTATCTTCTTCTGATTTTGATATGCTCATGTTCTCCAATTCTTCTTCCCATATATTATCGTTATTGAAGAAATCATGAAGTTCTTTAGAAAGAAGTTTTCATGCTCCCTTTAAATCACTATTCGTCTCCTTTTGATTACTAACTGGGGTAAATGGTGAACTAATAGAGGTAAATGAAGTCTGCCAAAATTTGAATAACCTATTAGAAATCTTTTTGATAGGTGTTATTGTTTTGTCCTCTGTTACTTGCAAATGACATTGTTCAGATTTAATCTCTTCCACTGGGATTTTGATTCCCCTTCACCTTCTGCATTTAATTCGAATAAGAGTGAGTTCTCTATATCCTCTAAACTATCCTTTTCAATGTCGAATAATGCCTCTGTTTGTTGTATTGCTGAGATCTCTCTGTCTTTGATTTCTTCACATGTTAGACATAAATTTTTGTCTTTATTGTTTTTGCTAGATTTTATATATAGTTCCTGATACTTAGTGTCAATGGAGCTAGACTTTTCCTTTCCCATATCTTTGGATATGAACTTTCCATTAGAGTGTTATAAATTTGTACCCCCACTACTCTCTATACCTTTACCTTCTACTACAATCTTACTCTATCTTTTATTGCTATTTGAAGCTCTTTGTTTCTCTCTAGTGGACCCTTGCTTTCCCATTGTCTTGTCATCTTGTTTAAATTTTGGACTCTTCTTATGATCAAGCACTATAAATGAATTAAGATTTAATCTTACTGCTAATACCAACTCTTCCTTCCCTCTATTCTCTATCCTCTTTGTGCATGTAGGTTCTGAATGAATCTCAATCTCCTTATGAGAATGTGTAGGAGTCTTATGATCAGGAATCATTTGGCGTATCCTATTTTTCCTAGTTCTCACCGTTGGGAACTTATTATTGAAATCTAAAGTAAGTGATAATGTCTTGAATCTAATCTTTCTATTGTCATCTAATCTTATAATGTTTGATATTTTACCATCAAAGGTATACAAATTTAGATCATATGTTGCTTTGTTTGTAATTACTTTCCTGTGCATACAAGCAGATTGATTAATCTTAATTTTAATGAGCATTTTCACATTGTTATAGTACTAAAAGGAGGAGTCTATACCTATTATATCTCCCATAGTAGATCCTAATTTCCTAAGTATCTCTATTTGAAGCAGCTCTGAGGGTAGAGACTATATGTTAAACCATGTTGGCAACATGATATCTAAAACTTCTTCCCTACAACTTGGGAACAATTCTACAAATTTAATAGTGTAGCCTTTGAAAAAACACTCAAAAGAAAAAATAAAGTCATTTTTGTCATATTCATCCATACAGTGTAAATAAAGAATTTTATCTGAAAAGTGAGAGATACTTACTTGCTCATCGCAATTTTCCTCTAGCTAATTAGAGAGCTTGAGTAAATCTTTCTTGGGACCATTCCGAAAAGTGATGCTAGGATGCCTATTGGGTTTCGATGAATCATGAGAGTTCTCAACCATAGTTCTTCGATTGGGGGGGAGGAGGGGTGTATATATGATCTAGGAGAAGTGCCTAACGATGGTGGAAAAGAAATCCCTAACCTATTGGACTGGTCTAGGGGATATTGGAATTGATCTGCAAACTCATACCTACAAAAGCCTATTTGATTATGCAAAAAATTGAAGTTGTTTGAACAGGCATACTTAGTGAGATTAAAAATCCTAATCTAATTGTCCAGACTATCAGTAGTAAAAATAATAGGTCGAGATCTAGGAAACCCCGTCAAACCTAAAGATCTACAAGGAGATTTGAGCTTGGAGCAGCTAAACTTAGGTGGACTGTTCATTTGCCTTCCTATTTCCTCCTATTGCGAGATAATGACTTCATGATGACTAGGCTGTCCCTGATTTTCCTTCTCCATGAATTTCTCTAGAATGGAGAATTTATTCGTAGTTTTGAATACATATTCTGATCTCGTCGTGTCTTTTATGGCTAGGAGACACTATGTTCTAACCTGAGCCTTCGCATTTTCTCTGGGATTGTTGCCTATCCAAAGTTGTGAATTAGGAATTTTTACCTTGTTTCTAACATCAAAAAACTGCCCTGCTTTTTTTGCATTTCTGGGTAATTTCACCATTTTAAATTCATTATATATATATATATATATATATATATATATATATATATATATATATATATATATATATATATATATAAAATTTTATATTATATATGTTTCTATAAAAAAATTGTTCTTACATTTTTATTTTTATATATATTTCTATTTTGATTATTATATATTTATAATAATATTAGTATGTAATATATTTATTTTTTAAGGCAAGAGCCCACAATGGTAACTTGTGTCTCTCATGTAGGAGGTCTTGGGTTAGAATTTTCTTAACACATAAAAATAATTAATTACAATAATTAATCTAGGTTTCGACTGTTTATTGATTTTATATATACACACACACACACACACACATACTTGTGTCTCTCATGTGGGAGGTCTTGGGTTCGAATGTGCTTAACACATAAAAATAATTAATTACAATAAATAACAATAATTAATCTAGATTTTGACTATTTACCGATTATATATATATATATATATATATATATATATATATATATATATATATATATATATATATATATATATATATAATTTATTATATATTTATATTAAGTTGAAGTTTTCAAAGTATAAACTTAGATGTTTTAAATATTACTTTATGAAAACTTAAAATGAAAGGTATTAAAATAAGTTATTTGTTATAAAAATATCATATCACAAGTGGGGTTGATTGTCAAATTCTAGGCCTGATCTAACCTATCGTTGTTATACCTTCTACAATGATTATTGCCATAATAAATGCAAACTTGTGACTTTTTTCCTTTCTATTTTTTACATTAAACAAAGGAAAATTCCCCTAGCAAAATTGCTCTAAACCAATAGAAAATTAGAATTTAAAATGTGTATCATTTGTACCTTTCTTGACTTGTACTCTATTTAGATTATAAATAGTTGTACTTACAACTTCTCTCCAGTACTTTTGTGACACATTTTTCTCTATCATCATGTTCTAGCACAATCCATGATTGTTTTGTTCCTTCTTTTAGCTATTCCATTTTGAGGAGGGGTCCTAGGTGCAAACATCTGTCTTTTGATTCCTCTATCATTGCAAAATATGTTGAACTCATTGGAAATGAATTCACCACCTATGTTAGATCTCAAATACTTTAGACTCTTCCCTATCTTCTATTCAACTCTAACCAAGTACTACTTAAATAACTAAAAAGCATCAAATTTTTCTTTAAGAAACATCACAGACATCATTCTAGAGTAATCATCAACAAATAGAATGAAATATTTATCTCCACAATAGTTTTGAACACCAATAGGTCCACATAAGTCAGTATGAACCAACTCCAAAATATCATTTGATGAGTATGTTTTGCTCTTGAAAATAGACTTTGTTATTTTTCCCAATTGACATTATTTACGTATGGCATTGTCAAGTTTCCTTAGTTTTGGAAAACCTCTTACTCTTTACATTTTGTTGATGCTAACCAAATTGTCAAAATTAAATGACATAACCTTTTATGCAATAACCAAATATCTTCATATTGTGCAAATAGACATGTCTCATCAGATAAATCTAGATAGATCAAGTTACCTTTTGTTTGATCACCACTTACAATCACTTTACCATTAGCATCAAATATTTTGGTCTTTTTGTGATGCAATTCAACTCTATACGCTGATTTTTTTAATTGTGAAACACTCAACATATCATAGTTAAGTCCTTCAACCCAATAAACATTGTCACATTTGATGTTATCAATTAATTGAATTGATCCTTACCCTTTAGAAGACATGGAACATCATTACCAAATTTAACGCAGCTACTCTTGTATGGTCCAATGTCCTTAAATTTACTTCTGTCACCAGTCATGTGATTTGAACAACCATTATTAATTATCCATCACTTTTATTCACATAACAATTAATGTAGTTTTCTCATCTTCATCAGAATCTTCTTTGATAGCAACATAGACAACTTCTTCATCATTACTTTCAGATTCAGTATTAGTTTCTTCTTCAACAATATAACAAGATTTCTTACCTTTATCCTTGTATTCTTTATTCTTCTTGAAGTCTCAGTCATCTCTTCTTTCTTTGTACTTTCTTTCCTTCCTTTCAGCCTTGTCTTCTATGTTAGGACACCTTGTAGCAATATGACCAACTTTGTTGCATGAAAAAGAGATTACAAGAAGTTTACCTTTTGTATTTTCCTTTGCATCTTCCAAATCTCCTAGCAATCAGTCCTTCAAGTTCATCAAGTTCATCGTCATAAGTATCACTCTCACTTTTTACATGTTTTTCTTTTCCTTTCTTGCTTAGAACCAGTTGTAATTTAAAAGCAGTTTCAATAGTAGCAGAAGTGTAATTATCAAAATTAGACATCTCAAAAGAAGTAATCCTGCCAATTACACCTTCCATAATTAAGTCATTACCTAGAGTACATCTCATTTCTTGTATTGTAGAAACCCTAATTGCATAGATAGGAAGTAGAGTTCACAATACCTTACTTAATATTGTTTTATCCTCAATCTTTCTATTAGCACCTCAAATAGCATTGACAAACTCTTTGATTCTTGTACAGTACTAAACTATGTTCTCACCTTCTGTCATTCTCATTTCATCAAATTTTCCTCTCAAACTTTTTGATTTGGCTCTCAAGACATTACCCTTTGCTCCATATATGGCCTTCAGTTTATCTCACATTTATTTTGAATTCTTGCACCCTTTTATATCATCAAACTTAGTATAGCTTAGGGTTGAAGCAATCTCCAACATTGATTGATTGTGTTCTAGCTTATCTTTCAATTGTTGAGTAGTCAGAGGGATTATTCTTATGTTCACATATGCATTGTCAAAAAAATCCAATGTAGCATCACCAATAGTAGTTATATGTAGCCTCATCAAAATTTCCCATGCAGGAAAGTTCTCTTTGTTCAACTTTTGTACCTTCCTTTTGTATACCATGATCTTTAGCTTTGAGTATCTTCAAACATCTCTCTACAAGCACTAATGCTCTCATACCAATTGTTAGAATATTTAGAAAAAATGAGGGGGGTAGGGTAGATGGTGGGTGAATCAGTTGTCCAAGGTTTAAATGTACCAATTAAACAAGAAAACACTTAAACAACTCCATATCTTAGCATTCCATTGCTTGATCTCTACTATAAACTTTTAGCAACATCAACTAGTTGTCCACTATTCTAAATAGCAAACTTGCAGAATGTAAACATTAATCACTAAAACACTATAATAACATCCACACAAGTTTGAAACTAGGATTTAACATGGAAACCCAATTTAGGAAAAATCACTAGCAACATGTCACTAATTTTCACTCTTCTGAAGTGACCTCTATTAGGAGCCAACCTTGTTAAAGGTTACAATACATATTGTTAAATGTAACCTTGTTAAAAGATTTAATCACTCTGTTAAAAGTCACCTTGTTAGAGGATTTTAGAACATTCCATTAGAATGTCACCTAGTTAAAGGATTTACATATGATTGTTAGGTCATTATGACTGTTAGGTCAACCTTGATTAAAAGATTTCAAATAGTGTTTACAATGGTTAGAAAGTAACAACAGGGTTTTGATCTGTTAAGTGCAACTTAATTTTCATGTATATATCTTTGTTTAGATCTCATGTACTGATTCACTATTTGGCTTCCATAGTCAGCTTAGTTTTGATTCACTTGGTAACCCATCAAGCAATCATCCTTCACTTCTTCTCAACTCAATTCAACCTTTGGCTTAGATTCACTAGTCAACAACATCAATAACAACTCCAACTTTCTGTAATATCTACACACATGTATATCCTCTCTGCCCATACGGAAAGTTCACCCTTATAACTCATTAAATAGATAATTATGATCTTTTTCAACTTAAACACCACCATAGATCTTAGGGTATACAATTAGATCTATCTGTAGACACCTAAAAAATCCTTTAGAAAATAAAGTATTTTTATTTTCTGAAAAAGTCCTGATGACATCATCATTAATTAATTAATTCATTTTTATGCCATTAAATCCCTTTATCTTAATTAAAAATATTTAATTAAGAAATCCCTCCCAAAAATGTTTAAATCTTATTTAAACATTATTTCCTTATTTATTAATTATTTAATTAATAAATTGACCAAAAATCCCAAAATAAATAAATAATTATTTTTTTTTCCAAAACTTGGCCAATTTCCTTAAGACCACTAACCTCTTCCAAAATCTTCTAATCCTTCTTTAATTTTAATTAAAGGCTAATCCCATCATTTGCTACCCCTAATCCCAACTCAAAATATTTAATTAAGATTAAATATTAATCCTCATGTTTATTAAAAATATTTTAATAAATATCTCCTCAACCCAAACCCTTGAAATAAATAAAAAATTATTTATTTCATAAAATCTTATCCTAGGAAGTTCTAGACTCTTCTAGAAAGTCTTCATCCTCATCCAAAGCCTAGACTCTTCTAGAAGATGTCTTTAACCCTAATCCTAATCCCCTCCTAACCTTGTCACATTCCCTAAACATGGGTTAAGACTTGCTAACTCAAGCCAAAGTTAACAAATATCTCCTCCTTCACCCACCCTCATTAATTGCAATCCACTTGCCATCCACTTGCCTAGTCCTAAGCCATCTCTAACCCTTCCTCTAATCATTTTTACAACCCTAAGTAAGCTTAAAACCTCCCTAAACTCTCAAATTCGAATTTCATGGTATCTCTCACAAATATCTTCAACCACAAAACTTTATAAAGCCCACAAAGTCATAAATGTTCTTACAAAGCACTTATGAAGGGTCTTTATGAAGATTTTATCCCTTGAGCCTCCTTTGTTGACTCATCCTTCCCTTTTCCTCCATCCTCTCACCATGTGACATGTGTCACTCCTTGATTGGTTGTAAGGAAGCACAATCCATGTGCTCTCCTCTCATGCAATCTAAGCCCTCCATGAGCTTTTTCCCATCCTTGCATCTTAGCCCTCAATCCCTCAAGCCTCTTAAGAGCCTATAAATTGGATCCTTCCCCTTTGCAAAATAACACAATCCATGAAGTAAAGTCATAATGCCATTTTGAGAGCCAAATCCATACTAAAGCCATCTATCCACACCAAAAATCCACAATCATCCATTGAAGCCTTTGGAAGCATATTGAGCATACATCCTATCCATTTAGATAAAGCCACTCAACAAGAGAGCTTCTCATTGAGAGAGCCCATTAATGGCTCATATTCTCAATTGAGAGCTCATCTTAGTCTATCTTGAAGTTTATGAATTTTGTTTAGTTTGTAGAAGCTTTATTTAAATTTGGTTTCTATTAGCATAC
>CM053785.1:712571921-712756921 GCA_028749045.1 Cupressus sempervirens | reverse complement strand
TTGATTTTGTGTAGATTCAATGGCTTCTTCATCGTCCTCCCTTGCTACAAAGATGGTCTCAAAACTAGTGGTTTTCAAGTTTCAAGGTGTTATGGCAAAGTCACGCTTCCAAGATGACTATTTAGAGATCTGAGACACTGAACTTGGTCATACAGACTGAAATGCATTCCTAGTGTTGTGTAACAAACCTATGGAGAGGTCCTCGATGATATCTGCTCTTATCTGATCAGGACTAGTCAACATAACATCACAACCAATATCGCTACAGTCCTCAGAGTTGATCATGGCACTGGCGAAAAACTATGTCTTTGAAGAAATAATTGTGAAGAGTATAACTAGAGAGATCATGTTAGATCTAAGATCTAAGAACATAGAAAAGGTATCCCGTCTTCTACAAGCAAATTAGTATATCAAATTGACATATCATTAAGCAAAAAGATGGTATAGAGAACATGGAGAGGAAGCATCTGAAATCATTCAATCCTTGTACCTCATCAAGAAGACTCCTCTTGGACACAAAACAAAAAAAGTGGACATAAAAAGGGATTATATAAAAGAGGATATCAAATGTTCTATAATACTTTTGAGTAGAGTCATGGGGTTACCAACATCAAGACACTTGAATATATGGATGGTATACTTCATTGAGACTATCAGAACAATGAAGATACCAATTGATTGGGCTCTGATTCTTAGTGAAAATTTGGATGAGCAGTTGGTGGCAGTTAAGAAAAATTGTAAGTTATACATGACATCCTATTTGGTGTACCTATTAACTGTGAGGGCAATAGATTTCTCAGGATTGTTCAAAAAAGGCAACATGCAAGATGTGAATGCATGGCCCTATATAGTTTATCCCCAATTGGTAAAGAAAAGGCTTCCAAAGCACAAGGAATACAAGATAGTGAATGATGCCTTTATTATTACGATTATATGGTTCATTGAAGAGGATTATGCAAAAAGGATGTCAGATGAGGCAGCACAAAGATTTTAGAAATTGATGACTATTACATCCAATTTAGGACATTCACTTATTTGAGGGTAGCAAGAATGACTATTAATCCTAAGAAGCCCCCAAGGTATCCATTTGATAGGCTCATATTGCTAGAGATTTCTCAACAACTCTTGTTTGTATATGATAGGGTAAGGAAGCAATACAAGATAACCTAGGTGTGGCCCATTTCATCTTTTGAGTCTGAGTGGGATCAATATCCCTTGGATGAGTATACCTCTCCTCGTCCCTATTTTGATAACATAGGAAGAGTGAAGTAATTAGCAGGCAAACAATTCCAACATGAAGATGCAATTGAGGACCAGTGGATGAATGCAATAGATGACTATGATATTCGTATAACAGATTATTGTAGGATGACTCTCTATTTGGAAGGTAGTGCTTTGAAGATAAAGGTTCATTTAAAGGTAGTGCAACAAGATACTGAAGATGTCCTACATCTATTGTATAATAGAGATAAGATTTTTGATTGACCCATTATGAATGCAAAGATTGATAAGGAAGAAAAAATAGATATTAATCATAGGGCCAGGCACATCATCAAATTGACCAAGGATTGGATCAAAGGATATTTCAAATAGGATCTAATTCCTCAAGCGGTAGTCTCCAAGCTATAGCCCGCCTAAAAAAAGGTAGAGGAGCCAAGGTAACATTGCCCACTTTCATAGCTCAGTCCCTAGTGAGGCTAGAAATAGTGCACCAACTTGATAGAGAAGTTGTATATTATAGGGCTCAAAAGGGTAAAGGCAAGAGGTACAAGCTTCCCCATTGGCTCCTCAGAGAAGAAAGATCAAAACTTTGGTCAAGGGGAGACAAAAGCTGATTAGAAAGGTTTTCTCTTTTCCATCAGTTCCAAAAGTTATTCTAGAAGAAGAAGAGGATGATGAAGATGAAGAAGATAACCTTCCCTTGAGTTAGAGTTTGGAGTGGATAAGAAGCTCTACCACTACACCATAATCAATTCCTACTCAACCTATTCAATCTACAACTTTGGAGGATGAGTTGCAACAGTAGATTGATCAACAAGAAGATGAAGGGGCTGATGTCTTTTAGATGTCAGATTTTAATTTCACGTCGGTTGACACTTAGTTGGTGGGAGATAAGATAAGGGATACTCTAACTAATCAACCTCAACAAGAGGATTGGAGTCAATTGCCACATCAGCCACAAGGACCTAGAGAAGCTCCACCATCACTAAATTAAGTAACATGTTGCATGGATAAAGGTTTAACTACTCCTCTCCCTTCTAACAATGAAGAAGAACAAGTCCAAACTAAATAGGAAAAAGAGCCACAATAAATACCCATCAATGAAGTGTCAAAGGGAGGACAGATATGTGAGAAACCTCAACAAACTTCCCAATACATGGAGATTAGAACTATGGACTCCATAGATACAAAGACTCTCGATGTGGATCTCTCACAAAAGAAGACTTTAGAGAGGAGTGATAAGGGGAAGAGAATAGCAGAACAAACTCCTTCTTCAAAAGGTAAATCTTTGATGGACATATTCTGAGATGGTTGAGGAAAGAGATGATTAGAAACAAAAGGCAGCGGTATGATATTGAGGAAGAGCGAATGAGAGAATTGATTGAAGCTCTCAAGAAGCTTAAGTAGCCTCCAAAAGATGTATGAACACCGACCTTTGTGATGAGTGATCAGAATCATGACTTGTTTTCTCATGTTGCTATCCCTCATCCGCATGTAGATATTGAGGAATTGACTCCAAAGGATTATCAAATCAGGGAGGCTATGCTTGGAAAACCCACGATGGATATTGCCAATTTAATGGTGACAACGAGAATCGAAGAAGTGTTTAGGCACTTAGAATAGGATGATACTGAACTAATAACTCTTTGGAAGTAGAATGAGATCCTAAAGAGATATCTTAATGAAGTAGTTGGTCCATTAGATCCTAAAAATCTTGAGGATACTTTAAATGCAACAGTCAAGAAGAGGGATAAGGAGAATGTGCAACTTGATCCATTTTTTAGGGTTTGTCAGCAGGCAAGAAAGTTTTGAAGAGAAAGGTGTGCAGATTATACAAGGAAATATTTAATTGCTACACCATATGCAGAATATTGTAGATAAGTCGGTGGCCATTTTGAACTAGGATTTTGGGTTAATGGATGAAGTGCATACCTGAGGTAAGGACTTGCAGGCATTACAATCCATAAAGTTTCAAAGGTATCGGATGTTAATGGAGGTATATACAAAAAAAAATTTAGATAAAATTGATGATTGGATAGAGAAGATTGCGAATGGCAATAAAGTAATGGAAACAACATGCAAATATTCATGAGCTCAAGGATCAAACCCAAGAGCAAATTTTGGAGGTAGACAAACATTACAGTGATGCATGCTTAGATATTTTTGAAGATGATTCAAGGGACAAATTGATGACTATAGAAGTAATTGTTGAATAATTTTGGAAGAATTTTGAAGAAGCTTCTGATGATGATGATATTAGAGAAGCATTCAAGATTGAAGAAGCATTGCTAGACTTGGATGTGAAGTGGGAGATTTTGTAGATACTCACATTGAGGTAGGAAATTATAGGTAGAAAGAGAAGGACAAATATGAAGCTTTAGGTTTTATGGATGTAACCCAAGTCACCAAGATTATTAGGAAATTCAATAGCAAATACCAAATACCCAGACATAGTTCTAGTATAAAGGGGAACAAAACCCATAAGCTAGTATTTTACTTTTGACACTTGGTAAAATTTTGCATTTTTTGGACCTACTTTTGAGGTGTGCTAGGTGTGCTACTTTTGAGGTGTGCTTTTGTAGAGGTGTGCCAAAATTTTTTGAAGAAGTTAGAAGTGCGCCAATAGTTAACTGCCAATTCTAAATTTAGAGCTTTTCATGCACCAAAAATGCATTTTGACGATAATTTAACTCCTACAAATAGCTAGTGAAGATGGATCTTCTATTTTTGGCACTTCTAGACACTCCTACTGTTGGATAATGTTGTCCTTAATGTCACACAATTGTCATACTAGTTATTAGTCTCAGCTAACCGAGCTCAGCTACAGTGTCAACTGAGCTCACTCGGTCATCGAATAAAATGAAGTAGTCAGTATTAACTGAGCCTACTCGGTCATCAAAGAAAATAAGGTAGACAAGTGTTAACCGAGCTCACTCGGTTATCGAAGAAAATGAGGCAGACAGTGTTAACCGAGATCACTCGATCAACAAAGGAATTTGGCAAAGACAGTTTCCACCGAGCTCACTCGATCATCTATGGAAACTCAGTACTTACCGAGTTCTCCCAGCAATTAAAGGGTTGTCACGGAGTTCGTCGTATTAACCAAGCTCAATCGGTTAACACAGGAATTATTTTTTGAATAGTATTAACCGAGCAGGGTCAGCCAGTAAAGGGATTTGTTAGTTTGTAATTTTAATTATTTCTAGCCGACGATAATATTTGTTTGATTATTGGTCAGTGATTTGAGCTGACTAAGATAATCTGAAAGGTATATATGGTCACTCAAGTTGTAAATCAAAATAGAAGTGTGAAAAGAACCTGTATTAGCTAAATATGTCAGAAGACATCATACACCAGATCAGATCATTGGAGACAAATATGAAGGAACCCTGACAAGAAGTAAGTTGGAAAATACTTGTTTACTTGCTGCTTTTGAACCTAGAAGTATTAAAGATGCATTGGCAAATGATAGTTGGATTGAGGCAATGAATGAAGAAATAGAACAGATAGAGAAGAACAAGACATGGACTCTTGTACCCAAGCCTAAAGATAAGAATATAATTGGAACCAAGTGGGTATTCAAAAACAAGTTGACTGAAGATGGTAAGGTATCCAGAAACAAAGCTAGATTGGTATGCAAAGGATACTCTCAAGAAGAAGGCATAGATTATGGGAAAACTTTTGCTCATGTTGCAAGATTGGAAGGAGTCAGAACCTTACTTGCATATGGTGCTCACAAAGATTCAAAGTTTATCAGATGGATGTCAAGTCAGCATTCCTCAATGGAATACTGGATGAAGAGGTTTACATTGAACAACCTGAAGGTTTTGTTGATCCAGATAAAAGGAACATGGTCTGCAAATTACACAAGGCACTGTATGGTCTGAAACAAGCCCCTAGAGCATGGTATGAAAGATTGCATAACTATCTTATTCAGATTGGTTTTCAAAGAACTAATGATAATACTAGCTTGTATATAAAGGAAGGACCAGATAATAAGATTATCTTGGCAAAAATATTTGTAGATGATACTGTTTTCACAGAGAATGATGATCTTTGCAAAGAATTTTCAGAACAAATGAACAAGGAATTTGAAATGTTTATGTTTGGTGAAATAAAATTCTTTTTTGGTCTTCAAATTCAACAAAATAAGAATGGCATCTTCATTACACAATCAAAATACATCAAGGAGATATTGAAAAAGTTTGGTATGGAGGACTGTAAACTTGTTGGAACTCCTATGTGTACTGGATTGAAACTTACCAAAGATGATGAATCCAAAGAAGTAGATCAAACATTGTATAGATCTATGATTGGAAAGTTGCAGTATGTAGTTCATACCAAGCCAGATATTGCTCTTGCAGTTGGTATTGTTGCAAGATTTTCAGCAAAACTAAGAGAAACTCACCTAATGGAAATCAAGAGAATAATGAGATATTTGAAAGGGTTGAAGATTATGGACTATGGTACAAATTTGGAGGTAATTTGGATTTGAAATTTTTTACTGATGTTGATTGGGCAGGGAATCTTGATGACAGAAAAAGCACAAGTGGAGGAGCATTCTTTCTTGGAAAGAGATTGGTTTCTTGGACAAGAAAAAAGTAAAATTGTACATCCCAATCTACAACAGAGGTAGAGTATGTTGCTACAGCAGTAAACTATTCCAGCATTGTTTGGTTTAAGCAGTTATTACAAGGAATGAAGATGGAAATCAAAGAACCAGTTGTTATGTTCTGTGACAATACTAGTGCAATCAACATATCCAAGAATCTAGTGATGCATTCTAAGACCAAGCATATTGCAATCAAATATCATTTTGTCAGAGAATTGGTGCAAGACAAGGGGATCAGATTGGAATATGTTCACACAAAGGAACAAATTGCCGATATATTCACAAAGCCCTTATCTAAAGATGCATTTTTGTATCTTAGAGGTAAGTTAGGGGTCATTCCCCTATCTGAAGTTCACTAAAATAAGTTTTAGTGATGCATCAATGCATATAAGATTGAAGATCTATCTGTTGATGCAATTTAATCAGAAATCATTGCATATGAATCAGTACTAAAGGTACATTGCAATTCACTTTGCTTCTGTTATCTTTGGCATGTGTTGTCAAAGAGGGAGAGATCTACTGTCATATCCTTCTGAAATTTGTGAAATTTGAAAAATTTTCTATGAAGTTCCTTAAAAGAGGGAGACTATTAAAAGAGGGAGAATTTTGTTATCTTGTTGGACTTATTTCAAAATTTCATTCTGTTATGACATGTTGTGTTGCCATCAATGCCAAAGAGGGAGATTGTTGGATAATGTTGTCCTTAATGTCACACAAATGTCATATCAGTTATTAGTCTCAGCTAATCGAGCTCAGCTACAGTGTCAATCTAGCTCACTCGGTCATCAAAGGAAATGAAGTAGTCAGTATTAATCGATCTTACTCGATCATCAAAGAAAATAAGGCAGACAAGTGTTAAACGAGATCACTCGGTTATTGAAGAAAATGAGGTAGACAGTGTTAACTGAGATCACTCGGTCAACAAAAGAATTTGGCAAAGACAGTTTCCACCGAGCTCACTCGGTCATCTATGGAAACTCAGTACTTACCGAGTTCTCTCGGCGATTGAAGGGTTGTCATGGAGTTCGCTGTATTAACCGAGCTCAGTCGGTTAACACAGGAATTATTTTTTGAACAGTATTAACCAAGCAAGGTCGGCCAGTAAAGCGATTTGTTAGTTTGTAATTTTAATTATTTCTAGCCGACTATTGTATTTGTTTGATTATTGGTCAGTGATTTGAGCCGACTAAGATAATCTGAAAGGTATATATGGTCACTCAAGTTGTAAATCAAAATAGAAGTGTGAAAAAGTTATGAAGGTGCATTATAGTGTGAAATGAAAAGGCAAATGTTGAGAAAAGTCTGATGAAGGATTAGATGCGTCAAAGGAGTTGAAAAGTTGTATTTGATCAGTAAGGATTCGGTCAAGAATAACAGAGATCTGTAATCAGCAAAGATAAGTTGCATATTATATCAGATCACTTCATTGTTTCTTTCTAACCATTGTAACAATGAACTCAAAATCTCTTAACAGAGTTGGTTTAATAGCCATTCTATAAATCCTCTAACAAGGTGACAGTTCAGTTGAATTGTTCTAAAGACCTCTAGCAAGGCCACTCCTAACAAGGTGATTAAATCCTCTAACAGAGTCACACCTAACAGTGTGTTTTGTAACCTTTAACAGGGTTGGCTCCTAACAGGGCTCACTTCAGAAGAGTAAAAAATAGTAATTAGTTACATTGGTGGTTTTTCCCATATTGGGTTTCCACGTTAAATCTGGTGTCTCTAGTGTTCATGATTGCTGAATTGTTTTTGGTTATCAGTTCTTAATAATTATTATTATTTGCTGCATTATCAAGTTTCAATAATTTGTAACTAAGATCAAGCTTTTAGACATCTAAGGGACTGTGAAATGTTTTTGTGGTAACTGATTCACCCCCTCCCCCTCTCAGTTACTCCATTCTCATTTCCAACAATTGGTATCAAAGCTTTTAGTGCTTGCAGGAAAAGATTTCAAGGTTCTAAGCCAAAGATCAAGATGTCTTACAAAAGAGAAATTCCAAAAGTTAACAGAGATAACTTCTCAGCATGGCAAGGATTGATGAAACTTCATCTGGCTACTGTTGGTGATAGTGGATTGAAATACCTTGAAGAAGAATATGAAGAACCTTCTGGCACATTGTCAATTAATGATATTGCTAAAAAGAAGACTCACAATAATATGATGATAGACATAGCATCTGCTCTCAGCTATGAAGAATTTGATGACATTAAGGACTGCAAAACTGCCTTTGACATGTGGAACAAGCTAAAAGAGATCTATGGAGGAGATGATAATGTGAGAAGAGCAAAATCAGAAAGTATAAGAGGACAATTTGATCAAATGAGGATGAGAGAGGATGAAAACATTGCAAAGTATGTTGAAAGAGTTAAAGCATGTGTAAGTGCAATTAGGGTAGCTGGAGGTCACATCAAAGGAGAAACAGTTGTAAGCAAAGTTCTCAGAACCTTGCTTCATGTTTATGCAATCAGAGTCTCTGCAATTTAGGAAAGAAGGTGTGAAGAAAATCATAAGATAAATCTTGAGGCCATATTCGGAAGACTAACTACATTTGAACTAGATAACTTTGAAAACTATGTTCCAGCCTCCAAAAACATTGAATCAACATTTCAAGCCAAGCTCTCACTCAAAGAGAAAAACAAAAAGAAGATAGAATCATAGTCAAAAAGTGAAAATGAATCAAGCCAAAGTTCAGACAGTGATCTCGAAGTGATTGAAGCTCTACTAGCAAGGAAATATTCTAGAGGCAGAGGAAAATACAAAGGTAAAGTTCCTCTAATCTATTTTTCTTGTGATGAAATTGGTCATATTGCAGCAAGGTGCCCAAACAAGTAAAACAATGATGAAAAGAAAGATCACAAATGGAATGGCAAGAAAGACTTTAAATCATCCAAGAACAAAGGTAAGAAATCATGTTTCATGGCTGAAAATTCTAAGGATTCTGATAATAGTGAGGATGAAATTGTTTATATTGCTATTAAAGATGACTCTGACAGTGATGACGAAGATAAAATGGCTCTTATCTCTCATGTAAGTAAGAATGATACATGGATTATAGACAGTGGTTGCTCACATCATATGACTGGTGATAAAACTAAGTTTGATCAGTTTGAAGACTATGATGGTGGCAGTGTAAGGTTTGGTAATAATGAACCTTGTTTCATAAAAGGAAGAGGAAGAATCTATCTATCCAAAGAACTTATATGTAATAATGCCTATTGGGTTGAAGGTCTCAAACATAATTTGCTAAGTGTTGCACAGTTACTAAATACTGGATTCAAGGTGGAATTCATGCATGGAAAGGCAAGACTATTGAACGAGCAAGGAAAACTGATAGGATCTGGCACCCAAACTAAATGTAACTTGTTCTATCTAGAACTTGGTAAATGCTCATGTTTTATTGCTCAAATTGAAGAGAGTTGGTTATGGCATAAAAGGTTGTGTCATGTCAATTTTGATAATTTGGTAATAATAAGAAAATTCAAGAAAGTAAGAGGCATTCCTAACATTAAGAAACCTGAGGTTGGTCTATGCAAGAATTGTCAGATTGGTAAAATGGGAAAGACTAGTTTTAAAGGTAAAACTATCAGTCTGAAGATATATTAGAAATTGTGCATACTGATTTATGTGGACCCATTGGAATAGAAAGCTATACTGGAGAAAAAAATTTCATTCTTTTTGTTGATGACTATTCAAGAATGATGACTGTCATGTATCTAAGGAATAAATTAGAAGCATTTGAGAAATTCAAATGGTATTTGGCAAGAGTAGAAAAAGAAACAGGGAAAAGGCTGAAATGTTTAAGGTTGGACAGAGGTGGTGAATTCATTTCACATGAATTCAATAACTTCTGCATTGAAAGAGGTATTAAAAGATAGGTTTCAGCACCAGGAACTCCAGAACAAAATGGAATAGCTAAAAGAAGAAACAGATCCATTATGGATTGTGCAAGAACCCTGATGATAGAAAAAAACATTGCTATCAAATACTGGAAGGAAGCCATCAGCACTGCAATTCATACCTTAAATCGAGTACAGTTGAAGAAGGACTCATTCAAGACTCCCTATGAATTATGGTATGGTTACAAATCCAATGTAAGTTATCTGAAAGTATTTGGAAGCAAATGTTATATTTTGAAAGAATCTAGAAAAGGAAAATTTGATGTAAAAGGTGATGAAGGAATATTTTTGGGATATTCTTACAAAAGCAAAGCATATAGATGTTTAAATCTATCCACTCACAAAGTCATAGAAAGTGCACATGTGAAAGTTGATGAATTTGCAGACAAATCAGAAGAAGAAAGAAAAAAGATACTTGAAGACTACAAGAGATTCATTTACATTGAACCAGATACTATACCAAGTATACCGTTCACTCAAGAATACTCAACTCCTGAGTCTTTAGTAACCAAGTTGCAAATAGTTCAAACCGAGCCACAGCAACATTCAGACACTACCGAACAAGTATCTACCGAGTCTGAAGCAACCAAGCCAGAACAGCCTGAACATGAAATTGAAGCACAAGTAGATATCAATGAAACTCATTCAAGAGGTAAAGAACTTGTATTAGCTAAATATGTCAGAAGACATCATACACCAGATCAGATCATTGGAGACAAATCTGAAGGAACCCTGACAAGAAGTAAGCTGGAAAATACTTGTTTACTTGCTGATTTTGAACCTAGAAGTATTAAAGATGCATTGGCAAATGATAGTTGGATTGAGGCAATGAATGAAGAAATAGAACAGATAGAGAAGAACAAGACATGGATTCTTGTGCCTAGGCCTAAAGATAAGAATATAATTGGAACCAAGTGGGTATTCAGAAACAAGTTGACTGAAGATGGTAAGGTATCGAGAAACAAAGCTAGATTGGTATGCAAAGGATACTCTCAAGAAGAAGGCATAGATTATGGGGAAACTTTTGCTCTTGTTGCAACATTGGAAGGAGTCAGAACCTTACTTACATATGCTGCTCACAAAGGATTCAAAGTTTATCATATGGATGTCAAGTCAGCATTCCTCAATGGAATACTGGATGAAGAGGTTTACATTGAACAACCTGAAGGTTTTGTTGATCTAGATAAAAGGAACATGGTCTGCAAATTACACAAGGCACTGTATGGTCTGAAACAAGCCCCTAGAGCATGGTATGAAATATTGCATAACTATCTTATTCAGATTGGTTTTCAAAGAACTAATGATAATAGTAGCTTGTATATAAAGGAAGGACTAGATAATAAGATTGTCTTGGCAAAAATATTTGTAGATGATACTGTTTTCACAGGGAATGATGATCTTTGCAAAGAATTTTCAGACCAAATGAACAAGGAATTTGAAATGTCTATGTTTGGTGAAATAAAATTCTTTGTTGGTCTTCAAATTCAACAAAATAAGAATAGCATCTTCATTACTCAATCAAAATACATCAAGCAGATATTGAAAAAGTTTGGTATGGAGGACTGTAAACCTATTGGAACTCCTATGTGTACTAGATTGAAACTTACCAAAGATGATGAATCCAAAGAAGTAGATCAAACATTGTATAGATCTATGATTGGAAAGTTGCAGTATGTAGTTCATACCAGGGCAGATATTGCTCTTGCAGTTGGTATTGTTGCAAGATTTTCAGAAAAACCAAGAGAAACTCACCTAATGGCAATCAAGAGAATAATGAGATATTTGAAAGGAACTGAAGATTATGGACTATGGTACAAATTGGAGGTAATTTGGATTTGAAAGTTTTTACTGATGCTGATTGGGCAGGGAATCTTGATGACAGAAAAAGCACAAGTGGAGGAGCATTCTTTCTTGGAAAGAGATTGGTTTCTTGGACAAGCAAAAAGTAAAATTGTACATCCCAATCTACAGCAGAGGCAGAGTATGTTGCTGCAGCAGTAAACTGTTCCAACATTGTTTGGTTTAAGCAGTTATTACAAGGAATGAAGATGGAAATCAAAGAACCAGTTGTTATGTTCTATGACAATAATAGTGCAATCAACATATCCAAGAATCCAGTGATGCATTCCAAGACCAAGCATATTGCAATCAAATATCATTTTGTCAGAGAATTGGTGCAAGACAAGGAGATCAAATTAGAATATGTTCACACAAAGGAAAAAATTGCCGATATATTCACAAAGCCCTTATCTAAGGATGCATTTTTGTATCTTAGAGGTAAGTTAGGGGTCATTCCCCTATTTGAAGTTCACTAAAATAAGTTTTAGTGATGCATCAGTGCATATAAGATTGAAGATCTATCTGTTGATGCAGTTTAATTAGAAATCATTGCATATGAATCAGTACTAAAGGTACATTGCAATTCACTTTACTTCTATTATCTTTGGCATGTGTTGTCAAAGAGGGAGAGATCTACTGTCATATCCTTCTGAAATTTGTGAAATTTGAAAAATTTGCTATGAAGTTCCTTAAAAGAGGGAGACTATTAAAAGAGGGAGAAGTCCGTTATCTTGTTGGACTTATTTCAAAATTTCATTCTGTTATGACATGTTGTGTTGCCATCAATGCCAAAGAGGGGGATTGTTGGATAATGTTGTCCTTAATGTCACACAAATGTCATATTAGTTATTACTCTCAGCTAACTGAGCTTAGCTACAGTGTCAACCGAGCTCACTCGGTCATCGAAGAAAATGAAGCAGTCAGTATTAACCAAGCTTACTCGGTCATCAAAGAAAATAAGGCAGACAAGTGTTAACCGAGCTCACTCGTTTATTGAAGAAAATGAGGCAGACAGTGTTAACCGAGATCACTCGGTCAACAAAGGAATTTGGCAAAGACAGTTTCCACCGAGCTCACTCGGTCATCTATGGAAACTCAGTACTTACCGAGTTCTCTCGGTGATTGAAGGGTTGTCATGAAGTTCGCTGTATTAACCAAGCTTAGTCGGTTAACACAGGAATTATTTTCTGAGCAATATTAACCAAGCAGGGTCAGCCAGTAAAGGGATTTGTTAGTTTGTAATTTTAATTATTTCTAACCGACTATTGTATTTGTTTGATTATTGATCAGTGATTTGAGCCAACTAAGATAATCTGAAAGGTATATATGGTCACTCAAGTTGTAAATCAAAATAGAAGTGTGAAAAAGTTATGAAGGTGCATTATAGTGTGAAATGAAAAGACGAATGTTGAGAAAAGTCTGATGAAGGATCAGATGCGTCGAAGGAGCTGAAAAGTTGTATTTGATCAGTAAGGATTCGGTCAAGAATAACAGAGATTTGTAATCAGCAAAGATAAGTTGCATATTGTATCAGATCACTTCATTGTTGCTTTCTAACCATTGTAACAGTGAACTCAAAATCTCTTAACAGAGTTGGTTTAACAGCCATTCTATAAATCCTCTAACAAGGTGACAGTTCAGTTGAATTGTTCTAAAGACCTCTAGCAAGGCCACTCCTAACAGGGTGATTAAATCTTCTAATAGGGTCACACCTAACTGTGTGTTTTGTAACCTTTAACAGGGTTGGCTCCTAACAGGGCTCACTTCAGAAGAGTGAAAAACAGTAACTAGTTACATTGGTGGTTTTTCCCATATTGGGTTTCCACGTTAAATCTGGTGTCTCTAGTGTTCATGATTGCTGAATTGTTTTTGGTTATTAGTTCTTAATAATTATTATTATTTGTTGCATTATCAAGTTTCAGTAATTTGTAACTAAGATCAAGCTTTTAGACATCTAAGGGACTGTGAAATGTTTTTGTGGTAACTGATTCACCCCCTCCCCCTCTCAGTTACTCCATTCTCATTTCCAACACCTACATCATCTCAGGGCTTTCTTCTTCTTATTTTCTCATGCTTTTTTTGTTTTAAGACATGTAAAGGCTCATGCATCCATTTAATAATATAAATAAGGATGGAGTCCTACTAAGCACTTGTTAGAGAATCAATTTGTACATAAATTTAGGAATTTAATATGTATTTTGGGCCATTATTTTGATGCAATAATATATGCTCTTGGTGCTCACATTTCGAGTGTAGTGATTCTTGCCAAGTGTGTTATATTTTGTGAATGTATGTTCATGGAATGTAATTGAGCCAATAGTTTTATTGTGTTATTTTAATTGTGTGATCTTTTAATTCTCATGTTTGATACGATTTTACAAATTTCACTGCCATAATTAGTTGGAGAAGAGATCACCATATATTTCCTACATAAATTTTTGTCTCACATGAGTGTAGTTTTCGTGGCTTGCGATCTGATGAAAAGTGAGACATCTTACCATTATTGAATTCCCATCGACGATTGCATCATGGAATTAATGAAGCATTGCTTCTATTTTATTGGTTACCTACCAACCTTTTCAAAGGCTTAACTCGCAGACGCATTGTTTCTATAGCTTATATCTGTTAGGAAATTTACTTTTTATGTCATTTTCTTAAACTTCTTGTTACCCTGTAGAAGTTTTGTTATTTTCTTTACTAACCCTTGGTTAAATTAGGAACTCGTATAATTACATTTTTAGATTGCATTCATTTAAAGATTTAAAAAAAACCAAAAATATATCTCTTTTTGTGTGGTTAGTTTTGAAATACCAAATAGATTCAAAATCTTATCTGAATTAGACAGAACGAATAAAGCTCTCCCTGTGAACAAATACATTTATCTTTAGCTAAGTGGATTCCAGTTGATTGCAAGATCACCCAAAACCTTGGAGTTGATCCCAGATTAGCTTTTCAAGAGAGGAGTTTGAAAGGATTTCTGCCGTTAAGCATTGTGCAAAATGACAACTCGACACTTTCTATTGCCAATTTCATTGTAAGATGCTTGTAACTACTCATGTTTATTACTTCTGTTATTGAGACCCTTTGAGGATTTCTCAGTAGAAACTTGAAAAGTTACTAAGTTATTTTTAGTCTTCTTTCGAGTGGGAAAAAGGCTCTTATAGAGTTCTTTAGTAATTCTATTATCTTCTTCAACACTCTTGAGGGTCTAATTATTGATATTCATCATCAACCATTGCCTTTAAATATGCTAATGGCTTATTAGAGTACATAATGAAAATAAGGCATGGAAAATCTTGTTGTAGTACTATGTTTCATTTTTGGAGTTCCTATCAAAAAATAGGATCAAAATGTGTTAGGTTTCTTATCCATTTTCATTTTGGAGCAGTCTTTGCAAATTCAATATACTTTTGATAGAAAAAAACACAATGAATACTTAAAGAATATTAAACCATGTTAAATATGGAACAATAATGACTTTAGAAATAAGATTATAAATTAATTGACACTATCTTTGGTCATCTCCCATGATTCCATGATTACTTGCTAGGATTATGCTTTACCTAAAGCCTTGTGAATTGTTCTCTTAATTTCTAATAAAGAGAATAATTGAATTTAGATCTATTTTCCAAACCCACTCAACAATGTCTTTTTTACCCTAAAGCTAAGGTGGAATACAAACTTTCAATTCAAGTATTGAAGACTTTTTAAAATTTATTCTAAGTTAAAAGGATTCACAAGATTACAGTTAGATGCACTATAGCTTGGTGGAAATAGTGGAAATAGTATTGTGATGCCTCTTTCTACAAATATAATCCCTATAGATGCCATTCATGATTTTTATTATTATTGACACTTCAAATCCTTAATAATAGTTGTAATCTACGATATATGACTGTTGCATGGAAACAAAGGTCTCATGTAATCTAGTTAGAAATTTTGGAACCCAGGCTCATTTTGTTGTATTCTTTAACATGACCTCCCTATTATTTCTCATTGATCCATGTGATTGTTAGTGATCCCTACTACTCTTTTTTATACTAGTTTGAAAATAATCAAACATCTCTTCTTGTCCCATGTATAGGTTCAAGTTTATTGGGTTCAAACACATGATTTATGTAATGCCTACCCCTAGTTGAGTTTCAGATTGTATTGTCAAATTCTTTTAGGCTAGTTCTATTATTAGTGGTACTTGGTTATTGAATTTGATATTATGTTATTTCATACTCAGATGATTTATGTGATGAGTTACTTAGTTATTTCATGTGTTTAGAATTGTTTTGATGATGATACATGTATGTGCATACAATGATTTCAGTTATTCCATGATGATAGTTAGATATGTAATTTATATGGTTAATTACCCCATACTTGCATGTGTATTGTTTACTTGTATGTTTAACTTTATGAATGATGTTTTTGATGTGGTTGAGGGAGGGGGTCGTAGTCGCCTGCTATTCAGGATCTACATGATGCACCACTCCCTGCCATTGCCTATTTATTTTAGATTTTTTGCGTATGTACATTGTAATGTCCCCACTTTAGTAGTTAAATTAATTTCTTATAAAGTCATTAAATAAATTAAAAATTAAAAGGTGATTTTATATTTAATTAATTTAATTAATTACTGTATTACAAGGGAGAAGCTTCTAGAGTGTGTATTAATTATTGGAAAGGGGGAAGCCTCTAGTAATTTAATTATCTAGAATCACAATTAATTATTGTATTGCAAGGGAGGAATTTCTAGAGAGTGCATTAATTATTGGAAGGGAGAAGCTTCTAGTACTTATAATTAATTAATATTTGATTTCCTTCTAGAAGGGTGTAGGAAGAGTATAAATAGAGGTAGGAGAGTCATTGTTGAGCATCAGATGATTGTGAACTACATTTGATAAAAGCTTGGAGGTGTGAGTTAGAGATTTGGTCTTGGCATTAGAGGACATTCATCCTCTCTTGTAACATTTTAGACGTCATTCCCTTGGGGTTTGGCCTTTGGAATACATTACTATGTATTTGATTTTATCATTTTAAGAACTAATATTATTCTAGTAGTAGTTCAATCTTCAATTTGCATAAATTCCTTCTTGCTCGTGTTATGTGGATTGAAGCCTATGCAAAGACATTAAAATCACTTTCAATCATTGATTTAGTTTTTTGGGCATTTCTAGGGTGCCAATTATAGTGGTATCAGAGCTATATTTCCTACCATCGTGTGGAGATCTTCAGCATCTATGTTTGAGCATGCAACAAGGGCTTTATAATTTTTGCAATACCAGAGCAAGACAAAGTAGGAGTTCAGACTTACAGAACGAACAGGGTAGTTCATCCATGGAAAGGGACATACAATCCAATCATACAAATATAGAGGAGATATTCTTTGAACAAGACAGTAGTATGGGTGACCGAGATGATAGGAATACTAGTCCAGATCAAAAAAATGTAATGTTAAAGTTACTGGATACATTAGAGGAGTAGAATAGGTGAATGGATATGATGCAATAGGAGAAAAATAGGCAAATGGATATAATATTGCAGCTAATGGCTAGATAAATGGGCATCAATATTAATCTGGGTGATGCCAACAATGGAAACAACAATAATAGGGACAATGATAATGGAGATCGAGGAAACATTAATGGGAATAATAGACATGAAAAAATGGGAATTAGGCGGATAACTTTAGACATGTTGTACGCCCAACTCGAATAGCTAGCTTGAGACCTCTTCTACCCACCTTCCCACCTAGAGATCCAGTTCAGCCAATTAATGATTCATAGATTATGGAGTTACAAGATTAGTTCAGGAGGGATTGGGAGGCTAGTGGACTGGAGTCTCAAGTGGACATTTCTCTCAGAGATTACTTGGACTTGAGGATGAGAGACATGCCCAGATCAAGAGGAAGAAGTCAAAACCTTGAGTTGAGAAAGAAAGTTGGTAAACTTTCTTTATCTTATTATGATGCTTCAGGGAAGATGACCGCATGAGCTTGGCTATAGAAGATGGATACATACTTGCAGCTTAATCCTATGCCTGAAGAGGAGGCTATAAAGTATGTGGCTATTCACTTGGATGGACGGGCACATGAGTGGTGGCACCATGGCATGGTAACCTTGGGACATAATTAGATCACTTCTTACGAGGAGTTTATTGAAAGCTCATAGAGATATTCGATACTAGGGATCCCAAATTATAGTTTAAGGAGTTGGCACAACTCAAGTAGTGGAGATCAATTGAGACGTATATCAGTGAGTTTCAGAGGTTAGCTATGTTGGTCACAAATATTTCAGAGAGGAGGTTGGTAGTTTTGTTTATGGATGGACTCTTAGAACCCTTGCGAGGTTGGGTCAAGGGGCATGACCTAGCTACATTGTAGGAGGCCACTAAAAAGGCTCGTGACTTAGCACCTTCTTCATTAAGGAACAAATTTCAGAACAGGGATTCTTATATGAAAAGGGACAAGGAGAAGGACAAAAAAAATCACAAGGATGCTCAGCCAAAAAGAGATAAGTTGGATAATGACACCTTAAATGATTTAAGAAAGAAGAAGTTATGTTTTCATTGCAATGAGCCTTGGGATTTATCTCATAAGTGTCCTTTCAAGGCTAAGACAAATCAAATGGAGTATTTCTTAGCATAAGAGTCACAATTAGAGAGAGAGGATCAACACTCTGATTCAAATGAGAGAGAGAGGATCCAGGAGTAAGCCTAGTCTTTGGGGGGGATGATGTAGTGCCTCTCCCATTTTACTTTTGTAAGTCATCCTGATGGATGTAACCTTGATGATCTTTTGTTGTGATGGGATCATGATTGTGACCCTGAGTGGTCTACACCATTGAGGTGTTTGGATTTTTGTTTCTGTATTAGTTGCTTTGATTTTGCTTTTGACTGATCTTTGAGATTATGATGTGATTTTTGGTTCACTGAGGTTTGTGCCAGTGATTACCAGGATTGATGTGCTATCATAAGGTTGTTCTGTGATTACCTTGAGATGCGTGCAGAGATTGCACTATGTTCTTTTACCATGCTACATTGGACTAGCTTCCTGTAGCAATGGTTAGTCATGTTTATGATTGTGTTTGCTTATGCATTTTAAGTGTCTTTTTATTGTTGTTTAAACAATCATTATTAAATGCTTAAGTAATTAGAAATGGATTGTTCATGTGGGATAAATTGGTTATGTGCTGCGGACATTTACCTTGTTTTATTTTGATCTGAGAGATATATGTTCTTATGTGATGTTTTACATTTGAGACGACCCGAGGGTCAGATGCTATACTTTGATTTCAATATCATAGATTTTAGACTACTATGCTATTCAGTTAATCATATTGCATGATGATGCCATTTTGGGATGGCAGTGTGTTTTATGATGATATTTGGTATTTGGACATACTTCTAATTATGTTATGTGATGGATTTAATGCTATGGTTAGTTACTTCATTCTTGCGTTCTTATGCTTTATGCGAACGTGAGTGATGTAAATAGATTATTTTAATATAATTAATTAAATGGTTAAATTAGGCGATTTAATGCATTTACTGCTTTGGCTATGTTATTATATGCAATTGCACTTGATCGTGTTGTTTAGTGTGCAAGATTTATATCCCTGGCAGTGGCACATGGAGTTAGTGATTCAACCATTCATATTTTACCAATGTTGTCCTTATATGGTCATTGTATCATTTATTAAAGTGTTTAAATTAAACCTTTTGGTGATTATTAAATTCAAACTCATTTGCATTATGTGATTAGACCAGTAAGCATGTCTGTGCATTTAGAGGTTCGCATTGTCGCGAAAGTTGTTAAGGTGATTTCTGTGTTTTTGGGCTTTTTAATTGATCTATTTTAATTTATGGTAGCTTTTCCATAGATGAATTCCTATTTATAGGAATAGCCTATTTTCGTTTGGGTTGATTCGGGGTTTAACTATGTTGGTTGGTTATTTGCCCTAATTGATTATTCACTTGAAAAGTGAATAAATATCCAAAGAGGAATTTAATTCCTCACTTCTCACTTTCGAATTGGAAAGTTGGAGAGTAAAACCCAGAATCCTCTTCATGAGGATTTACTGTTTTGTTCATTGTGGGAGCTACGAGTGTGGGATTGTCACGAGGTTGGGCTCATTGGATCCAGCTCGGGGAAACCTTGGATTGTCGCAATTTTTAGCTACTTTTGTGAGATATTTATTTTATGGTTTAGATTCCCATTTTGCCCTTTTGGCTATGAGGTAGGGCTTTCCCGTTTTATTGTTTCTGCTCCGTTTCTACTTCTATTTTTTGTAGTTGTTTTCTTAGAGGCTAAGAACTAGTGTTCCCCTCTGTTTCTGTATGCTAGTTCTACCCGGTTGGGTGGGTATGAACATTTTCCTATTTTTTGGGATAAGGGTTTGGGATTTTATGCCGTTATACTAGCCATTTTTGCATACAGTGTTCGATTCCATTTATTTTTGGATTTTTGGGGTTTTTGAACCCAAAAGCCAAATGGGTTTTAATTTTGAAGTTTTTCCAAAATTTGGGGTTTTTACCTCGTTTTGTGTGCCGCCCTATTTTCTCGAGTTTTCTTGACACAATGTGGGTCATGGACTTGGATGATCTATTTGGATATTAGTCAGACCACTTCTGCACTTTTATGTTGCATTGTGATGCGTGTTGCATCCGTACTCTCGACATTGTGTTCGGTTGAGTGAATTTATACCTATTGTTATTGTTTCTTTTAGACCTTTGTTTTTGTTTCGTGAACACTAAGATTTGTGTAGAATCCATACTCTCGAATTGAGGCTGGTTGAGTGGGTTCATGATGTTTGGTCTTGTTACATCATTGGGATTCGTGTAGAATCCAATCTCTCAGATTGAGGCCAGTTGAGTGATTTTATGATGTATGGTTTTATTGGCTTTGGGATTCGTGTAGAATCTATCCTTCCCATGTTGCTTTCGGTTGGGTGTTTTCTTTGCATTGTGTTCTCATTCCTGTCCTTGTGTTATGATCTTCATGATGGTGGTGCGCCACACACGAGTACGTGCGCGTACATTTGTTGGGTGACTTGCAAGGCCCAATCTTCCATGGATTTACCGAAAGTCATGATCATTGGGGTTGGGATGGGAGTATGCATGCCCACGGGCACTTGTTGTAGGATGAGCATGGGTAGGGTAGGGTAGCATCTAAAGGGAGCTTCTATCTCGCAGCTCGACATTCATGGTGCCTGAGGTTGATGAAGGATAAGAAGTTTTAAGCAAGTGATAACTAAATAAAATGTGTGATTGTTAATAAAACTTAAGATAAGTAAAATGTGTGAGCACCTGATTAAGTTCGAGGACACAATGTGTGAGCACCCGCTTAAGTTTGAGGACACACGATCTGAGCTTGGACTTTTTGATGCCAAGCGACTCTCCAGGATGTCAGCCCCTACATAATAGCCTATTGAGTGTTTGACCAGGACCTATACTCCTTGCATTGTCTTAGGTTCTTGGTTGCAGCCATCATACTGTCTGGTGTGAGTGTTAGCCTTGGATTTTTTGCTTTATGTGTGTTTGTGGTTGGATCATTATCTCCATTAGCATAGTGGGTGTGGACCTATGGGTGCCACATGGTTGGGAGGCATAGCTACCTTCACCACTACTAGGGATCGATGTACAGAGATGATCTTTTGTCCTAGTGTGACCGTTGCTAGATGTCTTCACTTGGTACTTCGGGTTCCAGAGTATGCTTTCTTGTGATTTATGCTTTCATTGGAATGCTTGTATATCATGTTTAGATGATTTTATTTTATTTGATGCATTCCCTTATCATGATGTTTAGCATATGATTAGATGATCTTATTTGATTTAGTAGTATATATGTTGCTTACTATTGTTTAGCATGTGATAGGTGATGTTATCTACTGTAGGATTATCTTATGTGTTATCACTAGCATGTTAGATTTCCTTATGCTGTTATTGTTGCATGTTTTTAGTAGTGACGTCTTTATTACGACAGTACCGACAATCTGGTCGATGGCTTGGGATGTTACGCTCGGGGGATGGCTAGGACCCACAATGGTCTTATGGTGCTATTGATGGTTGGGAGGAACCGCGTACTTAGTTTGGTTGTTTTATTCTTGAGATGTATTTCTATTCATTACGATATTGCTTTTGTTCACTGCGATGTTTATTTCAGTGTGTTCTTGCTGCTATAGTTTAAATGGATAGATGTTCTTCTTTCTGTGTTGTTCTTGCGCTCAAGTGTTCATTCCTTGAGCCTTTGTGGATCCGGTACCCCCTGGTGTGGAGGTTCTTTGCTCTCTTTTTTGGTCCTTTTTGCTTCTGGGAGTGTTTTTGTGTTTCTATGGGCGACATTTGTTCAGCATGGTGTGACACTTTAAAAAGTATCGCACACCCATGCAAACTATGTCGTACAACAATATAAAGTATCACACACCTTCTTGAGAAATGTCGTACGACACTGGAAGAGTGTCACACGCCTTAAAAAGAAGTGTCGCCCTCCCTTAGTAAAAAGTGTCGCACGATTTTTGTGAAAAACTTGCGTGTGCCATCAGTGAGCACTTTTCTTCGTGATTCAATCTTTTTATGAGTTGTTTTGGATACCCTTTTGGGAATTCTTCGACCCTATGTTGTTGCATTTTGTATTCTGGTGGTTTTTGTTCTTTGCAATTTTTCGTATTCTGTTGTTGTCTCTTGGGGTTTAAAATATATTGTTTAAGTATAAGTTTCTTATACTTAAGATATATTTTAATATATGCGACGAATCTTTTGAGATAGGTTTCAGACCTCTCGGAGATAAGTTATGGATTCTAGGAAATTTCAGGGCTTCAGAAATCCAGACTTAGCCAATTTTTAGGGCTTTAGGATTTCAGGCTTAGCCAAATTTTTAGGTTTCTGCATTTTACCCCATCTTGGTGTTTTGTTGATGAGTGGTTGCTTCTTGTGCCCTCATCATGTGCATTGTCGTTGTTGGCTTTGTTTGTGTGTGTCAGTTTGGTAGTGGCATTCGAAGATTCGTTGGTTGTCGAGATTGTGGTGAAGTCTTTCGTTGTGATCGTTGTGATCCCTGTATGATGTTGTCATGTGCATTCATACTTGTAAAAAAAATAATAATAATAAATCTTGGCTTGTATTTCATCCTTGTTTCCAAGAATCTCCTGGCGGGGCATTACACATGAGGATAAGAAGTCAATAACATGACTAACATTGGCTCAAAAGGCAATCACATTTAAGGTTTGGGGTACTATCCAAGGGTAGAAAGTAATCTCACTCATTGACATTGGGGCTACACATAATTTTATAGATGCACAATTGGTAGCCAAGAGAGGTCTACAGACCGAGGAGCATGCCAAATTTAGAGTCATGGTAGCTAATGGTGACAAATTATTATGCACTCAGAAGATATCTAATCTTCACATCAGATTTGGAGATGGCTATGAATTGGAAGATGAATTCTATGTGGTAGACATGGGAGACTATGATGTCATCCTTGACATGATATGGATGACCTCACTAGTAGAGTTCACACTTAGCCTAGCAAAATTGGAGATGAGGTTTCAGCATGAGGGAAGAACTATTGTACTTAGAGGACTTTCAGATGGGAGTTGCAGAGTAGTTTCCTTGAAGAGAATCCAAAGACTTTTTTAGCATAATAACATAGAGTGGCTAGAAGAATGTTTCACTATACCAACTTCATAAGAGCCACAGGTGAAGAGTCATCCACCAAATATCCAAGAGATACTTGACAAGCACACTAAGGTCCTTGGTGAGATTTCGCATGGGGTTCCTCCTAACAAGGGGATACAACATGTAATTGAGCTCAAGGAGTGAGCCAAACTAGTCATGATTACTCCCTATTGTCATCCTAAGAAATAGAAGGATGAGATAGAAAATACAATTAAGGATTTGTTGGAAATAGGCCATATTAGGCCTAGTAAGAGCCCCTTTGCTTCAGCAGTAGTGTGGGTAAAGAAGAAGGATGGGATGATGTGCATGTGCATTGATTATAGGGCTTTAAATAAGAAGACTATTAAGAACAAATATCTCATCCCACAAATAGATGAGCTAATTAATGAGTTACATGGTGCATGCTTTTTTACAAAGATTGATCTATGGTTAGGGTATCATCAGATCAGGATGAGGGAGGAGGACATTGAGAAGACAACTTTTCGGTGTCACTATGGCCACTTCGATTTTTTGGTTATGCCATTTGGGCTAACCAATGCCCCTACTATGTTCTAGAGTTGCATGAATCAGGTATTCAAGGAGTAGCTTAGGAGATTTGTCTTGATTTTCTTTGGTGATATTTTAGTCTTTATGACGCAGGAGCATCCAGAGGTATAAGGGCAATCCTGTGTCACCCAAAAAAATGTACTTAGACTTAGTTTCTGTTTCATGTGTTTTCATTTTTGGATACCCATTTGGGTCAAATAAAGGTTCCAACTCTCACAGTTCCACTATTAGTGTGTTTGAAAATCCCGAAAAAATAGGAGCATGCAATTTGACCATCATTTTGGTGACCTAGAAGGTGTGAATTGGCTAGATGAATTCAATTGTGATTTAGAGCATTCCAGAAAAAGAATCAGGTCAAAAGGCCCCACGGTTTGAAAGTTATTGCAATTTTTCGGGTTTTGGAGACCTCCTAAGAATGCTTCAAAGTCATCTTAGGGGCATTAAATGACCTCAAAAGGGGCCAAAAAATGGGGGACGAGCAAAGCTGGTCCATAGGGCTATAGAGCACTTTGAGAGCTTTTCAAAAATGTAAACGGTTTGTCAATCGGAGCTATGGTTCAAGAGTTATGCCTCCTGGAAGTTCGATTACCGTTTCTAGATTCTTCTAGATTTGCACCAACTTCTAACACAACTTCTGGAACCTTCTATTTGGTTGGTGCATGCCTACTAGCACTTTCTACAATGTACTCCTAGTCCTTAAGCCTCCAGGGTCTATTTAAGGAGATTTTTGGCATTGTAAAAGGCAGTTCGGAGTGGAGTTTGAGAGGAGGTACTGAAAGGAGAAATTATCTCCAGATTTATGCTATTGTAAGCCCTTAAGGCATGTTTTGAAGTTTATTTTCTCTGTACTTTTTGTACTAGCTTATTTTCTCAGTTAATATAATTTCCTTTTTTTGTTGTGTCCATTCAATTCTTGGGTTGTGTCCCCATCAGTTTAGTAAGACTTGGGAGGAGCATTTACAACATCTTGAGATGGTGTTGTCCACTTTGGGGAAAGAGTCACTGTATGCCAGGGAATCTAAGTGCAAGTTTGGGATGACTGAGCTACTATACCTTGGGCATATCATTAGTGCAAATGGAGTTCGAGTAAATCCTAAAAAGATTAGGGCTATTGTTGATTGGCCTACTCCTACGAATCTTACATAGGTTAAGGGATTCCTTGATCTCTGCAGATTTTACAGGAGATTTGTTAAGGGATTTTCACAGATTGCACCCTTGATAGACCTTACTAGGAAAGGGGCCTTCACATGGAAAGAGGCAACTCAAAGAAGCTTCAATCATTCCAAAAAGGTGATGTCATCATGTCTAGTACTAGCTCTACCAGATTTCACATAGCCATTTGAGCTTCATTGTGATGCGTTAGGAGATGGGATTGGGGCAGTCTTGATGTAGGAGAAGCATCCCATTGTTTTTGATAGCAAGAAGCTCTGTGGAGTGGAGAGGAGCTATTCCATCTATGATTGGGAGATATTGGCTATAATGCATGCATTAGCTAGGTTTTGGTCCTACCTAGTTGGGGGAAAGTTTGTTATCAAAATCGATCACAACAACATCAAATACTTCATGAGCCAACATGATTTGAATCATAGACGATAGAAGCGAATTATGAAATTACAAGCCTATGACTTTGACATTGAGTTTTTTAAAGGTAAGAAGAACGTGGTAGTAGATACTTTATCCATGAGACCTCATATTTGAGCTCTAGCTAAGATTACAAGAGATTGGAGAAATAAGATCACAAAAGAGTATGCAAGGAACACTTGGGCTTTTGGAGTAATTGCAGGCACCATACATGATGATTGTTATGTGATGATGGACAGATTGATTAAGTTTCAAGGTAGGATATATTTGATTCCTTCATCATAGTTTAGGGAAGTAATATTGAAGGAATTTCATGATGCATCTACAGCTAGACATCCAAAGATCTTTAAAACCTATAGGTAGATCCGTGAGTGGTTCACATGGAAAGGGCTCAAGGATGTTGTTTAAAAGCATGTCAGAGAGTGTGTAGTTTGTCAGTAGAATAAGTGAGAACACACATATCCTACACAATTATTACAACCTTTGCCCATTCCAGATAGGAAATGGGAAATTATTTCTATGGACTTCATCACCGGGTTACCACGAGTATAGAGGAAAGATTGCATCTATGTGATTTTTCACTAGCTGACGAAGTATGCTCACTTCTTTGCTATTCCATCTACTTACACAACAACACGTGGCCAATCTTTTCTTTAGAGAGATATTCAGGTTACATGGGCTACCTAGTTTTATGGTCACTGATCGAGATGGTAAATTTATGAATACTTTTTGGCAGGAATTGTTTAGGTTGTGTGGTACAAATCTTACACCTAGCACTAGTTATCATCCATAGACAGATGGGCAAATAGAGATTGTAAATAAATGGGTGGAAGGATATCTGAGGAACTATGTGACTACACAATAGAGGGCTTGGGTCAAATGGCTACATATGAGAGAGTACTGTTATAACACCACTTATCATATGTCCATTTAAATGATTCCATTTATGGCACTGTACGGTTATGAAGCACCTAGTTCCATGGATCTGGTTTTGGGGGATAGTAGAGTACCCAAAGCAAAACACTTCTTGCAAGATAGTCAGGATATTTTGAGGGTGCTCAAGGAGAATATACAACAAGCCCAAAATCAACAAAAATTGTATGTTGAATAGCATCGGATAGAGCACAATTTCAAGGTTGGGGATATGGTTTACCTGAGGCTACAACCATACAGACAGTCATCACTCAAGAAAAGTGGAGCAGAGAAGTTGAAGCCTAGGTTTTATTGCTCCTACAGATTGATTCACAAGGTGGGTGAGGTTGCTTACGAGATTAAGCTTCTAGAGGGTAGTCAAGTGCATAATGTGTTTCATGTGTCAAGGCTTAAGAAAGCCATTTATCAGAGAGTTGTGCCTTCAATAGAATTGCCACCATTAGATGAAGAGGGAAAGCTCGTATTGATTCCTAAGGCCATTCTGGATACTAGGGAAAGGACTCTGTGAAACAGGGTGATTAAAGAATATTTAGTCAAATAGAGATATCTGCCAGAGGACGATGCTACTTGGGAAAGTGAGCAAGTGCCATAGAAAACAGGACTAAGATTTCTTGAGGACAAGCAATTTTAAGGAGGGCAGACTGTAATGTCCCCACTTTAGCAGTTAAATTAATTTCTTATAAAATCATTAAATAAATTAAAAATTAAAATGTGACTTTATATTTAATTAATTAAATTAATTATTGTATTACAAGGGAGAAGCTTCTAGAGTGTGTATTAATTATTGGAAAGGGGGAAGCCTCTAGTAATTTAATTTTCTAGAAGCACAATTAATTATTGTATTGCAAGGGAGGAGTTTCTAGAGAGTGCATTAATTATTGGAAGGGGGAAGCTTCTAGTACTTGCAATTAATTAATATTTGATTTCCTTCTAGAAGGGTGTAGGAAAAGTATAAATAGAGGTGGGAGAATCATTGTTGAGCATCAGATGATTGTGAATTGCATTTGATAAAAGCTTGGAGGTGTGAGTTAGAGATTTGGTCTTGGCATTAGAGGATGTCCATCCTCTCTTGTAACATTCTAGGTGTCATTCCCTTGGGGTTTGGCCTTTGGAATACATTACTATGTATTTGATTTTATCATTTTAAGAACTAATATTATTCCAACAGTGGTTCAATCTTCAATTTGCATAAATTCCTTCTTGCTCATGTTATGTGGATTGAAGCCTATGCAAAGGCATTAAAATAACTTTCAATCCTTGCTTCAATTTTTTGGGCATTTGTAGGGTGCCCATTACAAAGGTATCAGAGCTGCCCCTTATATACATGTTCAAATTTTATGCAGATTACAAGTACCAGGCATTGACTTCCCTAAATTGTCATGATGAGTGTGCCTTATCATAGTATCTCAATGGTAAAAGAGGGAAGATAATTCTTGAGTCCAAATCCTAACCCTAAGTCAATTGTCCTAGAAAGTAGGACAAGTATCTAAGTTGTTTACCCTTTTGAATTTGTCAAGTGACGTGAACTTATGATTTTGACCCTTGAGTTTGATCTAGTATTTTGTAATTTATGATGAGTTTTCGTACTTCATCTTGTGAGTCTATTTTGATTTTCAGTTATAATCAAATCAAATTAAAAGATAATTTAATGATTTAATTTAATAAAAAAATTATAAAGGAAATTCAATATTTAATTAATTGAGAAACTAATTAAATAAAGGAATTAAATTTAAAAGATTTAATTAAAGTTCTAATTTTGGTGTATTTATATTTATTTGATTTAATAATAATTTATTTAGGAGTTTCATTTTAATAATGAACTCTAAATACTATTATTAGTTGAATTAATCAATATATTAACAAAAGCATCTCGTGATTTAATAAAAGAGAGAAACATATTGATTTAATAAAGTTATTTTAATTAAAATTGCAAAAAGGTTGCACGTGAAAATGAAAATATAATAAAATAATAAAGGAAAAGGTTTCACGTGATTGTAAAACTGAAACCCTAATTGGAGAAAGCTCTTTATTAGGAAATTAGAGCTCATTTCTCAATACTGAAATTTGGAGGAGCTAATTTGCAAGAAGAGGGTTTTCAAAAATAGGGAAAATTGCTTGCAAGCTCTATACATTCATTGTTTAGCATCATATTTAGGTAGGATCTTGTGGGTTTTGCATAGTAGTTTCTTTCTTTGACAGCTCAATCTTCTCTGTGTCTGAGAGAAATTGTTTTCCAAATTCAATTGGGTTGAAACCCTTGTTTATAAATGTATCGTTCTTCGTTTGAGAAACCTCTGTAAACAAATTGTTTATTTGAAACTTGTGTTTCGTAAGTTTAGAGATTTATATTTAGATTTGGGTAGTGTTTGAAAATAAAGAAATCAAGTTTGATATACCCAATTTGATTGGTTGTTCATATTTTTCCTATCAAATCTATTACGTAAATTGATTTTATATATATATATATATATATAATTACCACAGTAAATATATATATGTAATGTTGTGAATTTTCCAAATTAAAATGTGTACTGGTGATTTTAATGGGGGCTTGTGCTGTGCTTTTCTAGAAATAATATTAATAAATTGATAGGGAGACATGCCACCACCTCCCACCTCCCCCTTCCCTCTTTCTCCTTCCCACAACTACAATTGGGAGCATGGAGTTGCTCAAGCAGACTGTGGTTGCCATTGGCAGCCTACTGCTACTTGGAGCATGCCGCACGAGAGAGGAGGTAGGTCGGTTGGTATGTTTGTTTTAATTTTTAGTTTTCTTTTAGTTTAATTGTATTAATATTTTAAAATAAATATATTAGTTGAATGGCTCACAAAGAGCCCACCAGGGATCAAGTCTTGCTAAGTGCAAGGTCCAAAAACATCATAAGAGATGAGGCTAGGATAGTGCCTCGAGCGAATTTAGCAGCATGGATGCTCCTCAGTCTTTTGCTCTTAGCAGAAGAGGTTTTAGGCATGCATGGGCCCGTATTGGGTATCTAAAACTTGTTTGTGGATGACCTCCATCAAAAAATAAATATATTAGTTAATATAAACACTTTTAATATTAAGTTTTATTGAACATTTTTATTATTGATTATTAAATCATATAAATATTATTATGGTGAATAATAATAATAATTTTATTAATAGATAAGAAATTGGTTTATTAAAGACAAGAGCTTGCAACACATCAGTAAATTGTAAGGCTCTTTTTTTGGAGGTCTTGGGTTTGAAACTAATCAAGATTAACTATTGATTGTAATAATTAATCATAACAAATAATAATAATTAACCTCGGCTTCAACCTCTTACCGATCAATTTTTTATTTTTTATTTTTATTAATAAAATTAATCTATATTATTTTATTAATAATAAATAATATTATCATTAATAATTTAAATAATTATTGTTGAGTTTTAATAATATTTAAATTAAAGATTTCTAATTATTAAAACATATTTAGAAAATTTAATTGGGGAAATGATTATTCTAGTAAACTTGGGTTTTACTTAATGGTTTAATTCTTATATGAAATAATTTGTTTTATTAAGAGAAAATATTACATCTTTTGATAATTCAAAAACCTCAGTAACTTTGATACTATGAAAATGAAAACTGAAATTGTGATTGTCTATACAACCTTTGTGTTTTGAAAATAAATGAACTGTGAAAACACTTGTTTAAATACTTGATGAGATGTATGTTGTATTGTATGATTTTGGGTTTGGGTTTTGACTTAATACTTGGACCAATCAGGATGTTTGCTAGAGGCTTGAGGGTTTTGTTCTGTGATGATGTTATGTATATGATCTTTTATACCCAACCTGTAATGGGCACCCTAGAAATGCCCAAAAAATTGTACTAACAATTGAAAGTGATTTTAATGTCTTTGCATAGGCTTCAATCCACATAACATGAGCAAGAAGGAATTTATGCAAATTAAAGATTGAACCTTTTTTGGTGTTACCTTTGAGTCTTCAATCAATTATCTTTTGATGCTTTCCCATTGCCTATATGGGACTAAGGTAATTATTGTGTTTTATCTTTTGGTGCTTTCTAGTTGCCTGTATAAGACTAAGGTGATATTGAGATTGGTCTTTAGGTGCTTTCCAGTTGCTTGTAAAGGATTGAGGTGGATACTATGTTTTATCTTTTGGTGCTTTTCAGTTACTTGTACAAGATCGAGGTGATATTGAGATTGGTCTTTAGGTGCTTTCCAGTTGCTTGTAAAGGATTGAGGTGAAAATTGTGATTTTATGAGTTTTACTTTTATGAGCCTAGGGTAGGTAATTTATGTGTACGTTGGGAAGTGGTTTGTGATGAAGGCTGGAGACCTAAGTGGCTGCTTCAGTAACCCATTGTAAGTTGTTTTAATAAGTGATAAAATTTCATTAAATGAGTTTAAAATGAACTAATAAGAGTCATTTTTTTTCCTCGCCCATGCCTCGAGTGCTAGTAAAGGCTAGGATGGGAGTAGAGAGGATGCTTGGTTACAACCTTGCTTTGTTAGTGTGCCTTGTTTGTATGAATGGATATTGGTGCCGCACAAAGACACTAGGGGGTTGGAGTCCAAAGAGGTTGCCAGGGTAACCTTAGCATTGGCTTATGTGATGACACTTGCCCACTTACATAATAGATTTCCTACATGTCTTTTGCCTCTAGGATTAGATGATACTTGTGTCTTAGTACCTTTGAGATAGATTACTATCAGGTATTTCCTTGACCTAGATGTTGGTTATGACTTGTGGATTGATATCTGTCAGCGACTTGAGACTATCTCCTCAACATAGTGGGAGTGGGCCATTTAGGTTCCACGAGGTCGGGTGGTAGTGTAGTTTTCTTATACCATTGAGATCTAACAATTGGATGTCATTGTTGAATGTACCTGTGTAGTTATTCCTTTCTTTTTGATCTTGTATTTGTGTTGGATGGTTATATTCTGTTATACTATACTTGATTTATCAGAGATCTTATGAGATGATGTATTTTATTGATGATGCATATTGTTTGAGCTTTTCATACCCTGTGACTTGTATAATAGATGATTATGCAATCTGGTTGTGCCAAGTGACATCCTTTGTAATTGTATATTATTTATTGGATTCGGACTTGTGATTATTCCATGATTTGGATTTTGGTATTGTGTTAAATTTAATATTAATAAGCTTATAAATGTGATTCAATGTTATGGAACCCTTAGGAGATGTAATATATTTATGATAGATGTATGTATGTGGGTTATTGCTTTCGCTATATTATCTATTGATGTTATTATCTTTCAAAAAAAAAAGTTAGGAAAACTTAGTGAAACTTTAGGTTATTGCTTTGCCAATGCTTTTTATAGAAGACAAACATTCTAACTCAAAAGATACATTGTTAACGCAAGGAAATATCCAACAAAAGTGTGTAACCTATTGGGTATTGGAATACAAGAGTGAATAATAATCAACAATAATAGTGAGTCAAGAAATTGAATTCAATATGATGCAAAAGGACATCGTATGATGCAATGTCAATGCGATGAATAGGGGCACTTTGTTTGAGGATGTCAAATTAATAGGAACAAGGTGGGAATGCAACAATGCTATGCAAATGGTGTGAACTAGCCAACCACGAAGACAATTGCCTAAAATAAAAAGGCAATTTCACTTGTCACCCGAACACAAACCAAATGGCTACAATTTGAAACTCTCAAATGAAGAAATAAAGGCTTTAAGAAACATAGGCGAAGATACAACAAGCCATGGCAAAGGAACAAAGAATTTCCAATGAAATGCAAGTACTTGTAGAGAGTTTGAATCAAATAAAAATGTGCAAGACAAGTACTATAAACCTTTTTACCAAGAAGAAATTTGTTGATCTTTGTTCCTTTTCTCTATTGCAAAGATTCCATAAAAAATATGTGTTTGACTACTTCTATTGTATCCCTACAAAAAATGACGAGCTTCACTAGTGAGCCCATGTTGAGAGAAGTTCCTTTGGCTTCATTGCAATGTTGAATTGGTTTATTATTTGATGATTTCTCTCTTTTTGTATTAGTCATTTGGTTCACGGAGTCTCTATTTTTATATCTCACAATAACTATGTATTGAAAACCCGTCTTCCTAACATTATATTATAGTCTCAAATGATCAAATATATGTGATATTGAGATTCTTCCTGACTTAAAATATACTTCATTTTAGGAGATTTTTTTTTTAGTTAATGACACATTATTAGATTGTGGTATTTCCCATTCTTCCTTAATCTTCCATTTTATATTGTTTTTCAATCTCTCACTTGTATTCCTAGTCAAGTTACTAAACATATGATCATCTTCTTCCTATATTCCTTGATATGATATCTTTTTTAATTCATCATTCTTTCATTTTTTTGCACACTTGTATTGACTATAGGATCCAAATATTGTACATCTAAATTTAGGGGTTTTAAGTTTTCTAAGGGGTTTACAAATCCCTCAAATATTTTATCCATTGTGATTTTTAGGTTGGCAAAATCTAGTTTAGAGTGGGGCATTTGTGTTAACATGAGAAGTGGTAGAGCCTCCACACCACACCAATCTTTTTCCCATTATGTGAAAGAAATATCATACTTCTTAATCCTTCCTACTAGTTTGGTTAGAATTAATGTTGCTTTGTTGGTGTGAGTGACTAACTACTTTGATGCTTCATTGAGCAGTTCACTCATTTGTTTTTCTCGATAAGATAAGATAAATTTATTAATGTCCAAAAAGAGACCACAAATGGGTCTAAAGGACTGAAAAACATACAAACAAGGCTGCAACCAATAGGGGGAGCACCAAATGGTGTTCTTGGAAAGAACAAAATAGGATAGTCAAAAGGCAGAACAAGGAGAACTTAAGTACTCCTCATAGGTGAGGAGTCCACCATCAAAGGATACGGTTTGGGGCGAAGGTGTGTGTGCACGCTCCCATTCATATAAAGGAGTCACTGGAGGTAGGTTGATGTTGTTGAGTGTATCTTTAGCGAGGTCATATATTTGGTGTGACTTGAAGAATGGCTGAGCGACCTCTTTGTACCCTAGGTAGGAGACCAAGAGTGAAGGAGGTGATGAGCTGCTTTGAAGCTTGTCTTAGTGGGAGCTAAAGCTTAAGAGAGTGATCAGAAAGTTGCATGGCCTCTTGGAGATAAAGGTCAAGACATCACTGATCAATGTAATTAAAGAAAGAAGACAGTCTCATGTACCCCCTGAATAAACAATAGAATGTCCCCTTGATCTCATAGTGAATGGGGGAAAAAAAAAAAAAAAATGTCTCTCCCTCTCCACCTCCCCAAGAGGGTGGAGGTGATAAATCCTTTCCTCTCTATCAATCTGATGGTTTATTTGTTTATGTAGCCAATGGAAGCCCACCCTAAAGGATCCCAAGGAGATGTGGAGGGCATAAGTCCAACGGCGTGTGAGGTATTGAGGGTGATTAATGATCCTGTCCTGGATAACCATTTAGTGCTCAGTATAGAAAGCCATCCTTGGGTGGAGCTCCCTTGAAGGGTTACTCCGCATTGTAATGATATATTGTTTGCAGATGTCATTCATGACGTGCTCATTCTAGAGGGAAGGAGGTAAGTAGGGGCATCCAATGGGAATTAAAGGGGGAGAAAGCAGTCCATCAATATCCAAATTGAACAAAGAAGAGTAGAGGCCTAAGCGAACCAACAATGAGCTCAGCTAGCTGGACTGGATTGCAACCATCTCGGAAGAGCAATAGACTGGATAAGATTTTTTACAACGACTCTTAAAGGAGTTTTCGAAGCCTCGAAGCTGATGAAGGTACCAAACCAAATCCTGAAGGATGAGCATCAAACTCTACAAATATGATATTGTGAGGGGTGGATCGATGACGACTAATAATGAGTCAAAGGAGGATAATTGGGACTCTCTCAATTGAAGCTTTGTTATATTTGAATAGAGGCCCCCCCCAAATGATAGAGTTGTAGAGAATAGTTGGTCTAACCAAGGAGTCCAAGAGGGACATCTTGGTTGTGGTATTTTGAAAGTGTTGTTTGAACCACTATCTCTCAAGCATAGCCAAGGAACCAAGCCCTTTATCAACTCAAGGCTACATAGCAGGGTTGAAGCTAGGGTCCGAAGAACTTAACCCTCAAGTAAGTATAGGAGGAGGTTATCTTAATCTTAATGCCTTGAAAGTAGAATGGAGATGTAAGGTCTTTAAGCAATTGAAGACCATCACCCGGGTCTTGCCCAAGTTCACAACTAATTGCCATAAATCATAAGAGGCCAACCCATCAAGAATTTTTTTACCTCTCTCTATAGAAGAAGCCAAGGGAACCACGTCGTTGGAAAATAGCAAAGTGGATGTCAAAACTTGGTGTAAGTATCAACCATCACTAGGGAACAAGAAGTCTAGGAGGAAAGACTCAAGCTTATCAAGATATGACACCCTTGCTTCACCCTAATGGTGCCTTGAATGGGATTTAGAAAACCCTATGGAGTCCTGAACCTGCCCACCACATTCTCATATAACCTCGTGATAGCCACCAATAAAGTCTCAAAAATCCCAATGTCTCTAAGTCTTTAGGAGAGAGTTGTCTGATGAATAGAATCAAATGCTTTGCGAAAGTCAACAAAGTAGCAATAGATTGGCGTCCAGCAGTGTCAAGCCTATCCATGGTTTAAAAATCAATAGGAAAGCTGACCTACCGACTAGTACGATAGTGTCAACAATCAAGCTCCATGGATAATATAGTATTCAACATGGTGACATAGAGTTTTACAAGCATATGCCCAACCATGATGCTCTAGTAGTTGCCAGGGTCCGAGGACAACTTGGTCTTATGAATTAAATGGATAATGTGTAGTGACCAAGAGTTAAGAAAGCCAGTACAAATCACTCTATTAAAGAGAACTATGAGAAGGGAGCCCAGAACAATAATACCAAGGTTGAAGAGCTCCACTTGGAACCCTTCCTCAATACTATCTTGCTATTGTTCATGTATCTAATTGCCTCATTAATATTGGAGAACATGAAGAGATGGTTACAAGGTGTGGGGGGGGGGGCGGCTGGGGGTCTTGTGAAGGAACCCCTAGAGTCAGTGAAGGAATCCCAAGGAGGAGTTGTTTGAGGTGGTGGACGAAAAGGTCACGGTTGCTCTCGACAAAGAAAAAGGAGGTGCAGGTGGAGGGGGCCAACTTAGGAGGGGCAGTGAAGGGATGGAGGGAAGGAGGGGAGACCTTGAAGGTGAGGCTAAGAAGGGCATGATTGGCCAAGGGAAGGCAAGAAATAGTGGTGGTTGATGGAGAGAATAAAGGAAGCGCAAGAAAGAGCATATTTGACAACATTCATGTCGTCGTAGTGAGGCCAATAGGTGAAAAGACCAAACCTAGAAAAGTAAGAAAACCTGTTCAAGATTACCAAGTTCGAAGACTCGCATAACTGTAGCAGATGACAACCATATCTAGTGAAGGGACCTTGCCTATCCTCTGAGAATTGTTGCTAGCCTAGTCTGTTTGGATCTTATTCCATTGTACAAACCAAGTTAGACCTATGATCCTAGAGGGGGGGTCTAACAGTATCTAGTTTGTGCAATGAAATCCCCCAAAATGATCTTGTAACCCATGGCAAAAAATTGGGCAATGTGCTCATGAAGGTCCTCGAAAGGGTCACCACTCTCTGTGGTATGAATTGCATAGTACAAGGAAGTTGATAGGAAATAACATACTATGATGAAGATGTCTCTGCAATTTGATGTTGTCCGACCAATGTGGATCCATAAGAATTTGGTAGAATTGTCAGAATGAGCCACGAAAATCATACTAAAAAGGCACTGTTTGATCAGACAGGCAACCCTACTGGACCACTTGACCTCACTGGATCATCTAACCTCATCCTTAAAAGTAGTCAACCATTAATAATCGAAGATACACCTAGAAGAGGATGAATAGGGCTCTCATAAGTCTCTGTAACAAGAAGAATATTGATAGATTTAGGGACATCCTAAAAAAGACTTGACAAGGACCATAAAGAGTCATTGTTGTTTTGATAGTGGATAAGCAAGGAACCAAAGGGCGGCTCTGCCAAGTCCAATTGATACTAGGATTGTTATTTGGGCTTGGTGGTTGTCCTGGATTCCCACCTAAGAGGAGGAGAATCCCGAATAACAGCCCTAAGGTTCTTGATAACAACCCACTTCCCCTTGTGCTAGCCTTTGCCAGTAGACCTTGGGAATGCCTCAATTTTGTCACTTGTGATCTAGTGAGATCCTTGTCAAGATAGATCTTAGTGGGAAGAGGAAAAAGCTTTCTCCTTGCTGGAAGAGCCTGCAAGTAGTCAACAAGTGTGAGAAACCTTTGAAAGAGGTTGTTATCTTATCGAGTCCAAGCCATGTCGAGTGTAATATCTGTAATACCCAGTTGAACAGGGAGAGGCTCAAGGAGGAGGGAGGAAGACTTGAACCCAAAGGCCCTATTTGTTCAACTACAACCCCTATGGTGTACACATTTGTACTCCAATCTTCTAAACAATGTGGGTTCTCTCCTTTTTATTTACCTACAACAAACCTTGCCACAATTTACTTTCTTAGCCTTTTCCATTCGTTTGTGGTATCCTTCTTATCTATCTAATGTTTCTTAAATTTCCTTTACTCTTATTTAACTCAATCACTAACTCAATGTTATCTTTGAAATCTTTTAATTGCTCATTATCTCTTTTCTTCATGGGTGTTAATGATTCAGAATTTGTTGATCCTTCCATGAATCCCATATGAATTATTCTTGTTCTACTTCTATTTGTCACATCTCTTCAAGGATCCCTTGAGAATCTCTGTGTACCCATTGGTGATCTCCTAGGTTCCTAACTTCCTCTCATGAGGCTTGGATCTAAAGGAATCTACAATAGATCCTAAGAAAAAATGTCTTATTTATAATGCCTTCTTTAGCAATTATTTAATCAAAGTAATTGATAGCCTTGTAAATTTGATCTATTCTTTATTGCTTGACTAGGGTTCCTAGCAATAAAACCAAATTTCAGTTTAGAAAATGGATTCACAAACTGAAGTTTTGTGTCATAATGTGCTACAAGTTGTAGTTATACCCCAATGTTTACAAAAGAAGAGTATGCATACTTTTTTCAATAATGTATGTCCAATTGGAGTAAGATTGAAGAGTTGCAAATAACAAAAAAGAAAATTGCACAATATCATTCACAACATAGTTCTTGCAATTTTGACATATATTCATTCATTAGTTAGCATATTCCATAATCTAATGTGCAACTCTTATCATTTTCTATCTTTTATCTTTTGTACTATATGTATGTTATTAACTTATTACAATATGGATGTGTTCGTTATCATCCTTATGTCTCCTAATTATTGTGGCATTTGAACTAGAGATTCACATTCTTCTTGTAATAGGTTGTTGTGGTCTAGACCTACTACTACCACCTACTAACTAAGCCCAAGATGCCTAAGAAATAGTTATTCTTGAAGATGTCACTAGTAAATCATTAGCCACTAATGATACATATCTTTCAAATAGGGAAGCTCAAGCCACACCCAATTCCCAAAGTTGGTTGGGTTCTATTGTGGAATGTCACAATCAAATGCATGACTCATTTCCTTTAGACTTACAGGTGTCAATTGGTGCTTTGTCACCACTAGTCATATGTGCCTCCACCAAGCTAGAAGCTTCACCTTTCTTTCCTTCATTTTTGTTTCTTGTCGCTCCACTCTTTCGATATAAGCAAATTATGATATGCATACTTAAAGTACCCAATTAAAGGCTTACCTTCATTGGATGAAAATTATGGATAAGATTTTGAAGAAATTCTTTCAATCTCCAAGTTTTCCAATCTTCCTAAAAGATGCAAGTGTATTGAAGAAGGGCACCAAATTCTCTATAAATTTTCCACATCTAAAATGATTTCATTTGCCACTACTGATAAGTTTTTCAAATCCTTCGGTGGCTTAGGAAGAATTTCTTCATCAATGTGTGAGTTTTGTCATCACGATAAAGTTCTCATTGCCAATAATAAAGCTCCCAGTGCAATGGGTAACCTTTAACATGTCTTTAATGAAGCCTATGCCATTGGTTCCTAGGAGATCTTATAGACAAATGAAATTGAATTAGTTTTACACATATATATGTATATATGTGCATAATGTATCTATATATTTGTATAACTGTATAAGATCTAATAATACCAAATACTTGGACATAGTGTTGTTTAACTGATGCATATTGTGTTGTAGAGGTATCATGATATAGGTTTGATTGCTAAAAGAAATTAAAGATATACTGCGACCTAGAGATCGAGCACCCCAGCCCCCAACAATGATTCACCATGTCAAAGATATAAAAACCATCTTTAAGCATATTATAAATATGTTTGGTAGAAGTCAAGTTAAAATTAGAATCATCTTTACACTTGATCCATCGCATTAACTGATCAACATTCATAGTACGACCTGGGAAAGAGTTTCCCATGGCTTTAGCAATGATACAATAACTTTTCTTCTGAGTATTAGGAATGTGATATTTAGCATAATTTTTTTCCCAATACCCTTTAACCTATTTTCAACCATAATATCTTCAAATTGATACCATATTTGTAGGTCCGGGTGAACCCACAATAGTGGGTTACACTTTTTTGCCTAAACTGACATTGAACTCTGAATTTTTAAGAAAACGTTCACTTTCAAATGCAAATTCATATTTAACGGTTAGGAATTTGAAGATGAAGTAAACTAGAGTCTTTTAGGATTTTGTGTGTAGATTCTAAATTTTTTTTTTTTTTTTTGAAAAAAAAATTATTTTATTGAATTATTTTTTATCCTACGAAAATTGGTATGATATCAAAAACCTGATTTTTAAAGAGTGACACTGTTTTTGACACACATAACTTTTTTTCTACAATAGATATCAATGTGATTCTTTTGAAATTATTTTTTTAACATCCATACCTAAACCATAGAGTTGGTCTTATATCTTTATCATTAGTATTTCATATTTGATTGTAGTTTAAAGTTGGCATAACACTAATTTAGACATACATGGCTTTTGACACATGTAACTTATTATATATTTACCCAATTTTTAAAAACTAAAATTTGATTGAAAGGTGACTCAAATACAGAGACCGTACTTATTTTTCAAAAATTTTATTTTTATATTTACTATTTTTCCATGAGCGTTGAATATCTTAGTTTAATTTTTACAATAAACCTATATTTAATTCATGTTAAAAAATATATACCTAAAAATTTTGAAAAGCACCAAATTCATAGTCATTAGAAAGCTAGTTCAGAGTACTTCAATGATGTACAATTTCAGGTCTTTAGTGCTCCATTTGAACCTGGTAATTCAGCTCCGAATAAAGGAAATCATTGAAAAAACTTCAAACTATTCATGGGGGCTTCTAACTAGCTAGTTTCGATAGAAACTTAGTTTCTATAGAAATTATTTTACAAACTTTCGATAGAAAAAAAAATTCTTAGTTTCTATCAAAACTATTGGCAGCTTAACCACGCAGTTAGAAAACCACTTTCCTAGTTTCGATCGAAACTATCCACCTAGTTTCAATCGAAACTAGGAAAGCGGGTTAACCCAAACACCTTGTTACATAGAGGAAAATTAGTATAGCTTTTGCCTTTTTTAATTCTTAATCTAGAGATTTTTTTTATGATCAAAACCTTTCAAGGTTCCTCCCTTGAAAGGGCTTGAATAATCCACTTAGAGGCCAATGTCATTCCTTGAGCTTTCAAAATTTTAATGCCCAGACCACCATTTTCCTTAAGTAAACAACACCGCTCCCATTTGGCACAATGTCTCTTTTTATTCCCTATCCCATCAAACCACAAGAAGTCTCTCATAATCATTTCCAAGATAGCAATTTGATAATTAGCAAACAACCACGCATAAGAGAAATAGATATGATGAGAAAATAAAACTTTTTGAACCACTTGCACTCGGCCAACCAAGGAAAGGAGATGAGTTTGCCACTTTGCCACTTTAAGTACTTATTTTCAATTTTGGAAAAGAGCCTATTCAACATATCTTTAAGAGATGGATCAATGGAGAATGACCTAATCCCAAATATCTAACATTGTCATTTGGTCTTGACCATTGCCACAATTTGTTCACAATCCACTTCGGGGGGAGGGAGACCACCCAATGATAGAGGACTTATGTAAAGCTACTTTATCCCTAGAACATACAAAAGAAATTAATCGTGTGGTTCATATTATCAAAATTTCCTTCCTCAAATTCAATAAACAAAGTAGTGTCATCTACAAACTGAGCATTAAGAAAAATCTCCTAATTAGGAAGAGTGATTCCTCTAACTGGAGGCTCTGATTGTGAGGACCTAAGAATATAATACAGGGAATCAACTGCAATAACAAACAAAGGAGCAATTAGGAAACCCTTCCTAATAAATCTTTGGATAATAATACTATGAGTGAACTCACCATTTACATCAATTATAGTAGAAGAATACTTAAGAAGAATGTCAATCTATCTGCAAAAATAGGGAGGGAAACCAAAAGCATGTATTCCACCAAGCTCCCCAACATAATGCAAACACCTAGATGATATATAATCTATAATAGACATGGAATTTTAAGCAAGCATAAGGTTGTAATTCACAATATGAATCTCCTAAAAAAGAGAATGCCCTTTTGTAAACAAACAAATCCATACAATAAATGGAATTATATTATAAAAGACATATGTCAATAAGGGGAAGAAATGGGTCCTTGTCATAGGAGAACGAAACATTACTCCTCCACCCCCCCCTCCAAAATGTGGAGGCAAGGAACACAAAATATTATTATGATGCATACAAAGTATGATTGCACCTAAAACTACACTACCCATAAATGATAATGTGTCCCCAAAGTATAGGCTAGTAATGTTCATAGTGAGAGGAAACATAATAGATACTTTGATGCTATTTAGAACGACCATGAAAAAAGTGGCATTCATAGTTATGCATCAATTGAATTATACCACAACCATTTAATTCTTAAATTTTATGCATCAAATAATAACACTTATTACTCTTATGACCAAAAGTTTGATGATACATACAAGTGAAAGAGTTATTTTCACATATTTCCTATTTTTTCATTTGTTTCTTAAATGAAGATTAATTAAGTCTCAATTGAAAAAATCAAACAAAATATTCTCTTGTTGTGATGAGAAATTAGGAGATGAATATATAGATTGACTGGACATATTAGGTTTGAAATCAAAGGCTTTTTGGAAAAGTGTGATTTAGATTTCTCATTGGTTTCTATGCTTTGTTGTAAAACATCCTATATCACGTCTTTTAGGTGGAATTGTATTGAAATTTAAAAAGGTCCATTCAATATCTATATATATGTTAGAATAATGTGTCTAGTTTTCAAATTTAAGGATTTTGTTTTTATTAGAGAAGGTAGTTGTAAAATTTGAAGCTACTTAATCATCACCTTGGAGAGTTGATGACATGTCAGATTATATTGGAGCATAATTGAAGAAAGAGGAGGGGATTGAATAGTTTTCAGTTGATGAGGATTCTTATGTGCTAAGGTTTCATTCGTAGAAAGGAGAGCATCAATGACATTTTCCTCTTGAGGATTGTTGTTGTATGTGTATGGTATTGCTTGATAATCAAGTTGTGTGGAATGTTTTAGAATAATCATTGTTTTGTTTTGAGAGGTATATATAATGCTATTTAATTTACCAGGTTTTTAATTTTCAAGATTCATTTATAAAAGAGAGATCATCAAAGATATCACCATCTACTTCTTAGGTACTTTCATGAAAAATGTTAGGAAAGAAAAAAATACAACTCATTAATTCTCTATCTCTAGAGGGAAGATAATTGAAATGGATAGTCGGGTAAGTGTTTTTAAGGTAATTGACAACCAAATCACCCTCTTCTACCAAAAATTCATCTTCATGCATAAAAATACTCTTATGGGAGGGGTGTATATCAAGTGAATAATCAACATTATGGTTCATCCCAAAGAGGGGGATCATTGAGAAGAGTGTTAAAAGTATATTTTTGCATCAACGTGTCCTTATGAGGGAGAGAAGATTTAAGAGAGAAATCATTAACTGGTTCATAAATGGGATTTTTTGTAAGCCCTAAATCCTTCTATCACATTAGTCAACTTTCATGAAGAAGAGGACAAGAGAAAAATAATTTGTTTATATAGATATAAGATTCAATGGATGTGCCTACTAAATATGCTAATTAAAATGGACATCTCACATATATATGTCATATTCTAAATTTAGTATATAAATCTCATATTCTAATTCTAAGAAATGTATTTATTCTAAATGTAACCCTTATTTCACTAACATTGATAGAAAGTTGTAATTTTGCATTCATATCCTTCTTGATAGGCAAATTTATTGAATACAATTCTTAGTCATTGTAATTTAAAACTTGCATTATAATTTTTAACATTCAACTTGATATATGATGTTGCCACATCATTATGGAGAAATGATTTCCATACAATTTATTCCTATCATTTATTTTACACTTCGACATCATCTAAATAGTTGTGTTGGGACTTATAATTTCCCTTTCATGAACAAGATAGATTTTTTTAAAAAATTGGTATTCAAGTCACATTTAAAACTTATACCAATATGAGCATAATTCTACTTCAAACACTCCTACACTACATAGAAATCTCATACTTCCCTTAACCATGTCCCTTATTTTAGTGTAACACTTAACCACCTATTAACCCTAACAATAAAACCTTCAAACCTTAGATCCTAACTCTTAACCCGATCTATATATGTAATTGTACAAATTATTTAGTAAATTATATACGTAACCTTAACACTATCTATAACAATACTATTGAATAGAAATAATATTATATTAGAGGGAAGGAGGGAGGGAGTGAGGGGGGGCAGGGAGAATAGAAATAATATTATATTAGAGGGAGGGATGGAGAGAGAGAGAGAGAGAGAGAGAGAGAGAGAGAGAGAGAGAGAGAGAGAGAGAGAGTTTAGGGGGTGTATCTAGAGAGTGGAGGGGGCTTACATTATGATCTTAATAGAGGGATGTTCTCAATAGAGCTCAATATATTAGAGATAGGGGTAGAGACATGCATGTAATGAGGAGAGAGAGAGAGAGAGAGAGAGAGAGAGAGATTGGGGGGAGATAAAGAGAGAGAGAGAGATATTAGGGGGTGAATTTAGAGATAAAGAAGGAAGAGAGGGATTGGGAGTGTATCTAGAGATTAGGAGATATATATTAGGAGGTGTGACTAGAGAGAAGGAAGAGAGACATGTAGATTAGGGGGTGTATCTAGAGAGTGAAGAGGGATAGAGAGATATTAAGGGGTGTATCTAGAGAGAGATTAGGAAGTTGAGAGAGAGAGAGAGTAGGGAGTCTCTCTCATACTATTAAAATATATATAGTCTATAACCCTAACCCTAACCCTTTTGCCATCTATAATCTTGATTATAATCCTAAAAATTTACATGTTTGACCCTTATTATAATTATAACCCTAACCCTAACCCTAATTCTAATCATAGTTATAATTATAACCCTAAACCAACTTCTAAATGTAACCCTTTCCCTAATCATGTTTCCTAAGCCTTAAATCTAACCGTAAGTTACTCGGTAGTATAGGTCCTAACCCTAACCCTAAGTCTAATCCTAATCCTAACAGTTCCTTAAACCCTAATCATAACTCTAACTTAACCCTAATCCTAAACATAAACATAACCTTTAGCCTAAGCCTAACCCAAACCCAAACATAACTCTAATTGTAACCATAGTTATACTCCTACCCATTACATTGCCCATTACCTTTGCAACTCTTATAGAAAGCTTAACTATAACAATGTATATCATCTAAAACCCTAACCCTAACCCTAATTGTAATCACATATTAAAACCTAATCCTAACCTTAACTCTAACCCTAACCCTAAGCCCAACCCTAACTCTAATTGTAACCATAGTTGTACTCCTATCCATTACATTACCCATTACCTTTGCAAGTCTTATAGAAAGGTTAACTATAGTTTGATACATATAATCTAAAACCCTAACCCTAACCCTACTGCTATTTGTAACCTCTATTATTATATTAAACAACTACATGTTTGGTCCTTATTCTAAATATAATTGTAACCATAACCCTAACCATAATCTTAAAAACCTACATGTTTGAATCTTACTCTAATTATAATGTTTAACCCAGGTTACCCTGATTATAACCCTAAACACAACCCTTACTCAAACCCTAATTGTAACAAATAACCCTAACCCTAACCCTAACCCCAACCCCAACCCCACCTTAACCATAACCCTAACTATAACCATAGTTGTACTCCTATCCATTACATTACCCATTACCCTTTAAGTCTTATAGAAAACTTAACTATAACAATACATATATTATAAAACCCTAACCCTAATTCTAACAAATTTTATAAGGGAATTAAAAAAATTATTTTATTCTAACATAATTCCCCAAAAAGCCTTCATATGACTAAATTTATTTTAACACTAATTTTATAAATATGTTTTGTTAAAAATTATTCACTGCCTACAAGGAAGAGGACATGTTTCAGCACGATCAAAATCTTTACCAATCGAATAATCATTTAGCCTTCTCCGCATAGAACCCTCACATAAATGTTTCATCCAACAGGGTTTTGAGGCTGAACAGGGGATATGCAGAGTTATCTTGATTGTTGCTCTACCACTTCTCCAAATCCAGAGGAAAATTAAAATAAAAGTTGGCTATTGCAATTGCAATGCTAAGGAAGGCCACAAACCCATGTTGTTGTCATATTTTCCGTTTTGAATTTCACATCGTGCACTTCAAAAATTTTACCATGTCTAGTAATGGGAAATTTCATTCTCACATCAATCAAGAGAACATACCAAATTCTAGAAAAAATTTGAGAGGGAGAAATAAGTATTCCAATTCAAATTTTTGAAAACCAAAATTCCCAAAGAATCGTGAGTTAAAAGAACACAGTGAATTCATAATGAGATGGAACTTCAAAAACAATTCAAATTTAAGGATCGCAAGTGAATTGCATGTAAACATAAAACTTTTAAAACAATTCAAATTTGAATGGTCACAAGAGAACTGTAGTAACTCCATGGTGCGGTTATTGAGCTGTCTGTAAACACCCACCTCCATGTTTTACTTTCAAATTCTGGAGAAGCATCTGTTCTTCCTGTCACAAATGCATGATCCTCCAATGTAGCAGCACCAACCCAGTTCAAATACGGAGGAACGTGGCGTGCCTCTATCCACACCTTCCTTGAACAATAAAATTCTATTACTTTATTATACTCTGCAAATAAATATATATGCCCTGATTTAGCCACATAAGACAATGGAGAATATCTCAGCAACTCAAAATCATACAATACATCCCACTCACTGTTGAGTCACTAGATTGAATCGATCAGTCCTGTAAAAACTCTTCGCCCAAAGACACACAACATGAAACATCCCATCAATATAATAACCTCTCCCCCAACCTATTTTTTCTTCCATTTTGTGAAGAAGCTCCCATTTGTCTTCAGACAAATCATAAACTGCTGCTTCCTCACCTTCTCTGGCAATGTAAGCAAGTCCTTCAGGTGATGCACAACAAGGATTTTGGTATCCAAATGTATGAATAGGAACCTTTGCTCCCTTTTTCCATGTGTGTGACATGAAATCAAATACCACGATGGCCTTTGTAGGTTTAATTTCATAGTTGAGACCCATAACAATCAATTTCTTACCAACATACAAGCAATGAGAATGGTTTGTGAACTGAAACTTATTGGGCATAGATGGGCTTTTGGCCAGTGAGTTGTAAAGTGGATCATAGAATACAATTCTATTACATTCACCGGATTGGTCCAAAAAACATGCAAGTTTTTCACATGATCCTAATCTCTTTCTTTGTACACTTCACCTCATTCTGTAATGGCTTTCTACTTTGTTGATATGCACCTTAGATTACTGTAAAATATATAAGGGACCCTCAGAATGACTTCCTTGACCGAGTCTTTTGGTAGTAATTGAAAGGGATCCATAAAATGACAGATGCAATCCAAAAGGAAGAGAAAACACTTTGTTGTAAAGTTCTAAAATTCACCAAAAGTCTTTTATCATTCGTAAAATTCAGCACAAACTAACAAAAATAAAACTCACCACAAGCATAGCTTTACAAGGACTTTTGTTTCGCTTTTAAAAACAAAAGCTCAAGGCACACTGCTTTACTTTTTTCAGCAACTTATAGTCAGAGTCTAGAGATAATGTCTTGATCTATGTATAGATTTTAGTTTGCTTTCTATTCTAAGACCTCTTAAATAAGAGAATGTCATATAATAATTCTATTTACACCTATTTTTAGCAGGCTATTTATTGAAACTAAAGTTATCATGTCGCTTTGAACATAATGATTAGTTTTTTATTTAGAAGATAATGATAATGCGATTTCATGGCTCCGGTTCTGGTTTTGTTAACGTTACTTCGATTTTCTTCAGTTCTCATTATTTGTACTTCAATATATGCACTGTGTATCTGTACAACTTTTGCAACTGATACTGCATAGACCTAGCTAAGAAAAAAAGAAAACAGAGCAGCTTTTATAGAAAACAAGAAATAAGAAATAGAAATAGGTTGAGCAAGAGTGAAATTCAATATTTCATAATGATGATTATATTAAGAAAACCATCTTTAACAAATGAGCAGTTAAGGTTAGCTTATATGAAGTAACAATTTCAATTCGGACACAACCTAATGCATGAGAAATGTAGATCCTACTCAAAGTTTATCCAACCCTATATAGATGACATCCTCATTTTTAGTCAAGACTATACGTCTCACATGAGTCATCTAAGACAGTTTCTTAATATCTGTCAAAGCCATGGTTTATGTCTCAATCCTACAAAGCTACACTGGTGTACCGAAAGTCTCATCTTCATTGGTACCAAGATTGAACCTAATGGACACTTGTATCCACAAGCTCATCTGCTAACTGCAATTCAAAAAGTAGAAGTGAAAGACAAGAAGTCCTTGCAACGGTTTCTTGGTCTTGTTAATTACATTGCAGGTTATTATCAAAAGATAGCAGAAGCTCGCAAAGAACTCAACAAGCTCCTGAGTTATAATTAATTGTTGATCACTGAATTTTACAAGAAGTTTCTTCTGCAATTAGTAATTTTTTTTATTCTTAACTGCATTTTAAAATATTTAGAACTAACAAATATACACTATCGGCTATACACTTGTACCTTTTCGGTACAAGCGCTAGTTTTTAAGACTCGTAGATAAGATAATGTCATATTATAATTCTATTTTCACCTATTTTTAGCGGGTTGTTTTTATTGAAACTAACGTTATTATGCATGTAAACAATTTGTCAGTTTCATTAATACATTGTCCCTCGAAACATAATGATTAAGTTTTTATTAGAGAATAACGATTACACTGTTAACTAATCTACTAAATCAACGACTCGGTTATAAAGAATTGCAAGACATTTAAATTGATCATGACTGTTAAAATTAGGTCGCAATTTTTGCCAAAATGTTATTTCACTTCATACATTTTAAATTAAGTCTTAAGAATTAAATTGTTGCCAATTAAATTATTCCAGTCAAGCCCTTTACCATTGAATGAACCCAAGTCAAATGTCAATGAATGAGCCTTGTCGGGGAAAGGGAAGTGCGAGGGCCATGGAAATATTCACAATTTTTTCATGACTTAGATCCTTTAATAGCAGCATGGTGATTCCTTTGCATCTTGTCAACTCAACCGCAACTAATCCTATTCTGATACCATATTAGAATATAAGAGCTGCAATAGTTAAAAACTGGACATATGCACTTAATTTTCAAACAAATACATCACACTTATATAGTTGTACACAACACTATTCCCTAGTTTTGCTTCCATGCCATGCTTATAATTAACATTGAGGACCTACAAGTTAATATAAAGTATGAAGTACTGGCTTGGCAGGAGCATAATAATCTCTTAGAAATAAAGAGTTCATGACTAAGGATTGCTGCATGTTTGCTTGCTTTTGTCAATTTTTTTTCACTCTTTGCACATTATTTTATTTGCTTTGTTTGCTATAGGCATTGTCGTTTGTGATTGTATTTTTTGGTTGTAACTTGTGTACTATATGCAAAATCGCAAGTCATGCTTATGTTTGACTCTTTTGCAAAGTACAAAAATATGATTTCGGGACTTAGCTCTGGTTTTGTTTAATGTTATTTCAATTTTCTTCACTTCCTAATATCTTTACTATGGTTTTAGGAAAGATGTCATGTGAGAAGAGGTGTAATATTACAAAGAATAGTAACAAAAGCTTGGGTGTGTATGAAGGGGAGTCATTTTCTTTTGGAAATTAAATATCATACATTAAGACTTGATTAGTGTTAAATAGTCAAGTTTAGAAAGAAGGCATTGACTTAAAAGGAAGGTAAGAAATGAATTCTTTTTCTGATCTTGATTGGAAACTTTAAACATATGTAACTACTGAAAGTGCTACCAAAGAAGAAAATTTGAGATTGGAAAAGAAGACATATTATTCTATTATCTTTGTAAAATTCAGGTATGTACAAGAACTTGTATGTGTTTGTCTCCTTTCATGCAAATGAAGTAAAAATGTGAGATTCTTTATGTTATGCTTTCTTTGGATAAACTTTGCATTCTTTTATTCAATAGCTAACATGTTGACCGGTGGACCACCATTTATGTCTTGCTGAAATGAAATCATTTCTAATCAATTGGTTGATTAGAATCTTTGGATATGAGCATTTACTTGCATTTGGTTTCTCTTGTTGCATGTTGCTTCTGTCAACGAAGTCTTCTCTTTCTTTTCTTTTGCAATCTTATTAGCATAATGATCTAATACGAAATACCATTCTTTGAGACAGTACTTCATAGGAAATAAAAATATTGATGTTTCAACATTTTAAATTAGTTAAAGAAGTACAGACTAGTTAATAAGAATTTGATTGTTATATTTATTACTATTTTAAATTATATATATATATATATATGAATGTGTGTATTAATATGTTTGCATGTATGTATATATATACATACACATACACATATACATATATGTATATGTATATGATAAAATTAATTTTATCAATATTGATATCTTAGTATATAAGGTGTTTTGTTAACGTGATTAAATATTATTCATTTAGCTAAAGGTAATTAGAATTATGATATTGATTAGTATTTTATGATGATTTATTAGATCTAGTTAATAGTATAAAAGCATAAAGCTATGTAGGAAATATAGATATTATCAATTTGAATGGGACAATGTCTAAGTGGAGGGATTTGTAAATCTAGTTATATGGTAAGGGATCTGGATTTAGATTCTAATATACTTTTATAGTAAATAGTTAAACCATTAATTTTGTTTAGAGGGTAGAAGAGGTATGCCTATAGCTCCATAGTTAATTTTGTTTAGACGGTAGAAGAGGTATGCCTATTGCTCCATAGTGTAATAGATAATTTCATGGGTGTTATTGTTGTTTTTGTGAATAGTGCTTATTTGGGAAAAGTGGTTAAATGGTATATGACAAAGGTATATATAAATTTAAAATTAAAATATTGCATTTATTTCCCAAGTAGGGTGATGATTGGATTTCAGTGAAATCAAGCGGTTATGTGCCAAATGTGTCTATTCCTTGTAAATGTGATGTTGTCTTAGTCCTTGCCACATTTTAATTTGTAGTTTTGTGATCAAATGAGTTTATGTTCCATGTTCTTGTTGTCTGGTTTGGAAGTTCTTATATATATTTGAAGGATTTGTTCTTGAGATCGTATGTATTGATGCGGTACTTTGGCATCTTTGATTTTAGTATATGCATGTTCTTTATGCTTTGGTTAAGTGTTTATGATTTCTTTGATATTGATTTTTTTTCAAATAAATGTGGATTGAATATCTCTGTGTGGGTATTTATTGACTAATGCTTATGTTGATTTCATTTAGATTCTTGTGATTAAGTTGCTACAAGAGTGGTAGTATATTGCATGATATATATTATGGCTAAAAGTTCTACTTTACTTTAAATTGTGGTTGATCAAAATAATATTATGAAGTGTTTCTTTAATTTATTTATTTAGCTTCATTGGGATGTGGTTGTGAATGAGGTCCTTATTAAAAATAGTGAATATATTTCTATTGTGGTTCTTGTAGTATTGTGGTTCTGGTAGTAATGCATTCTCTTTTTTCCTCTCTATCTTGGAATGAAGTGATGCTTTGTCTTTAGTTATAATGTGATAGAACTAAGTTATTTTTAATCCATTAAGAAATAATTGAGGATTTATGAAAAATTGCAAAAAAATTGTGTACTAGAGACTATGACAAAGGGTGAATCTATCAAGGAAGTTTGTAATCATGGATATAGTTAATGTGCGATGCATGTGGCACGTGCTAAAATATTTTATATTAATATTGAATCTAATTCTTAATAAGTTTCATTGAACTGAAAGAATGATGTTTTGGATATCTTGAAATGTTCATCTTGTGTATATAAAGTGGGTTACACTTTTTTGCCTAAACTGATACTGAACTATGAATTTTCAAGAAAACTTTCACTTTCGGATTCAAATTTCCATTTAACGGTTAGGAATTTGAAGATGACGTAAATTAGAGTCTTTTAGGATTTTCTGTGTAGAATACAAATATATTTTTTTATAAAAATATTGAATTGATTTGATTGAATTATTTTTTCTCTCATGAAAATTGGTGTGTTATCAAAAACCTAATTTTTTTAAAGTGACATTATTTTTGACACACAACTTTTTTTCTACAATAGATTTCAATGTGATTCTTTTGAATTTAGTTTGTTAACAACTATACCAAAACCATGGAGGTGATCTAATGTCTTTATCCTTAGTATTTCATATTTTATCAGATTTTAAAGTTGACCTAACATGAATTTGGACATACATGACTTTTGACACATGTAACTTATTAAATATTTACCCAATTTCAAAATTTATTTTTTTGATTGAAAGAGGACTCCAATACAGAGACTATAGTTAGTTTTCACAAAACTTGTTCTTAGTTACTATTTTTCCATGAGCGTCCAATATATAGTTTTATTTTTTATAACAAACCTTTGTTCGATTCATTTGCAAAAATGTATATCTAAAAAATTCAAAATGTAGCAAATTCATAGTCATTAGAAAGCTTGTCCAGAGTACTTATATCATGCAAAATGACATTACTTCTATGCTCCATGTGAACCTAGTAATTGATCCTAGAAGCCATAAAAACATAGTAAATCTTCTTACACTTTAGACCTGTAATTACCTAGTTTCAATAGAAACAAAATTGTCTAGTTTCTATTGAAACTAAGAAAGCTAACCTATGTGGTTAAATGGGTCAGCCTTACTTTTGATCAAAACTATATTAGGTAGTCTTGATCGAAAGTAAGGTCGGCTTTTAGGGGTTTTTTTTAAAATAAAAATTATCATATAAATAGATTTTTTTTTCAATTGTCACATTCAAATCCAATCAAATAATTTGCACTTCAATTGGAAGGGAGGAAATATTTTGCAACTTGTTTGTTTTTGAATTTTCGAAGAAAAATTTGTGACATGAGCAATAAAGGTAAAAGAGCAAGTAAATATTCATCAAGAAGAACTAACAAACAACAAGATGAAAATTGCTAAAAAACTTTAGCAAGATACTATAGGAGGCAAGGTATGTACATGTGTAATATTTTTTCCAATGCATATTTTCATGTAGTGTACAATCATATTGTAGACTTTTTGTATGCATTTAATTAAGATTAGGGTTTATCCAATTAGGAGTATTCTAAATATAAACTTAGGGTTACTATTAACTTAATATTAAGCGTTTATTGAATTATGAATATTTAGGATTAGGTTTTATTAAATTATGGATATTTAGGATTAGGGTTTATTACATTATGGTTTTTAAATTATGAATATTTAGAATTAGGGTTTATTACATTATGGTTTTTAAATTATGAATATTTAAAATTAGGGTACATTTTTATAATGGTTTTTTTTTAATTATGAATTTATTTAGTACGTAGTGAAATAGAACAACCTATTTAGTACCAAGTTCAAACATGTATGTATAGATGCATCTCTCTCAAGTACAATCTCTCTAGATTTCTACCTATCTAGAGGCAAAATTTATATCTTCGATTTTTAATTTTAGAGACAAATCCCTTACAAAATTGCTTGATTTTATTTGTTATATCATGCATGTGTAGTAGTAGATGATGAAAATGTTGGACATAAGGAAATTGAAGATGAAGCAATGGATATCGAAGAAGGACCATCTAAAGGTTAGATAAAATTGTATTTAATAGTTTATTTTTTATGTATATACACATATGTGGACCCTAAAAATAAGTTGTATCCTAAGTCTTTATTTTAATTTTTCTTGCAGCCCGAGATCAGACAACAAATGAGAATGTTAATCTAGCTCAAAGTTTGAAGAGAAAAATTAATCATAGAAACATAGATCATTTAGTTGAAATGGATGTGGAAAAGTTGAGAGAATATGCTAATCAACCTACACATACTATGAAGAGGAAATTGAATAAAAAGTCTAAAGAAATAATTGCACAATTTGAGAATCTTGATACAGTGGAGAAAACTCAACTATTATCAATTTCACTTCTTAAAGATGAATTAAAAGAGCCATTGAAACTATTGGGTATAGATACAAGTGTTAAAAAAGGAATACTTAGAAACTAAAAAAAGATATTGTTGAAAGTGTTAAGGAAGAATTACATTCCATTGGGAAAAAAATTAGATCTATAAATAAATCCATTATACGGAGAGTGATACTGGCATCTATTTTAAATATAAAATTATGGCAAAAAAAAGATAGATCTCTTCACTATCATCTAATATTGGGTATAGTCGAAAGATGACATTACATTATCTGAAAAGGAGAAACAATTTGGATGATAGTACATTAGAATGAAACTAGGTGCTAATGTGTAGAGTCCTCAATCTGATAAGATTGTGGAAACAGTTAAGAACTTAGTTGTTCAATTTTTGATTGATAATACTCGTCCTTCACCAAATAGAAGAGATAATATCAAGTAGAGGATTGGGCCTAAGGAGTATATTCAACACACAAAACATTGGTTGGATGTCATGCAACATGAATTGTATCTCTCATTTTTGTAATTTAAATCATGACACAAAGATTAGACAAACAATGTTTGAAAGATTGAAACCATATTTTGTGAAGATAAAATCTTTTGAAACATGTTATTTTTGATAAGATAAATAAGATTTGAAGGGGCCCTAAAACCCTTTACAATTCAAGAATTTTCAATGAATCTCAACTAAACAAAACTACAGATGTAAGGAAGAACGGGTCACCAAATAAAACTTAGTGACCAGAGTGGCATCAAAGAAAACACAGTACTAATCTGCCACCCAAACAAGTTTTGAAGGGAGCCTAAAACCCAATAAGAGACAACAAAGGTGAAACAAGTCACTAAACAAAAGGTGACCAAAGTGGCAACATATTGAACAAGACAACAACAACCACAAAAATAGGTTTTACCGAGCTCCTAAAACCCCATAAAGAAACACACTGCCAAAAATGAAAGGCCAAAAGAGTCAAGGGATAGCTAGCCAAAAGCCAGGAGAGTCAAACTTTCCCTTTTGGACCCTTCTTGTGAGACCTCAGTGCCATATCAAAAGAGGGAGTGGATGATTTTACCTTTTTTCCTTGTATTGTAGTCCATCCATCCTCCACCAAACTTGCAACCTTCTACTAAAGTAAATCTGCACCATCACAACTAGAACCTAGAACTCCAAAAGCCAGGGAAGAGGATGTGACGGCAAGGACCAGAGATGGAATAGTGGCACCCAGAAAAGGAACCAACTAAGGATCTTCCTTGGAAACAAAAGGAGCCAAAAGTGGATCGATCTGCAAGAGGTCAGGAGAAGGCACCAAATTTGACTGGCCCTCCATAAAACCAGGAGGAAGAATAGGGGCAGGGGTAGGAGAGGGAAAAGGATCCTAGCCCGCAACAGGACCAAGAGGAATGTCCAGTACTGCAACAGGAGAAGGAACAGGAACCTCCTGAAACAACGACGTCGAAAGAACATCAGCTAAAGAAACATCTGTAGATACAGCTGCTAAATCCAAAGGCACATCACTGGACTTAGCCAACTAATAGTGTTTAGAAGAGGCCCCTGACCACTAGGAAGGTGGTCACTTGGTTTTAGTCTTCATAGTAGAATAGTGAGCAACAATGTGACCAGTCTTATGATATTTTCTACAACAAAAAGGGATACCTTCATAATCCAATGATTGGGTCCAGGAGCCCCTCGAAGAATCCAAATAGACCATATCAAGAAGGCCCTTAGAAATATCCATCTCTACAAGAAATCTAGCATATGTAGAATGAAGGAGATCCAAAGTGTCTGGGTCCACATAAAGAAAATCACCAATGGTAGCCCCAATAGCTTCATAAACTGAATCTAGCTAGACATGCATCAGGAGATTCAGTAACCAGACCCAAATAGGAACCTTGTTAAACAATTCAGTAAGCAGATCAAAATCCATATGCCACGGTTTTGCCATAAGAGGAAATTTGTCCTCCCATGAGAAATTGTGATTGCACAAAATAGTCTTCATGTCTTTAACAGAATTGAACTTAACTATGAAAAAACCTTTAGCCACCAGAAAGATATGGACCTCACTATCTAAAATGGGCTCCCAATGCTTATAAATCCACTCTTGGAGATTAGAAAAAGAGGGCCAAAAACCTTGAATCCTAAAGATAGCAGCAAAAGAAGAAAGCTCATCTGTCGTACCTAAAATATTATCGATTGTTTTAGAATCCAAGAGAACCCTTATAGGGTTTGAAACACATACAGGGGATGTTTCACAAGGACGAGATGGCCCAAATAGAACAACATGAGCTCCATGAAGACCCACCTCAAAAGCAGCCACATCGGCATAAGAGGCAGATCTACCCCCAGAAGGCATAGAAGAAGCTAACCTAGAACCAGCAACAATGGTAGGAAGCATTCCCACACCTAGACCCTGCAACCAAAGATAGCTACCAACAGCCAGTGAAAAAAAGCAAAGCATAGTGAAATGAACCTGAATGACCAAGAACTAGCGTCACCAAACCATTTCTGATCAGAGATTCAGAGCAGGACCCACGCAGGAGCCAAAGCCAAAGCCAAGCATTGAAGCTAAAGCCAAAATTGAATCCATATGTAGAGGCTAGTACTAAGCCAGGGATCAGAGTCAAAGCCAAGCATGGGGAGCCAGGCGGGAAACATGTTGTTGTTGATATCATTTTGAATTTTATTTGTACAATGAAGGGTTCAAAAAGATGATAGAAGAAAGTGGTGGTTCTCAAAATTCTTTTCATAAATGACCGAGTGAATTCATAACATCAATCTTATGTGACAAACCAAATGATCGTGCAGTAGGACTATGGTTAGAGTTAGAGTTAGTGTTAAGTTTAGAGTTAATTTTGTTGATCTCATATTGGTTTTGACTAATGAGTATTTATACACTTAATTCATCTACTTAGTTCATATTGAACGAGTAACATATGTCGAGCATAACATATAAGATAATGCATGCTAAGTAAATAGTGAGTGTCAAGCCACTCAAGTGCTGATTCACTCAAATGTTGAGAAGATAGTATGTGCCAAGTGATTCAAGTGTCGAGCAAGCAGTTCATGCTAAGTCACTCAAATGTTGAGTGATAGCATTGAAGTTATAGTTAGTGCCAAGCACCAGGGACTTCAAATTCTGAGTAATAGAGTTTGACATAGTTGTTTGCATTGTCACAAACTACTATGTAAACCATTTTTTAGCTGACTTAAGTATTGTTTTAGGATCTTTGATGATAAGGATGAATCTTAATTTTTAATCCCTATGCATGACATGCATCCAATTAGAGAAAGACAAGGTTTAAGTGACAATATGGGTGAATCATTACCGTTGATTCATACCTAACCCTAAATCACCTAGGTTTTCTTAAGGAAGAAAAACCATAAACTTTAAAGAGATGAAAAGGAATGCAAAGGAGAATTGAAGAGACTTTGCATGCTTAAATAGAGCATTCATGGTGATTAATGTGTTATGAATTGAGTTACATTGTAGAATCAGTTAGAAGGAGAATAGAGGAAAGAAAAAGAGGATAATAGAGGTACATCTAATCATAAAGGATCAAGTACACATTAGTATAGAGGTGATCTAACATCAAGCAACAGAGTGCTAATCGAAGGATCATTGTTGAGACATTTAAATAGGTGAATCATTTAAATCTCTTAACAAAGTAGTCCAAACAGGCTCTTGTAAATCCTTTAACAGAGTGCTTACTTCATTGTAAGTTAAATTCCTCTTACTAGGCACACTTTTAGCAGGGTGTTTTAAATCCTTTAACAAGGTAAGATCTAACAATCATCTAAGCCTTTAACAGGGTAGACCTTTTACAGGGTAGATTATGTTTCATGGTCAAACATTGTAACCTTCATTAGATACACTTTATTATTGTAGTAGTGAATATTTGTGGGTGTCATCCCCACCCCAATTTTACCTTCTTCTTTGAGGGTTTTTGGGTAACCAAATATCTTGTTTCATACATGTGTTGAATATTTACTTTCATGCGATGAATGTATATACTTAATTTGGTATTTCAATTTCTATGCATAGACTGTGAGATTGATATGTGGTGAATAGTTTTAGAGGTTGAAAGTTTTTAATGTTGATTCACACCCCCCTCTCAGAGTTTACTTTCCTATTGTATTTCCAACAATTGGTATCAAAGCATAGTTCTCTAAAAGAAAAACTTTGCATCTTTGAGGAAAGATCTTGGAGATTAAAGTCTACAAATTGGGAAAGACTGTTGAGAAATAGACAATTGAAATACAACTTTCCCTACTTTAGCTAAATGAAGCAACAGATTAGTTAAAGAGATCATTCAAGAAAAGGAAGGAAATTTCTACTCAAGAGAATGACACACAAGACCAAGAGATTGACACTACTAAATTATTTGCAAATGGAAACTCTAATGAATTTGATGCAGTAGTTGCAAATCTAATGGAAAAGAATGGAACCCTAACTGAAGAGGTCAAAAATCTAAAAAGAGAACAAGAGATCCAATCAGTATTGCTATGTGAATTGATCGAGTAGAAAAAGAAAGTTAAAGAGGAAAAATTCATGATTGAAGATGACAAAAGGATTTTGAGCAACATACTAGAATAGAAAACATCAGAGGCAACTAGGATTGCTAACATGCAAAGGGAAACCTTGAGTCAAATGATGACTGCAAATAATAAACTAAATGCAAAGGATATTGAGATCACAACATTGAAGTTGTAGAATGAACAACTAAAAAATTACCTAAAAAGAGAAAAGGAGGTTGTTGATAGTTTCAAAAAACCTAGTGAAGTCATCAAATACTTTGAACAATTGATGAGATACCCTAGATCCAAAAGTGATACTTTTGGATTGGGATACACTAGTACTAAAGAAGGAGAAACATCAAAAAGTGGCCAAAAGAGAAGTAATTAAGGTAAGAACTCCAAACCTACTTGTCATAATTGTGGTAAGATAGGTCATACTGCTAATGTTTGCAGGAGCAAGACTACAAATCAGAATCCTAGGCAAAAATTCATGAGTCATTGCCATAAATGTTACAAACAAAGACATCAGGCACATGAATGCAAAACCAAGACCACAAGCTCACAAAGATCTGAAGGATACTACTATAACTATCATAAGTATGGACATAAAGCATATGAGTGCAGATCCAAGCCTAAATTCTCATCAAACAAGCAAACAGAGGTAAGGCATAATGGAAACTCTTATAATTAGGATTATAATACAAGATATAGTTTCCATTCCTATCAAGAATATGAACATGTTGCTGAAAAATGCATAAGAACACATTTCAGAAGTGACTATAGTAGATGGTTGAGTCCAACCACATGTTATAGTTGTTTCAAGACTAGTCACATAAGCAGAAATTGTCCAACAAGGTCAAAGGCACCAAATAGTGAGTTCAACAAAGGCAAAGAAAAGGTAGATATTATGAATATCAAAGATGAGATGCACAAGACATGGAAGAGAAAGGAAGATTGCAACACATCAAGTGTAGAAGGGATCACTTCACCCAATGGGTCAGGTGATCACACCTCCTCCAATTAAGCAATCAAGAGGTAAGTGAGACTGGTATGTAAAAGGATATACTTTACATTAGTTTGAATGATTTAGTGCTGAAAAGATTACATTTGTTAAGAATAAAGAAGAAATATTTTAGTTTTGTTAGTTTTCATGTTACTATCAAGCATAAAAAGTTTCACTATGGTTGCCGAGTGAAATATTAGTTGGTGCCGAGCTATCAAAATTTTTAGTGTCGATCAAGCTCATAGTGGTTGTTGAGTGGAAAGGAAACTTCATGGAAGTTGAGTGAGTTGAAATCTTTATTGAATTTGAGCTTACAGTTGTGTAAGCACTAAGCATTAATTGCAAGGTTTTGAGGTCTATATGATCAGTTTCTACTCATTTGACATTATTAGAATTTGAAGGAGAGCAAAAAGAGCTAAAGATGAACGAGAGAAATTGTTCTTTTCTTTTGCTAATGGATTCAACAGTCACTCGACACCATCATTGCAGAATCGTAAAGATATTTATCGAGTGTCGAGTTATGTAGTTTGAATTTTTGTAAAACCTAGTTTTATGAAATGGCGTCTAGTTCTTCAGTAGCCAAGGTTGTAGAGGGAAGGAAGTTTTGAATATGCAATTGATAATTAATGAGATTAAACAACCTAATTTTAGAGCTATTCCAAACATAGCTTATAAACAAGATCCACCTACTGTGTTGTCAATAATACCACCACAAGTCTTAATAATCCAAGATGTTATATGTTGTTATACATGTAAGGTTGGAAGCATAGGAGACATGGAAATTAAGGAGACATATGGGAAATTGTGTGAAAATGGAGTGTTGAAGGAAGAATTCAAAATTGTTGAGAAAAAAGGGTTAACTTGTGCCCTAGATTTCCCCAGCATCTTCAAGATAGAATGGATAAAGATAGTTTTAAGCAGGATACATGATAATTATGTATGGTTAGAGAATGGACCAATGAAAATCACCAAGAAAATTGTGCATAGAGTTATAGGGTATCCAACCCTAGATCAACCAAAGACATTGAGAAGTGAAGCAAAAGAGGTAATTGAAGGGAATACAAGGGCCATATGGAATAAACGAGGAATGACAATAGATACAATCACAAATTCCTTAATTTCTTTTGCAGTGAGGATAATAACACATAAGTTCTATAAATCCAATAGTCTTAATAGTGTTCCATGTATTACAATGGATGTGGGATACAAAATAGTGAAGAAAGATCATACTTATGATCTTGCCGAGTTGTAGTTGCAACAGTTGACTGAGAATTTGGGAGCCATAAGGAAGACCAAAAGTGCACAATGTAAATTTGGACCTATTCTTGTATGTATATTCTTTTATGTATAGAATACATTTCCTACTTTTGGTAAAGTTTCATGGAAGGTAAATAGATCTATTGCAGTGCAAATAGGTGAATTCATTGAGCAACTAGGTGATAATTTTGAGTTAGTCATGATAAGCTACTTTGAAGACTTCAAGAAAACAATGAAGAAAAGACTAAGGATACCAGTTTCACTAGTGGAGAAACATTTTGATAATTTTTTCTTCTTAGTTGACACTGATTATATATATGTTTAGGTAGTAGTTCCTAGATTTAGATGGTTAAGATCATTGGGATATGAAATCAACATTGGTGAAACCTCTGCAACAATAACAACATTACTTATAGAAGAATTGGACAAGGTAGCTACAACTTTTGGGAACTATGATATGGCCAAGTCAAAAATCACAATGGACTTGAAGATTGCTTCAATCATTAGAAAGAAGAATAAGATGGTAAAGAAACTGAAAGAGAAATTTGGTGAAGGGGAAGAAGAATAAGATGAAGATGATGATGATGATGATGAAGATAATGCACTTGCCCAAGCACCACTTTCCATCACCCAAGGTCAAGGGGAGGACCAACAAGAAGAGGAAGTATAAATTGTAGAAGGTGTTGAGGGAGAAGAAGTTGGTGAAGCACCTACAGCTACTAAACAAAAGAAAATAAAAGCTAAAGTGTTTGTAATAAACAAACCAAAGAAGGTTGCAAAACCTACTTAGCCTACAGTACCTACAACTAGGGCTAGCACAAGGGCCACTACACAAAAGGCTAAGGAAGTAGCCAAGCCAAAGGAGCAAAGAGCTAGTCAACCTAGCAAGGGTAAAGAATCTCATAAGAGACCAAGGAGAAAATATGTTGCTCCAGATGAATCTAATGAAGAGAAGACTAAATCTGATGACAACAACCAATTTCAAGTGGTAAGTCACAGTTCTTCTTTAGATTTAGATAAGCTATGTGAGAATATTAGAAATCATGCTGATTTATCTAGATTCTCTCACATTGAGTTTGACAATCTTGGGAAGATTGAAAAGAATCAAGTTGAAGAGGTAGTATATGCCATGACGGCAATATTTAAAAAGGCTCCTCTTGAACTTGTCAACTCCATACCCAAGAGTTTGTATGAGAGAGTTGAGAAGAAGTGGCATTATTGTCTGAATATTAAAAAACAAATAAGAGAAACAACACTTGCCTAGGTAATGCCAGAACTAAGTAAGGGTGCAATGGCAAGCCATTAAGAAACATACTGGAAAATTTGAACCAAAATATAGGGCATTTAGTATATTGTAGAATAACAGTGAGGATGTTGTACAAAATACTACTTTCATGTGGATAGCACTATATGGTTTGACAACATCCTAGGCAATATTGCAGGTGCCTATTGAGGTAGGTGAAGAAAAAGAAGGAGAAAAACAAGTTTGCACTGAAAAAGATATAGTTGAGAGAGGCAAGGACATGAACATAGACACACAAGCACTAGCTGAGGATGAGCAACCAACTGAATAGAGTATACTAGAGACACTAATCTCGAGTGTTAGTCCTTCACATGAGGTGAACAAAAAAGATGACACTGTAAAGATAAAGGATGTTTTTGATACTGTCACTTAGAACATCAATCCCCTCATAGAGGATGACTTGAAAAAGATACTGGTGGAATCCACCATGCAGGCTTAACTTTGTTAGAATCTTGTACTGGTGAGTATTGATGAGATTGAGAAAGGTAGATAAGGTATTTGCAAGGGAGGTAGTATAGAAACAAGGTACACCTTTATCCCCTCCTTAATTCACAATGATACAACCAACACTACCTCTTGTGGTATATCAAAGGAAGGAGATAGCTACTCCTACCATTACTATAATGGCACAAAGTACTCCAATCTCAATCACTATAGAGGAAAGTGTAAATGATAAAGGTGAGATAGCTAGAGAGTAGAAAGATGAGACATAATAGAATGAAGAAACTCAAGTTCAAACAGGTCGGGTAGATACTCCTACATCTCCAATATATAATCAAGGTGTTACTAATAATACAAAGGAGGAGAAAGACACACCTAAAGAGTCAAGTTTAACAACAAAGCCAGAGGAGAAAATAGCAATACAAACATTGGTAGCATTACCAAAATTTGCCACTCCTAGTCAAGCTCTTCAGAGGTTGAGCATAGAAGCTACACCATTAAAATCCTTAAGGCCAAGTCCAAGTACATCCAATGGAGCTAAAGTTACATCATTTGTTCATGTAAACCTGGATGAAGTAATTGAGTTGCCCAAATTTTATTATACAACTATTACTATTAAGCAGATGAGTGTACTCCAAGAAGCTCTAATAAAGAAGAAGCATCAAGAATTGATCAGACAGGAGCATAGGTAGAAGAAAGCTTTAATTGATATCAAAGACATTTTTATTGATGCATTCAATTTGCTGACTCTAGAGGAAGACAAGCCAATAATTGAATAATTAACTAGGTTAGTAGAGAAGTTGAATTACACAGACCTAGATTCTAATGTCAAATTACTTGAATGGTTTGAGAGAAAGTTCCAACACAAGGTTGATGAAAAGATATCAAGTTCTCTTACACTGATATGGTTTGAATTAGCAACCCAAATAGAAAGTGTGAAGAAGATACTAGAGAATATTTTCTCTTTGTATACCAAACTGAATAATACTACACTCTTCACAAGGGATGTTAGAAGTCATATCCTAAACTTGGAGAGCATTATGCACACATCTAGCATAACTCTACCAAATTCTCCAGCCCAAAGTGAGAAACACTTCAAAACCCTCCTACATCCCCAAGTCAATTAGCAACATTACATGAAGATGAAGCCAACATCAGGGCTAAACTGATATGCATCCAGTCTACATTGACTCCACACTTGGAGATACTATAGAAGGAACTAGCCTACATTGAAACTCTCATGAATAAAGACTCATCTTTCTACAATGAAGGCTTAGTACACCTTGCGGCCGAGATGGCCATCCAAATTAAGTAATTTGAGGTAGCTTGTGATAATTGGGATGTAGCTCTAAAGATTATCCTTGAGATCCAGAAACTATTTTTGGAAAAACACAATATTAGTGTATAACCCATTGACATAAGTGTCAAAAAGGGAGAGTAAGGATAAAGGGGAAGTAAGGACAAAGGGGGAGTAATAATGAGAAAGAGTATGGGGGAGACAGAGACAAAGCTAAAGAGATAGACAATCTACTCAGCAGGACAAAGATTTTGTATCAGATATAGAGTATAGCACAGAAAAATTAACTCAAAGGGAGTTATGACAACTTAGAGGGAGTTATGAAATTTTGAGGTATGACTGATAAGTCATGTGTTGCCAAATTTTGATATTTAGAAATTTTTGTATAGAAGATTAATATATACTAGTTATCTATATTATGCTCGTAAGGATAACATCATTAATGCATGACCAAGTGTTTTTGACACTCATGTTAAAGGGGGAGATTGTTGATGTCAGATTGGTTTTGACTAATGAGTGTCTATATAGTTGTCATCTACTTAGTTCATACTGAACAAGTAACATGTGTTGAGCATAATATATAAGATAGTGCATGTCAAGTAAATAGTGAGTGTCGAGTCACTCAGATGTTGAGTAGATAGTATGTGTCAAGTGATTCAAGTGTCGAACAAGTACTGCATACTGAGTCACTCAGATGCAGAGTGACAACATTGAAGTTATAGTGAGTGCCAAGCACTAGGGACTTTAGATACCGAGTAATACAATTTTGGCATAGTTGTTTGTATTGGCACAAACTACTATGTAAACTATTTTTGAGATGACTTAAGTATTGTTTTACGATCTTTTTTGATAAGGATGAATCTTAATTGTGAATCCCTATACATAACATCCATCCAATCATAGAAAGGGAAGGTTTAAGTGGCAATATAGGTGAAACACTACTATTGATTCATACCTAACCCTAAATCACCTAGGTCTTCTTAAGGAAGAAAAGCCCTAAACTTTAAAGAGATGAAAAAGGAATGCTAAGGAGAATTGAAGAGAGTTTGCATGCACAAAAAAAGCATTCATGGTGATTAAGGCATTATGAATTGAGTTACATTGCAGAATCAATTAGAAGGACAATAGAGAAAAGAAAAAGAGGATAGTAGAGATACATCTGATCAGAAAGGATCAAGTGCACATTAGTATAGAGGTGATTTGACATGAAACAACTGAGTGCTAACCGAAGGATCATTGCTAAGACATTTTAATAGGTGAATCAGTTAAATATCTTAATAGAGTAGTCTTAGCATGCTCTTTTAAAGTCTTTAACAGGGTACTTACTTCATTGTAAGTTAAAGTCCTCTTACCAGACACACTTTTAGTAGGGTTTTTTAAATATTTTAATAGGGTAAGATCTAACAATCTTGTAAGCCTTTAATAGGACAGACCTTTCATATGGTAGATCATGTTTCATGGTCAAACATTGTAACCTTCATTGGATACACTTTATTACTACATGAGTGAAGATTTGTGGGTTTCATCCCCACCCTAGTTTTACCTTATCCTTGGAGGGTTTTTGGGTAACCAAATATCTTGTGTTATAGATGTGTTGAATATTTACTTTCATGCTATGAATGTATATGCTTAATTTTCTATTTTAGTTTATATGCATAGACTATGAGATGGATGCGTGGTGAATAGTTTTAGAGGTTGAAATTTTTTAGTGATGATTCACCCCCCACCCCAGAGTTTACTTTCCTATTATATTTTCAACAAATTTTAGGGTTATGCTTAAAGTTAAAACATTAGGGTTAGGTTAAGACTTATTATTAGGGTTATACTTAGGTTTAGAGTTATAAAATTAGTCCTACATATATTGTTCTTGAACTATACATGCCTCATAGTGCATAAATTAATTTGATTAGGTTTGGCATTCAAGGTTAATGTTTTATCATGATTATGGTTTATATTATGGTTCTAGGGTTAATTTTAGGGTTACCTGGTTTAGTATTAAGATTGAGTTTAGGGGACCATTATTAGGGTTTAATCATGGTCAATTTTCATTAAGTTGGGGTTAGGAAACTATTTAGGGCTAGGGTTAAAGGAGTGTGTGTTCAGAATAGTGTTCTATGTTGAGTAAGTTATTATGGTTAGAGTTAGGGTTAGTGTTATAATTGTGTTTATATAGTCAGATCAGTAGTGTTTAATATCAGTGTGAGACTTACATTAGCGTTACGAGTAGAATTATGATTAGGTTTAGGATTTAGTGTTAAATTTTGAGTAAGTTAATATAATTAGACCATTACCTAGTTTGGTATTACTTAGGATTAACAAATGGAACTATAGTTAAATGGTTAGGCTTAGAGTTAGGATTGTGGTTAGGATTTTAGAGCTATATGATTAGAATTATGATCAATATTAAGGAAAGTTAATATAATGTTTAGGGATATTTAGGATTAAATGTTTAGGTCTAATGTAAATCTAGATTAAAAATTTTAGTTAGGATTCATAAATTAGGATTTTTTAGGGTTAAGAAGTGAGCATCATGTTATAAAAAATTATAGTTAGTCTTCTCATCATGGTTAGGTTTAGGGATCACTTTTGAGTTAAAATGATATAACTTTAGGTTCAAAGGTTTATGTTTAGGGTTTAGATTTTATGGTTATGATTAAAATCAACCTGTAAATTCTAGGATAAATATATATTTTTTAGGTTTAAGATTGGGATTGAATTTAAATGAGGGTTAACATTGTGTTACATGAAATTTCTAGGGTTAGGATTGCATGGTTATATTTATTTTTTAGATTAGGTTAAATAGTCAAGGATTAATTAGACTTCTAAGATTAGGGTGAAGAGGTCAAGATGAAGTTTATATTAGGGAACTCATATCATGACCTAACCCATTGGAACTAATGTTAGGGTTAGTTCATTGAAATTAAATTATTAGAGGTAAGGTGAAGATTTAAACACACACACACATGTGTATATGAAATTAAATTCTAATATATTACAAGTTCACATGTGTACATTAAAAATTTAAATGTGTGTGTAAATATCCATAATATGTATGTATATATATGCATATATACACATAGACATGTACATATGTATGTGCATGCATGTGTGTGTGTGTGTGTGTGTGTGTGTATATATATATATATAGACACACACACACACACACACATATGCATATGTATTTATATATGTATATATACATATTTCATATATACATGTACATAATATAAATAACATATATATTTATATTTATATATATACATGTATACACGTACATATACATATACATTTATGCATGTATACACACATTATATATATATACATATATACATGATATATACATATATACAAAAAACATATAAAAAATAAAACTAAAAAACATATAAAATGAAATTAAAAATGTATAAAATAGGTAAAAAAAGGGGAAAATCATGCCTTTTTCCAAATCTGGTAAATACAGATGTCTCTTCTCTTCCTTGTGCTTCCAATTGAAACTATCTTCCCATTGTCGAAAATGACATGTGGGGTCATGCAAAACTATTTGGACATTTGTATTTTTCTTAGTTTCATTCGGAACTAATTCATATAGTTTTGATCAAATCTAACAAGCTCGACAGTGGAAATAACAAACCCTGGTCGGGCTTCATAGATATGATCAAAACTACAAAGAAAGTTTTGATCGAAACTCTCTATCTAGTTTCGATCGGAACTACGTGGCATGGATAGAAACTTTCATTTTGATTAGTGTTGATAGAAATTAATTAGTTTTTATCAAAATTAAGAAATGAAAAATTCCTAATCACATGATTTTGGAGGAATTTCTTCCTCTGAAAAAGTGTAACCCACTATTATGGGTTCACCCTTCAAGAAGAGCTCATGATATGCTTACCTCTTGGAATACCTTGATTAAGAGGAATTTAAATTTATGACGTGTCACCATTTTTGAAGAGTAAATTAATTGTTTGCTTCATTGTTCTATTACTTACCTTAGTTTTACTTGTTTAGACTTCCTCATTGTTGAGCTAGGTATATTTCATGTCAAGAAAGATTCTAGGGAAGTTTAACAACTTTGTGGTAGGCTAGTAAAGCACTCCTACAATATTCTCACCATTTTATGTGCTTGAGTAGGTTCTAGAACTCTTATTAGCATAGTCAATATTTTTAGAACATTTTGGTTTTCTGGTAATTTATTTATGGTCTCTTTGGCTTATTAGGATCATAAATCTTGATAGACATAGCTTTATAGGGAATTTTTTTTTGCTTTCAAAAATAAAAGCTCAAAGCACTTTGTTTCCCTTTTTAGGGAACTTGTGATTAGAGATAATGTATGACTGTATAAATTTTAGTCTGCATGCAGAGAGTTTGTCAGCATTGGTGCTCTACTTTTTTTTTGGTTTTCTTTTTTAAGACTCTTACATAAAATAAAAAAATCAATAATTTTATTTATTCATATTTTTAGTAGGTTATTTTTATTGAAATTAAAGTTATTATACATGTAAATAATTTGTTGGTTTCATTAGTGCCTTGTCACTTAAAATATAATGATTAAATTTTTAATTTAAATAAAAATAGCTGGATTATTTTGAAAATAATTATTAAAATGCTAATTATTCTGCTAAATCAACCATTCAGTTGTAAAGAATTGCAAGACAACTAAATTGATTATGATCATTTGTTTTATTGTTGTTATTATTTTATAAGTGTTATTTCACTTCATAACATTATTATTTTTCAATGGAGCACTCAACCATTGGACTATTATATGAAAGCCCCTATCAACTGATCCCTCGATCAATTTTAACCTATATACACTATAATTATAGTTTTGTTTCAAAAATGCAACCCCCAACCTAAGAATTTACAAGACTTCCTAGTATGTCTACCCTCATTGAAACCCCCTTTTATTCTTCACCCTATTTTGCACAATTGTCCATGGAGATTTTTTCATTTTTTTATGATTCATAGATTTGAAATAAAAGAGAGGTTAAAATTTATTCAAATAAGAAGAAATACATAGCAATGGCATCAAACAGTCCTATCAAGACCTACAAAGAGGTATGTAGATGCTTACATATATGCCTCAATGATAAATTCTTGCATATGCCAAAATAAAAGACCAAAACCAAAATTAAATCGTCTAAGAAAAAACCTCATGTATGTAGATGCTAACATATGTGTCAATAGTGAATTCTTGTAGGAATGTAATTCTCCTCTTTGATTGTCGAACTCCACTATGAAACTAGATCTATGAGGAAGAATGCATGATGGTTGTTGAATATATTGAATGCTTGAATGAAGAATGCATTGCTTTCCTGCTTAAGAACCCCTTGAATACACCTTAAAACATTGATAATGGATATCTTGCATGTATATATGATATGCCAAATTAGGAGAGAAGGCATCCTTGTTAGGATTTAACCACAGATAGAATTAATAATTACATGCAAATATAAACAATATCAAAAAATAATAGATCACACAGAAGAGAACACAAGACACCAATATTTAACATGGTTCACCCAATCCCTAGGCTACATCCACCAAACAGAAAGTCCAATATTATTACAATCCAATGATTACAACCTAGTTACAATCTTCAATCCCTTACAGCTCAATACTGCCACAAGAACCAATTTTTGTATCACACCTTATGAAACAATCCCTAACCCTAAGCCCTTTTATACAAGTATTTTTCCTAATTTAGGGATAAAATTAGTTACAACATGTCTACCATAAATTGGTGAATATAAACAATAGCCAATTGGCGAATAGTAACCGACCATTGGTGAATAGTAGCCCAAAAAAAAAAACCCTAAGCCTGAAGCCCCAAAGAATTTATGAAGTATGTATAGTACTTCCCTGATCAATCACCACAAACTAATAATCCTTTTATAGCAATTTTAGAGAAACCCCCAAGAAGAGTCAACTTTAGAGAGAGAGAGAGAGAGAGAGATTTAACATAGAGGGCCCTAAGTTACTTCGAGAAAACACATTGGTAATGGAAGAACTCAACCCTTACCCCATATAAGGGATGACCTTGTCCCTGACCTCGAGGTGATGGGGCCAAAAAATTGGCTCCAAGCCCAAGAACCAGTCTAGGAATAGAGAAAAATATGATATATGCAAGGGAAATAATCAAAAATGCTTTTAAAGTGTGATTTATGTGAGGGAGAATAAAAGAGAAGCCAAGAATAAAGGATGGTGCCAATGTAGAGTTTTTAGAAAGGTTGGAAGAAGAAAAAAGACCTTGATTTAAGTAAATTAATGCCAAAGGAAAGGCCCTAATGTACCAAACCACACAAAGGAAGACTAAAAGGCCTCAAATGAAAATGCTTCCATTTTCAACAGTACAGATAGAAGGTGTACACAACATTATTCCCTAGATTTTTTGCCATGTCATACTTATAATTAGACTTGAGGAGCTAGATGTCAATCTAAATTATGCAGTACTAGCTTGGCAAGAGCTCTTTCATGTTTACCTGATGATTAAGGACTATTCTATGTTTTCTTTTTCCATTGTGATTTCACTCTTTACATATTAAAATATTTCCAATTTAATTTTTACATTAAGTGATATTGAATTCTTCTATGCAAATAACACAAATCAATTGGGTTTTTGGATCCTTTTTTTAATTAAGTGGAAGCATTAGCTTGCATGTGCTCCTGTATTTAGTTTTGTTTGATATCCTGTGACATTGAACTGTGGTTTTAATTACCTAGTATATATTGGATAATAAAATCAAGTGGATGCATACCTTTCAAGTCCTCATCCTTTCCCTCTATTGGTGGTCTTTTGATATTCCCTTTTGTGGAGTCTTTCAAATTCAAAACCATGAGGATAGTGTAACAATCATTTTTTTCTTGTTGCTACAATAAGTTGTTGTAAATGTAATTGGACAAATGAAGTAATAATTTTTAGATATAGTGTTCTCTTTCTCTTCCCATGCATAAGAGCCATCACACTATACCACATATATCTAGTATTTTGTATGTATAATGAAGAAAAGAAATGCAGAATCGCTTCCTACGCTAATCTTGAGAAATCATTATGGAAATATAAAATTAACTATTACAAAGAATTCAAGAGACAAATAAATGAATAAATGAAACAACAATGACCATATAATATTGATTATCATGGGGGAAACCCTTACAAGAGAAAAACCCTACACTATAAGACCTACATAATGTATTATCAAATCAATAGGAAATTACAACACACTTGCAATGCAAGTTCTTGCAAGAGTATCACCCCAACTCAAGCTTGAAGAAACTTCACAAGCACATTTTTACAACCTAGTCTTGCAAGCACAACTCAATTCTCAAAATCCTCACAAATACCTCTTTGTAGAGGCTTCTCACAAATTGGAAACCACATGTGATTTTAGAATTCCATGTGTGAAACCTCCTTGACACATTTCGTATGTCCTTGACTTATATTGCCTAAGATAGATATTAACCAAGTTAAAAATAGTCTTTCACATCCAAAGGAGTATCCCCTATTTTTAACCCTCATAGTTTTCATGAAATGTGTCATATAACCTCTAAAAATGGCCTTCTTATATTATATTATGAACAAGTTATCTTTTGACAACTAATTTTTACCTTTTTCAAATCAATGGCATATGGAAAACTTCTTAACTACATTATAGAATTATCTAGAAAATATTGTAGGGCTGAGACACATGTTTTCTCAATATTCCCCCACTTGTCAAATACCTTGCAAGAGTCAGGGGATTCATACTATGATGGACTTAACTACTAGAGGTCAAAAGGCCCATTGACTCTAAACACCATTTTAACTTCTCTGTGCTCGCAAGCTTAGTTAAAAAAAAATAGAAATGTTTTTCAAAGTTTCTACCTTCTCTAGCTTCACCTTTTCATCCTTAACCACATCTCTCACAAAATGATAGTGCACATTAATGTGCTTGGTTCTAGCATGAAATGTTGCATTCTTTGCTAGGCATATTGCAACCTAACCATCACTATTAATTGTCATGACTATATCCTAATTTAACTCTATATCTAAACACAATATCTTGAGTTGAATGGCTTCCTTGGAAGCATGAGTATCTACCATATACTTTTTCTCTATAGTGGGAAAAGTGACCACAACCTATTGCTTGCTCATTTTATGGATTATACCACTAAATAAGGTAAACATGTATGCTTTGGTCGATCTTCTTCTATAAAGATCTCTAGCCCAACTTAAATACACATAGCCACAAACATCTAAGGAACGATAATTTATTGTTCAATGAAAACATATAGAGTAATTTGAGATACCTCACAAGTACCTAAAAACTCTTTTTACTGCACCCCAATATACTCTTCTTGGATTAGACATGTAGTGAGAAATAACACCTATTACTTGGGCAATATTTGGTCTTGTACATACCATAGAATACACTAAACTTCTAACAACTCTTTGGTGCAATATTCAACTTGTGTCTTCCATCTCTAATGGTGATGTAGGAAGTTGTGAACTAGTAAGCTCCATTCTCATTGTGATAGGAACACACAACGATCTAGAATCTTACATATTGAATATTTTTAGTATAGTTGCAACATACTTACTTTGTCTTAGAAAAAGCTTTCTATTTTGTCTATTTCTAATAATCTCCATTCCCAAAATGTGTCTTTCTACACCAATATCTTTCTTTTCAAACTTTTGTGAGAGTTAAGATTTTGATTTTGCAATCAATTTTTTTTGTTTGCCAATAAACAACATGTCATCAATATATAAGGAAATAACAAGAAAGTGATCATTATCAAATTTGAAATATATAGAGTGATCTTATTTAAACTGTACAAATCTCAAACTCAATACATATTTATCAAACTTCTAGTACTATATTATAGGACTTTGTTTTAAATAATACAATGATTTCTTCAACCTACAAACAAAATGATTGCTCTAGTTTTGTCATATAATTTTTTTTCCTCCAAATATCTATAACAAAAAGTTCTTTTCGAAACCATTATTTCAATTTGTAGAATGTAAGTAGTTGTAATAGAAAGAAAAAATTAAATGGATGCCATTTTTTCTACAGGAGAAAAAAATTCACCACAATCAACTCCTAGAGCCTAGGAGTAACCTGTTAAATAACTGAGAGGACGAGTGAAACTGTTATCCTTTAAGCCCTTTTAAACAATTCACTACACTTATAATAACTTAAACTTTTCAGAAATTCACTTGATAAATAGATAAAACTTCATTCAACTTGATGCTAGTAAATAGACTTGTAATTCCTACTAAATATCAACTTCATTAACAAAATTACGATAGTAAATAATAGTTTATAACAGTAAACATGAAATAACATCAAAAATATTCATGAACACATTAACACAAATAATTTAATGTGAAAACCCAGTTAGGGTAAAAACCACCTAGGACTAGTCACCCAAAATAATTTCACTCTTCTAAAGTGAGCTCGATTAGGAACCAACCCTGTTAAAGGTTACAAGAACACTTGCTAGGTGTGACCCTATTAGGTGATTTTCACCAAAGATCATCTAGACCTAATCACCCTTCAATGAGTTTCCTATCTAAAGCACTTACAAACATTCAATGAAACTTTACCTTACAAAAGGATTTACAAATAAAGGTTGTTTAGTTCACTTGGTTAAGATATTTTTCACTACAATTGTTAGAGAGTAGTAGTCAAATGATCTGATAAATATACAACTCACTTTTCTTGTTTAGAACCTGATTCTTCCCATATCTCGTGCTCATTGAGTAGCCATCACACTAACTTTTTATTTATACTTCACTTTGCACTTCAGATCTACTCAGTATGCCCTTCTACAATTTCTTTCATCAACTTCGTGAACAACCTGACTAGCAATGACTTCCTTCTAGCTTATCTCTTATATAGATAGGTATTTGTCCCTTTACCACATTCCTTATGGTTTTGCCACTTTATCTCAATTATTTGATCATCTTCCAACTCAAATATATTGAATCTAGAGGAAGATGAATTTTTTCTCCAAAAAATATAGATATGAACTTGTTATTGAAAATATAACCATGGTTCCTTATAAGAAATGAAAAACCCAAAAAAACTCATAAACTTATTTTTTTGTCAAGATCTTTGGAACAAGTTGACTTGGTGGAAAAGAATCTAGAACATGTGCTATGAGGTCACCATATTCTCAAGGTATTGTAACTAGGTTGGCCTAGATTTTTTTGAAATCTTTCGGGCAGTTATTTCCATATTTACAACAAAAAAAATTCTATCATGTTCGTGTACACAATAAATCCATATTTTTATTTTTGGTTTTATGAGGGCTTGTCCTGGTCAAGCCCTAGATTTACGAATCAACCTTGAATTGAACTATAAATGTATGTAAAGGAAATGAGATATATGTAACTATTCACCTTGCTTGTAAAAAACCTTATTAATAGGTATTTTACCTTGTTGTATGTTTTAGATGATGAATTTGGTATGAAGAAACTAGGATATCTCCACAATTGCAATGGATCTACTAAAACCACATCATGGAGCCATGGATGTAAATATGAATCAATGAAGAAGATGAAAAATGCCTCAATTTAGATCTCCTCCCTTGATGGTCAATAAATGCCAAATCTTGAAGAGGAAATGCTCACAAAGGATCCTTTAATGCTTGATGAAAACTTTCTTGCTTGAATGCCTGAATACATGAATGCCTTGAGCTTGCATGTGAATTTTCTATCATGAAGGTGTAGGTATAAGTGTGGTACAAAAATGTAGATCCCAAGCCTCCTTAGATACTAGTTTTTTGGGTGGGAAAACAATGCAAGCTGACTAGGGAATGAAATTAAATGATTGGAAACTCTAATATACCTTGGGCCTTGAACCTCTAAATCAATAGGAAAGAGGTTAACCTAGTTGACCTCTTCCTAGATAGGTCAACCTCATGTTGAATTGTTCTAGAATAGTTTAACTAGGTCGACCTATTCCCTAGGAAGCACCCAAGAAGAGTACCATAAGGTCTCAAAGGGAGTGCAGATAGAATGGAGAAAAGGAGAAATAAATGGGAGAAAGGGGAGATTGAGCACAAATTCATCCATGGTCCAAGAGATCACTATGAGATAGGTGCTAAAAGATCCTAAATCATAGATGTTTCCATTTTAAGATGGTAGATTTGGTCCTCACTTTAGTAGGAGTATGAGGTACCTCAAACACATTGTAAAGTAGATCAAAAGAAAAAGTCACTCTTATCATGAGTAAGGAGATGAAGAAACCATAAATCCCCCAAGAGACTTGAGTCTTCATCATATCCAAAATCATAATAAGAGAGATACTACTATAAGAAGGTGTACTTAACTTGCCCAACAAGATTTTTTTGCCTTATTGTGAACTACACAAGAAAAGAGGGAGATTGTTGAAACAAGAGATGACATTGAATGGTTCAACAAGGGTGTGTGTCATGCTATTCAACCCATTAAAGATGAATTGAATAGTCTAGTAAGTGTGTGTGGCATTCTAGTCAATTCATATAAAAAATTCCGTCCTCAAGGGAACTCCATGTTCAAAAAAGAAGAATAAAAAAAAATGACCCAGGTATAAGGATGTGTGTGTCCTTAAGGGATCAAAATAACACTAGAAAATCTTGGACTATTAATAGTCCAAAGAAGGATTGATAAAAAGAATAGGGCTTCCTAGGAAATTAGTAGTCTAGATAGAGATCCAAAGGGAACAAAATAAAAACCTAGCCCCAATGAATTATGATTAGTTCAAAGGAGATAAAATTGTCAAAGAGTGTACAAAAAATAATGAAGCAACAATGCATACATTTGATGATATCCTAGAAACCATACCAAGCTCTAGAGGCTACAGTACTCTAAGACATACTTAGAATCTACATTTGTTACTCCATGATTATAAGGAAAAATGGTGAGCAAAGTGTATGCCCCTATGTTAAAGCAATTGCAAATGCCTAATTGAGAGAAATAACTTTAATGGAAGCATGCATGCATCCACTAAGAACATTTCCACTATAAGATGCTCCCAAGAGTGAGAACTATTAAGATTATGTGTGTTGCACACATTGCATAATATTTTTTATATTATTTTATTTTATTTTATTATGTAATGTTGTACCTAGGAGCATCTAGATGGGCGTGCAACATGGTGATATTCCCATGGAATATCCTTGATGAATTTTATTGTAACATTATGATAATTTTTGATATAATTATTAAATATTGGGAAAAAAGAATTAAATGTCCAATATTAAATGTAGGTCACTAGGGGCTTGGTAGCACATGGTTTTAGCACATAGTTTATGTAATACCACTTGGTGGTTTTGTGGAAGCTTTCTACTATATAAACAACCACAAGTGTAATTGTAGAGGCAAGAAAAAGAAAGGATAAAGGATAAAAGGAAAGTTGAGAAAGACAAGGCATGATAGGTTAGCCAAGGGAACATTTGTGAAGGTTGGAATCATGGCATGAGATGTGTGGATTCATGTTTATTCACATAGATTGTTTGATTTTTTCTATGGCTTTGAAAGCTATTTAGTTGTATTGTAATTTGATTTTTTTTTTGAATAATGGATAGTGATGGATGCTTTTGGAAGCTGATTTTTTCCCTCGATGAGGGTTTCCTAGGGTATATCATGTGTCACATTTTAAGTGTTCATATTTAGTTTAGATCTATCATAGATTACGTGGAAATAGTTATACATTTTGTTGCAAGTTTTGGTACAAGTGGTATCAGAGCTATGGTTTTGTTTTTGTAACCCTAGATTGAATCCATGGGAATGCATGAAAGAATGAAAGAAATGGAAAGATGTATGGGTTTATAGGTTGTTTATTATAGATCTAAGGGTTTTGGGTTTTCTATTATGATGGGATGTTGGCAGATTTTTGGCATGTAAAATTATTGGTCCAAAGGGGTTTTTAGATATTTCATTTAAATGAGGGTTTTAGGGGGAGCTTGCATAAATGACCTCTTGGGCAAAAACATGCCTTGCCATTGGATTTGGGTTGGTTTTTCCATAAGTTTTGATACATAATATGCTCTAGTTTGGCCATGTTGAGAGAAAATGAAAGAAATTTTTAGTTTCAACTTGTGACACTCGTCACATTTAATCTCATTAGAATTTTCATCAAAAAAAAAAGTTTTCAAAGTGGTAAAAAGGTTGTCATGGTAAAATGACCATTACCTTCACTTAGGATATCAGATTTTAGACTTCTTATAGTCATTGGGAAGCTAATTTAGAGCACTACAACTTGATGTAGGTTTGACTCGATGAATTTGAAATTTTATTAGGTTTTATAAGCTCAAAAATTAGATGTCATTAATTTTTAGCACAGATTTGGGCATAACTATAGTAAATGAAGTCAGATTTTGGACTTTGAATAGTCAATAGAAAGCTCTTAGAGATATCTACACATTAGTTTAGATTTCATGTAGATTTGAAATTATTTATTAGGTAAAATGTGGATATGAATGGCTTGTGATTTATATTGACTATGGTAACATTGAGAGTTTATGACATTGTATATTTTGGAGATTTGAGATTTGATGTCATTGTATTCTCAACTTATATTTCAGATTAGTCTCATGATTATATGGTTATCAATGTTTGGTTTGGATATGTATGATGACTTGTTGGTTCTACAAGTTTTGCAGTGTTGTAAATGGTCTATACTTACAAGTTGCATTTATGGCTTGGATATGGGTTGTCTTTTCCCATTGATCTTTCATTATTGATGCATATTCATAGTTATGACTTGAGTTTGGGTTTTATATTCCCTTAGTTAGATGTTTTGTTGATTTTTATTCATGTAGAAGGGATGAGATGTTGTTACCATATAATCACGGTGAAGGATTGTGGTTTACTATTCTATGCTAACAAGTTTGACACTTTGAGAGTTAGATGTTTGGTTCATGGATGTGATCATGGTGCCATGGATTTTGGCATGAAAAACTTGGATATATAAGCAATTAATTTGTTCTCATTGGTTTATATTCCTAATTTGGTTATGGTGGTATATCTTCTTGGTTGAGGATTGTGATTATTTGATTTCTTTTGAGGAGCTCATGATGTGCACTTTGAGTTGTTTGATAGTTTGATGTCTTGGTTGACTATCAAGCTTAGAGGATGGTTTTTTCATCATGATTCTATGGATAGCTTATGTACATAATTTAGCAAGAGCTTATTACAGTGATGAGGTGGAAGTGCAAAATTTGTTTCTAGTTTGATTTCTATCTTCTTGGTTTTCACTTGGTGTCGACACTTTGTTTGTGTGTACAAACCTAGATGATCTTTATGTAGGAGATGTATTTTATGATGTCATGGTTGACTCAACACCATATTTGACTAGGATTTATTGGCATTTATATATATTTATTGAGTATTTGTAGATGTTGGAGGATGTCTTAGATCATGTTGTTGCAGAAGCATCTTTGACATTTGTATGGTGCACTTGTTGATAGTAGTTATTTTCATGGTGTATGGAGATGGTTACATCTTGAGGACTCATGGGGTTCTTGGTAGAGGTGTATTTTATGCTTTCATTTGACATTTTATCCTTGGCATTAGGATGATTTTATTGTTATGTCATGGTATACTTTTGATGTATGTTTAGAGCTTTGACATGTTATGGTATGTTCATATGGAGCATTTTATCTCTTTGAATGAGATTATTTAGATTGTGTTGCCATATTTATGTTCTCAAGGCCATGGTCAGATATTTGACATTGATCTTGGTTTAGTCTTTTGGTATTAAGTACATTAATAATTTTCTAAATACTTTGTGATATTGTTATGTTGCATTTGGAGTTGGCATGGATTGATTGGTTACAGGTTCTCATGGGTACTTAGAGATGGTGGTGATGTTGATTCCTCTTGGATTAAAGATTTATTTGTTGGGACAATTATTGGTTTTAGTAGGAAGTCCAAGGGGCATTCACTTGATATGACTTAAGAGGAAATTTTTCTTAGATGAGTCTCAGTCAAAGACTTGGATATCTTGACAAACATTCTCATTCCCCGCTCTTGGTCTACTTGATGTTTTACTACTTGAGAGGTATAACCCATTATTTCTCTCAAGTGCATCATGTTTATGCTTATCTTTCATGGATATGGATCTTGATCTATGGTACATAAGTTAGTTCTAGACGGTTCATTTGAGAGATGGTTTAGCATTAGTTATCTCCATGTGTATAAGTTGTTATTATGCTAGTTGAGTTTGGGAGATGATTTATAATGTGCATATTCCTTGGATTAGGAATGGTTATTCCTTGGTTTAGGAATGTTTTATGATTTTTATCTTCTCATGAGAGGCTTACGTAGATGATTAGTTATATGGTATGGTTGGGGTGTTTTGTGGCTTCTTGTTTGGAGTTGTATGCAAGAGATCTTATTTGGCATAGTTTACATCTAGAGGTGTGTATAGAAGGTTCGGATACAGGTTATGATTTGCATGATTTCTCTTTGGTCTTGGTTATCTTCCTAGATGTTTGGTTTCACTTACATTAGATTTGGGATTGGTTGGAGATTGTGATCACTATTTTTTGTTCATGTATGTCATGTGAGATATGTCATTGCCATTCCTTTATATATTTCCTTTGTTGGTTGTGGAGAAATTGGGAGACTTAAGAAAACTTATTATGAGATTTTTCTTGCAGGTTATTGGTTTATGTGTTGTGGATGTCCTTGATACTACATGGGTTCACTTCTATGAGATGTTGTGAGTATATTAGTTATAGATTTGACATTATCTTTTGTAATAGTAGCTTATTGTTGTTTATGTGGAAGGTATTGCTCTTGAGGCTTGTAATTATAGGTTACATATTGGATATGTTGATGATGTGAGTTTTACTTGGTATACATGTGGAGGTATGTAATTTTGATGGGTTGGTACTTTTTGTGGATGCTATTTCAGATATAGATTTTGAAAACTATGGATACATGTGATTACCTTTGGATCATGTCTTTGTGCTTGGAATTTTCAGTTGGTACATGATTTTATGATTCTTATGTGATAGGTTGGGTGGATTTATCTTTGGATAGTTTATATGTATATCCTATAGAAGTGGCATAATAGGAGGTGGGATCATTCATATTCAAGATGATGGATACTTTGATTTTTTTGCAGGTACCAGGATAGAGCACATGGTGTACTTTGATCCATGACGTTGGATTTGCTAGGAGAGATTATTTCCTTATTAATTTATGTTGATAAAAATTGATCCTATGTAATGTATACAACAAGTGGGAGATGTTTGATATTAGGTGTGTTGCACACATTGCATAATATTGTTTATATTATTTCATTTCATTTTAGTATGTAATGTTGCAACCTAGATGAGTGTGTAACATGGAGAGATTCCCATGGAATATCCTTGATGAGCTGTATTGCAACATTATATGAAAGATTATGATGAAATATCCATTTGATATAAAAAGGTGCAAGAAATAGGGTTACAATTTTCCAACCTAATTTAGGCAAAAATTTAGAAAGACCGGTGGCATCTTGGTGTGAAAAGAAGGGGTGTGTTGTATATCAAAAAGAGAAGCTTGCATCTATAGCACACCTCTCAGACTGAGAAAGATAGCCATTGATAATACTCTCTGTTTTGTTTGGGTAATCTTTTCACCCTTCCTTACTTACTGATCTCAAGCACCATGCAACCCCATATATTGTTGTATTACTCATATAGCCATTTTGAGACTGCACAATAAACAAATTACTCATTTTTAGAGTTGTAGTGTAGAGATCACTTAACAAACCTCTACTTGTTTTAGAAAATGAATACTCATCATACATGTTAATGCTATGGCTACCATAGAATTGTGAATATTCATCAGCATGTACATTTGCATTTTCCTAGAAATTATAGGATTTGTAGCAGAGGAAGTATGTGTCATAGACAATTGTTCCTCCAGAGAGATTGGAGTAGTCGTGGACTTGATCATGTGCAAGAGTGATGTATTCAACATATTTCAATGAATTAATATCTAGTCTACACTAAGCCAACATATAAAGTCGGTCTAAGCCCCTAATGAGATTCTTTGTCATAGTGAAACTAGAGGAAGCCACTACTTCCATGATAGAATTGAGACTAGAATTTAATTTATGATCAAAGAGAGTGGAGTTGATGTTCTTCTTGATGCCAATGTATCCAAAATGTAGTAGAGTACGTCCCTCTGGATCCATGAATATGGGCACAACCAGCATCAAGGATAACAAGAGTAATGCACCAAACTCCATGGGCATTGAATTTTTTTTTTGTTACTGCTCATCAATTTCCAAATCTCACTAAATAGTAAATGGATTTATATCGATTTAAAAAATCTTCCACAATAGCAAAAAAAATTGAAATCAAAAAGTGAAACATCAAAAAGAAAAACTAAAAAACGTAGGAAAAAAATACATATGCGTACAAAGAAAAATCTAATCTTTCATTGTTCATTTTATAAATAGAAATATCTTTAAATATTATTCTCCTTCATTTTTCAGAATAATTCTTGTTTAAAGATGAGTTTTTCATTAGATTAAATTTTTTTTAATACATGTAGAGAGTTCTTGCAACACTATATATGTTTTTTGGATTACTTTGAAGCTCCTCTCATAGAAAAAACAACCTCTTCAGATAAGCAAAAAAAAATCTCCTTGACCTAAATATTAGTCTTCACTTTGGAAATTTTCTTTGGGCCATGAAATAGATCAAGTCTAATCTGCCTTTGTCCCCATCTAAACTTCTTTCCTCTTTCAATTTCAACAAAGACGTGGAAACCAATGTAATACCAAAAAATGGTGAGAGTTCTCCTATTCACGAGCTTCACAATTCTTATATTTTAGACCTAAAATATTGCAAGTGGGAGGATACAAAAGATGAGAAAAACATCACTTCTAAAATAGCTACATTTCATAACCTATTATTATGGATTCCCTTATGAACAATCTAGTTTAGAGATTATTAGTTCTTGGAGATAATAGCTCAATGGCATAATACAACCCCTATTAGGAAATGTAAGAAAGCCTTTATTTTTCAAAAAGTTGTAATTCGTAAAAGACCAACTTAAAGTTTGGAATAGAGAGGTATATAAAAATATTTCTATGGAGAAATTTAACTTTGAAACTCATTTAGAAAATTTGAGTTCTAGAGTCATAGTTGATGGGATGAGTGAGCAAGAAAACCTTTTGGGTAAATGTTATGCAAAGATTCTTTCAAGGAAAAATGTGTTGGAAACTTGTATTTACACCTCCATGAAGAAAGAATCTTCCTACCAAAGAAAATTCTTTCATGGTAACCTTTGATAGTAGATGAAACATGTTTCTATAGTAGACATTTTATGTACACCTCTTCTTTGTTTCTCAACCTTCCCTATTGGGTTGTCATGTGTCCTCTCATTTTTAGCTCTCGTCGATGGAATGCAATCTTAGCAAACCCCCTGACACATTACTATCTTTTAGAAGGCCTTGCAAAAGGAAATGGGTGGTGTTTACCAATAAGACACTGACTTTCCATGTGTCCAACAAATACTAGCCAGTCCGTAGGCAAAAGATTGTGTCTCATTTCAAATTTAAAACTCTTAAGTGATGTGTGTCTAAAGATAGCAACCATCCCCAAAGTACATATGTATGGCATAAGAATTTACAACATGTTGACAATAAAAATGAATAATATTAAAGGAAGAGTCAATATTCAGTATGAAGTGGTGGTTGCCAAATATGGGAATGGAATCAACACCTCAGTGTGCGATGAAAAATATAAATGACTCACCTCATAGGAGCCAGTTATATAGAGTGACTTATCAAGGATATCAAGGTGGAAACATCATTATTATGAGTGAAAATCATTTTCAAAAGTCACAAAGGTTTCTCCTCTCTTAGGATATATATACCCACATCATTATCAAAAAAAGATGCATCTCCCCTCTTTAAAAAAAGAGAAGGAGAACAAATCAAATATCTTGAAAGCTAGTCCTTAGAAAAAAGATAGTGCCTCATTTCAAATTTAAAACTCTTAAGTGATGTATGTCTCAAGACAATGACCATCCCCAAAGTACATATGTACTCCATAAGAATTTATAACATGTTGATGATAAAAATGAATAATACTAAAGGAAGAGTCAATATTCACTATGAAATGGCAATTGTCAAGTATGGGAATGGAATGGACTCCTTGTATACGAGGATTAGTAATGCAAAGAACACTAAATATCAAATCAAAAGTATTCACCAAACTAAATAAACATAACTTCAAGATAGACTAAGATGAGCTCTCAATTGAGAATATGAACCATTAATGGGCTCTCTCAATGAGAAGCTCTCTTGTTGAGTAGCTTTGTCTAATTAGATAGGATGTATGCTCGATTCTCCAAAGGCTTCAATGGTGTTCTTGATGGATTTTGGCTTGGGTGAATGGATTTTATGTAAAATGGGTTCTCAAAAATGGCATTATGGTTTTACTTCATGATCAAAATGGCATTACTTTGTTACTATGGAGGATTGTGTTAAAATGGCTTGGGAGAGGATTCCTTAAATAGGCAAAGGGCTTGAGGGATCAAGGGCTAGGATGCAAGGATGGGAAAAAGCTTATGGAAGGTTTAGATTGAATGAGAGGAGAGCACATAGATTGTGCTTCCTTACAGCCAATCAGGGAGTGATACATGTCACAGGGTCATTAGTTAGAGCAAGAGGAGTTGAGGGGTCAACAAAGAAGGATTAAAGCTCATAAAGACCCTCATAATGGCTTGTAAGAGCAACGAATGGGCTTGTAAGAGTCATTTATGGCTTTGTGGGCTTCATAAAGTTTTATGGTTGGGATATTTGTGAGAGAGTTAAGATATTTTGACTTGGGTTGGACGAAGAAAGTCTTAAGCTTGACTTAGGAATGTGCAAATGATTAAGGCTTGGATTAGGCTTGGGTTAAGATTAGATTAGGCTTGTTAGAGATGGGCAAGTGGATGGCATTTAATGAGGGTGGGTGAAGGAGGAGATATTTGTTGGCATTGGCTTGGGTTAGCAAGTCTTAACCCATGTTTAGGGAATGTGACAAGGTTGGGGGGGATTAGGATTAGGGTCAAAGATAAGGATTGACATCTTCTAGAAGAGTCTAGGTTTTGGATGAGGATTAAGACTTTCTAGAAGAGTCTAGAACTTCCTAGGATGAGGATAAATAAGGTTTTCAGGAAATAAATAAAGTTTTATTTATTTCAAGGGTTTGGGTTGAGGAGATATTTATTAAAATATTTTTAATAAACATGAGAATTAATATTTAATCTTAATTAAATATTTTGAGTTGGGATTAGGGGTAAGAAATGATGGGATTAGCCTTTAATCGAAATTAAAGAAGGATTAGAAGATTTTGGAAGAGGTTAGTGGTCTTAAGAAAATTGGCCAAGTTTTGGACAAAAAATAAATAAATTATTTATTTTGGGGATTTTGGTCAATTTATTAATTAAATAATTAATAAATAAGGAAATAATGTTCAAACAATATTTAAACATTTTTGGGAGGGATTCCTTAACTAAATATTTTTAATTAAGATAAAGGGATTTAATGGCATAAAAATAAATAAATTAATTAATTAATTAATGATGATTTCATCAAGGACTTTTTCAAAAAATAAAAATACTTTATTTTCTAAAGGATTTTTTAGGTGTCTACATTCCTTAGTGTGGGATGAAAAATATAAATGACTCACCTCATAGGAGCCGGCTACAGAGAGTGACTTATCAGGGATATCAAGGTGGAAGCATCATTATTATGAGTGAATATCATTTTCAAAAGTCACAAAGGCTTCTCCTCTCTTAGGATATATATACCCACATCATTATCAAAGAAAGATATATCTCCCCTCTCTAAAAAAGAGAAGGAGAACAAATCAAATATCTAAAAATAGGATCAAAGATCCTTTTCTTCCTTGGATGTTCTTCCCAAAGGATAGGAGTTAATGAAATAATTATTGCATTAATGTAATTTCATTAGATACTATTGTGCCTTGAGCTATAGCTATATCCCAATAGTTATGAATACTACTGATTGCGTCTTTGACCCTTTGGTTTATTATGTGATTTTATTTACTTTATATAGCTTATCTGACATAAAAATTTCTATTTAGCTTTTAGAATGCACGTTTCTAATTAGAGTATGCATGTATCACTTCTTTGTTCATGAAATGGTCATTTATGAGCATATGGGTGCACAATATGGTTGGTCAACACAAGACTTATAGTTTTAACTCCAAAATCACCTAGTTTCAAAGCCTTGGAATGTCTATAAATTAGGTGAATTACCTCTTACAATTTCATCTTAATCTGATCTGTTCTCCACTCCAAGCACAAAGAGCCAACTTATTAAACCCTAGAGGTCAATATACAATAGAACTAGCTATGCCCATAGATTAGTTATTCCCCACCAAAGTCAACTTCGGGTTAGGATGTAATTTTGGTTGTCAATTATTTTCTTTTTTGGAACACTTAATGGGATCACACATTATGCTCCATGGTACACTTGTTGATTCAAGCATTTAGATGCATAATCATGCAAAATTTTGCTAGTCCTATAAAGCTATAGCCATGAATTTACCCTATGCAAACCCATTTTCTAATCCCCTTACCTAGAAGCCCCTTTTGTACAATTCTACCCTAAGATCCATTTACTAATAACCCATAGGCATACTATTCCCCGCATACTTTCATACCCCCTTTTCCAATCTATGATGGGATTAATGAAATTTATTCCATAATGATGGAGTTTCAAAGCTAAAGAACTAAGATTGATAGAGCCTAGCTGTCATGACCTCTAAAGTGTGACAGGTATTCATGTGGATACCCATATGGAAGTGAAATGGGCATTCATGAATGGCATTTTGAGGAGGAATTGGCTACAAAGGTCATCAAGAAGGATTAGATGATATAACTCATATCTTGGAGGATACAGGAATTAAAGATCTGATTTCCATCTCCTATTAAAGGTACCTATTTATTCATAGAATTGTCCTTCACCATATAGGATCCACTTGATCAGGGAAGATTTCCAAGTTCAAGGATTGAAGAAGAGTCTGAAGGGGAAATAAAGTCTAGCCTATGGGGAAGTGCTAATGAGGAGGAATCCTATTTTTCCTCATTAGTTAAGATTCATACAATAGAGGATTTGTCTACACTCACAAAAATATGTGCTTCAAAGGAGAAGTGTGTATGCCCTACTCTAGAGGCAACATACTTAATAAGGTTTAATGAAAAAAAATTATAGGATGAGTTTGAAGAGTTGTTTTTTTCTTGGACAAGAAACTATCGACGTGGAACCTAAAAAATGATGAACAATCATATCAATAGGAGAAACTCCTTGACACTCCCTTCTACTACCCCAAGAAAGATAAAACTAGTAGACATGAGTCATCTCTTAGCCTATAGAGTGTTAACATGGTTGAGAACCAACTTATTAATAGTGTTCATACCACAACAAGCACTAGCCAGAGGATTCACCAAACTCTAGAACTATTTACAAGATGCACCTTATGACATCTACCTTCACAAAAATGTGATAGTACACCTTAGGGCCCACTAACCCTAAAGTCTAAAGAAATGGTTAGAGAGACCCCAAAAGAATGTGGTGTTATTCAACATAGGATTTCATGATTGACTATCATTTCTATGCTACTATCTATATAATTCCTATAGAGAAACCCTTCTTTCTCTTATCTTCCTATGAAAATTCTCAAAACTAGCAAAGAAGAAGAATTTTGGTCACAAGGGTGACTATTTCCCTAACCTAGTCAATTTTTTTTCTTAGAAGAAATCAAAATTTTGTTAGTGTAACTATGTAGGTTTTCTTCTTGTTCAAATAAGAACTACATTGGAAGAAATATTTGCATTTTTTTGTATAGTTTGGATTAGTCATTGAGCATTTTGAATGTCTCGTTGTTTAATATTTGGGTTCACTCAAGTGATAAGAAAAATTTATGAATAATTTCATTTTTTGTTTGAGTGCACATAGTTTAGGAACCTTTTGTAAGGATTTGGGTAAAGGCCTTTCTCAATTTTCTTAGCATTTTTTATGCTTTAACAAAAATTTATATGTTTATTTTAATTTTATTTACTTTTTGATGCATTTAAAAGGTAAAACTAAAAGTGATAGAAAATAACCGTATAGTGTACACAAAAAAGTTCTATATTTCATATATATTCAAAGTTATGTACATGTGTCAATTACAAAATTCAAAATTTTTGACTTATTTTCTAGTAGATATTGTAAACAAATAGGTAACAATCACCATGTATAATTGCTTCTTAGGTCTTCCTCGCTAGGGTCTTCCCATCTCTCCTCAATAGTCCAAGGTAGAATCATGTCTGAAGAAGACTCGTCACTATCTTTTAAGCCCAATAGGACAAACTAAGCTACTAGCTCTCCATGTCTCTTTAGAAGAACTCTTAGTGGAGGAATGGCTTCCACCAGCCTTTAATGGTTATTCACACACTTGTTCGAAGAGCACACAAATATGGAATTATTCCACAACATCCTCAGTCAATGGCACACTTTAATCAAATTATTTCTTAAATAATTATAATTTGTGTTGTTAGAAATAGGGAATACTAAGAGGGGGGGTGAATTAGTATTCTACAAACTTTAGCTGAAAACTGTATATTATTAATTGCCTTATAACTTTCATATGAAAGCAAACTAATTATACTAAAAATTAAACATAACCATGCAATAAGAGAACTCATAACACCATATTTTGTAAAATAGGGAAACCTTGGCCAAGGGAAAAACCCAATGGGGATGGTACCTTCAAAATGATCAACTAATCAAAAGTATCTACTTAATTATATTAACCCTGTTAGGAGTCAGCTACATACATTTAGTGTCTCAGTCCTTGTTAAAGGACTTAGTCCTTGTTAGAATTCTTAATGTTGTTAGGATTTGTTATGTATGTATACAAAATGTATGTAAGAAGATCTCACTGCCCAAACATGCAATATACAATGTAATTCCTCGATACAAAAAGATAGATACAAAAACCTCTTTTCTTACTGTTGATATCTTCAATATTTGATATAACTCTTGTTGTTCTTCACAAAAATTTCATACCTCTTATCATACATCATAATTCACATCATATAAATTTTATATAGTCTTCCTAAGAAGCACACTTAATTTCGCATTTACAAACTTTTCTTTATACCTTTGTAATTCTCAAAATACTATCTAGTCGACCTTCAATCTTTCACATGCTTGACAAAATATATTAGTAAAAGTTTTTGTCTAGGTTTAACATCTAGGATGTCATCCCTAATTAATTAAGTAATTATTTTGTTAAAAAAAATCCTTAATCCGTAATTATCCATTTCCTGTCATACTATGCTCTTGTATGTATACTGCCACAACTAATAAAACTATTTTATCTCCTTCCATATTGATTGTATTGACTCATGCACTTGAACATTTCATCCTAAAACTCTTTCATGTCTATACCTAACTATACACATTCCAATAATGCCTCTATCAACTGTGCATATCAAAATTGTATTTTCTTTACCAGATAAACTAACTAATACTTAGACAATTTTCTAAGTACGAATACCATAACTTCATCTTCGAGGTCTTCCTTCTTCATACTGAAGATATGTTTCCATAAATGACAACGTTCAATATCTACCTTAACCAAACTTCAAACATGTATCTATCATAGCAGCGATGTACACCCAAGGAATGTTGGTGAAAATTTAGTAGAAAAGGAACAAAGGGAACATCTAGGATGATTCCCAGATAAAACCATTGGGTTGTATCATAAGGAAAACCCACTCCCCTTTGAACAACCAATAGAACTTCCTACATCCCCTCACATAGGTCCAAGAAAAATAATTCTCATGCTAGGTATGTGATTATGTCATCAAATTCACCAAGGTCTAATAAGGAGCCCATAAAACATGAAGATGTATCAATGTCCAATTGATAGTGGTCAAAAAAAATCCAAGCTGAGGACCCACTTCAATGCCACAAGTACTATACTATTGTATATATCTATGAGAACAACTAGATATTTTTCATCAATGTAGCCCAAAAATGGCTTTAAGCCTTTAGAGCTTGTCAAACGTATCCACAATTTCAAAACCTTGTCAGTAGATTTTGCTTCACCTTCAAGTTTTATGCTTTCCATAACCACAATATACCTATTATATGTGAAAACAAAATTTCTCATTGTTTGGCTTCATTTTATTCTCTTGGTAGAGAGTCTTGTCACCCTTTATTGAGTGTACCTATGCTATGTTCCCAATTGCAACTAATTTCTTATTTTAGTGGATTTTGGATCAATGCCTCACAATGGAATTTTCCACTTAAGGCATCCCATACCCCTTAGGTTGCACAAATACTAAATATATTTATATCTTATTTTTAACAAGAGATTGTATTTCATCTTTGTATGTGTGAATTTTTGTCTTAAGGTTTTTTAACATTTTTTTTTAGTTTTTCATGAAAATAGCAGACATTAGTTGGATTACATACATTTCTAAAATTTAATCGACTATACCAAGTATGATTATGTGAATTATAATACCATGCTTGGCAAAAACAGTTGAGGCATCCTACTACCACTTTAGAGGCTAACCTAGAAGGGTGACATCATTATCTCTATACATTGAAAATCCAAAAGACTAATATTTAAGAAAATCTTCAAAAAACCTTCAAGGGCTTTAAATAAAATTTAAAATAGGTGTAATGTCCAAGATACATCGGTAAATCTATGGGGGTTACGGTTTCCCACTGATAGTACATTAATACTAATGGTTTTCCAAAGTGATAAACTCTTTAGGAAAATGGATGATCATGAGAAATGAGGCTCTATCCCATCAATTATGGGATTCCACCTTACATTCATAGTTAAGAATAGTAGTGAAATACAAGATTTATGTTTAGGATTAGAAGAAATTAACCCACATGCACCCACATATCCTTGGAAAAATCTATCTCCATGATTAAACTAAGGTAAGGTTGATAGCCCATGAAAATGACTTTGCCTAGGAAATCAAATAAAAACTTTAATGAAAAAGAGAGAATCAGAGTTTTTTTTGAATTTCAAGGATAAAAAATTTCCAAAAAAGGGTAGTTTCCAGAGTAATATTCAACTGTCCTGTAAAATGATGTTCTAGTAATGTGCAAAACTTGGTAGGGGTTTGCACTTATGAGACCTCTTTTCTGTCTTCTTTTTCTTTTCTACATAGTTATAATTTTCTCGACCTTGAAAGTGGTATACACAAGTGTGTTTCTTTGTTTCTTTTTCCTTTGATAAAGTTGATTAATTATTTTCTTATTTGTGCAGGTTTCTTCCCCTTAGTTTTTTGTGTACTCTTCAAACTTGAAGGAGTAGTTCTCCAATTGAGCCAGAGATCTAGGATCTTCAAATTTGGCAAGCCAAATTTATCAAGAGTCACCAAAAATTGGAAACTCATATTTACACCTCCACAAAAGAAGTATCTTCTTTCCAAAGACAAATCCTTCAAGGAAAACTTTACTTGAAGATGGCACATTGTTTTGATGAACATTTTATACACACTTCTTCTTTGTTACTCAACATTCCCAACTAAGTTGCAATATGTCCTCTCACTTTAAGATCTCACTAATGGAGAAAGGTCTTATAGAAAACCCCTTATACATTACCAAATCATGGAAGGGATCAAAAAAAGAAAAGGGTGGTCTCCATAGACAATGTGCGCTCTCGCTACATGTCCAACAAAGACCTACCAACCCTCAAGCCAAAGACTGTGCCTCATTTAAAATTCTAAACTCTTAAGTGTTATGTACCTCAAGGAACTAGTCATCCCTAGAGTATATATTTATTCCATACAAATTCATAGTGTGTAAAAAAAAATACATAATAATCTTCAAGGGAGGGTCGCATTCACTATGAAGTGGAAGTTTCCAAGTATGGAAATATGATTGTATCCTCAGTGTGGAATGAAAAAGATAAATGAGTCACCTCATAGGAGCCAATTTCATAGAATAACTTATCAATTATGACAAGGTGTAAACATCATTTTGATGAGTGAAGATCATTTTTAAAAGTCACAATGGTTTACCCTCTCTCGGGCTATATATACCCACATCCTTGTAAGACAAAGAGAGTTCCCCGATATCTAAAAAGAGGAGAACAAATTAGATATCAAAAAAAAGGATGAAAGCTCCTTTTATCCCCAGAAGGTTCTTCCCAAAGGATAGTATTTAATCCAATCATTATTGCATATATGTAATCACATTGTCTACTATTATGCCTTGAGTTGTAACCATGTTTGAAGAATTATGAATAATATTGATTATTCTTTTATCCCTCTAGTTTATTCCATGATTTGATTCACCTTTTATATCCTATCTACCAACACAAGTTTTTTTAGATTTCAAAATGTTTATTTCTAAGTAAATTATGCCAATGTCACTTATTTGTTGATGAAATGGTCTTACATATTTTACATTATGTTACTATAGTAGTTTTTTATGAGCATGTGGATGTAGGGTATGCTTGGTCAATTTAGGCCTTATGTTTTCTACTCTGAAATCATTTTTTCTTCAAATCCTTTTAAGTGTATGTAAACTAGGTGAATTACCTCTTTCATTTCATATTTTTCTAATCTTTTCTCCACCCCAAGCATGAAGAACCAACTTCTAAAATCCTGATGGTCATACAGTGGTATGAAACTAGGTCCCTGGCACTATTTTTCCTTCCCATAGATTTGTTACACCCCACTAAGGAAACTTCAAGTTGAGATGCAATTTCATTCATCAACAAGTATTTTGAATGCATACATCTAGAGAGACTTAGTTAAAGGAGGGAGACCATAATAAATATTTCTTCCATGAATCAATCAAGGTAAGGTGGCATGTAATAGAATCTTTTCCATCAAGGATAGAAATTATAATCTTTTGCTAATCTTTTGCAAGATAGAGATGCAATAAACAAGGGAGATGTAAGTTATTTTGTTAATATTTTTCTAGGGATAGTAATTGAGACGACATGGATGATATTATATTGTACATTACTCTTGAATGTATCTCTAAGGAAAAAAATTATTATCTATCCAAAATAATTTCTCTAATGGAAGTTAAGAGGGCTCTTTTTAACTTATGTGATGATAAGGCTCTAGGGCATGATGGCTTGCCAACATTTTTTTTCAAAAAAATGGGAGATTTTGAGGAGAGATTTATGGCAAGTGGTGGAGGAATCCAGAATGGGATGTTTTGTTTTGTAGAATTTTTACAACACCTTTATTTCTTTAATCCCATAGATATTTGATAGGACCTCCTTTGATGATTTCAGACCTATTTCTCCTTGGAATACAACTTATAATGTTATTACTAAGGTAATGGCCAATAGATTAAAACATATTCTCAATCTGGCCATCTCTCTTGAACAAAGTGGGTTTTCCCAAATAGGTCTATTTATGAGGGGATAAATATAACCCATGAATTTGTGCACTTAATGAGAAGAACTAAAACTGAGAAAATGATGATCAAACTTGATGTGATAAAAGCCTATGATAATGTAAATAAAGACTTTTTTCTTAAGGAGTTGGGGAGGGTTGTATTTTGTGCTAATTGGGTTAAGTGGATTAGAATTTGCATTCAAACTCCTAGGATGTGTATTTTTTTTAATGGTATCTCTCAAGATTTATTTGGGATCACCAAGGGTGTTCACCTAGGGAACCATATTTCACCTTTTTTATTTATTATTCTAGTTAAAGTGCTAGGTAGACTCATAAGTAGCAAGAGAGCCACAAGTCAATGGAAGGGAATAAAAGTGGTTATAGGTATTGACCCTTTTATAACATTAAATTTTTTTGGATGACTCTTACTTGATGGGGGAGGCATCTACAAAGGAAATTAGAATCATTAAAGGTACTTTGGATAGATATGGTGAATCCTAAAGGCAATGTATTAATCAGAATAAATATGAGATCTACTTTTTCAACGCAAAGTTGGATATGAAGAGATAGATATGTGGGGATTTTGGAATGAGGTTGGGGAATCTTCTTGGAAAATATTAAGGTGTTCCATTTTTAAGGGGGAAGAAAACTAGGATGGTGGATGGATTTGGTTGAAAACTATGTTAAGAGGATGGAAGGATGGAAGAGTAGATGGTTAACCTCTACATGTCAAGTTACGATGTCACAACAAGTCATATATTTAATCAGTATTTACTCAATAATTTTCCTTAAGATACCCATGAAAACCTTAAAATATATTGAACAAATAATATAGAGTTTTTTTTGGAATGGATCTAATAATGAGGAGAAACTTTCATTGTTGGCTTGGGATTGTAGATAGCTAAATCTAATTACACGATTAAGAAGTCCTATTTAGTTATCTTCTAGGGAATTATTGATAAAGTATTTAACATATAATTAGTTTACATCAGCCCCTAGCCACTTAATTCAATTAATTAACTATAGTCCAATTAATTATCAACATGACAATCCCTACTCTAATTATTAATTAGATCCTCCTTCCTCTTTTAAATTAAATAATTGCACAACCCTATTTAATGTAATTCTCAATTTTTCCTTTTGATTAATGATATCCCTTCAATCAATCCCAACCCTTAACAAAACCCCCAACACCACAAATTAAAACTCAACCCAACCCATTAAAACATGATAAACCTTATTACCCCTCAATCAATCCTAACCCTTAATGAAGCCCAACACCCTAAATTCAGTCTCAACCCAACCCTTTCACACATGATAAACCTATTTAATTAATTAGTTAATCTTAATTAATTAAGTTGTCAATTTTGTTTCTCCATAAAACCCACTTACATCCTAATAACTCCCCAATACAAGCCTAATCTCACCTTAATACTTTGCACAACCTTATGCATGAGAATTAAGAAATCCTAACCCAACCCAAGTCAACTATCATGTCAAATCCTCTCACTTTCCAACCAAATGCATTAAATTTCAACTTTAAATGCAATTACACATCCCTTACACCTTTTTCCCTTTCACATCCCCCAAAATGGTCACATTACCTACCTGAAGCACATTTCACAATGAGATCTATTTGAGGAAATATAATTCATGTGCTTCCTCTCAAATGCATATTGACCGCCCTTAAGCCATTTCCAAGAGTGCATCTCGGTCATCCATCTCACCTTCCCTTTTCCTATAAATTGGTCCCTCCCCCCTTCACAAATAATCCAAAATCTATAGTAAAGTTATAATTCTAGTTTGAGAGCTCAAAATCTATCAAACTATCATTATAAAGCCAAAATCCCTCCAACATCTATACTCATAATCCTCTTTCATCTTCATTGTTAAAAAAACTCCAACCATTAAAGCTCAAGGACTATATTGAACACACATTCCTCCATTTGGAATAATCACCTACACTTGGAGGTCTTTGAAGAGTGAGGTTTGCACTCTTTGTTTTGGTATTTGGGTTCATATTTGTAGGTCTATTCATAAGTGTATCATTATCTTGTTTTTTTGAATATTACTACATTTTATTTCTTACACAAATATATGGCCACCTTTTTTATTCTTCCTCTTGTCTCTTTGACATGAGACTTAGCCTATGGAATTTTTGTGTATAGAAACTTACATCATGATCTCTTTGTCTAATATTTTGCAACTTTCTATGTATCTTAACCTCATAATCAATTGGTATAAATAAATCTTTGATTTTACTTTTCATCCTCTCCCAATATGATATCATGTTCTTTCCTTCCTTTACCCTTTCTCCTTGTAGATAATTCTACCATGTAAGGACAAAACCTTTTAGCCTTGACTTAGCCAGTTTAACCCTCTTCTCTTCTAGGACATCTCTATATTCAAAATTGTTATTAAAGGTCTCAATCCAATCTATTAGCTCTTCTGCGTTCATGCTTTCACTATACATATGTACACTTTTAGTGCCATCTCTATTCACTAACTTTAAGGCTTATACAAAGGCATTTTTATCTATAGATAACTCTACTACTTGATTAGGAGTTTCTCCTCCTTTTTCTTCTTCTTCTTCATCAGTTTTACTCTCACATTCTTTCTCCTTACACTTGGATTGTATCAAGTTCCCATTTTTTCTTTAAGCATCTCATGTATCAACTTCTTAGTTTCATCTTTAAAAACATGCTTGGGATACATTGTGTTGGCCTCTTCTTATCGTCCTACTGACACACACCAAATTCACACTACCAAAGCCAAAAAAAGCTCTAATACCAATATAATGATGATGCAATAGACTAGATTATAAATTATTGGTTAATGAAGCCTTGAACATTCTAATTTTTGCCTAAAAGAGAACTACTTCCTACCAACCCTCCTATTTTATTTTCTCTCTCTATTTATTTATTTTTTAATAATCCCCACAAAATAATTACTTTTCTAGATACACTTTTTGAAAAACTTTAGAATTTCAGTTGTTATGGTTTCCTTCTTTTGCTAGGTCAACCCATACTAGTTTAAATAGACCTAATTAGGCCTAATTGGCATATTTATAAAACAACTATAATCTACACCCTTCACAACACCAAGAAAAATATTGAGAGTTGGCTCCATAATCTAACACCACCTATTTTACCATTCAATTGAGTCCACAATGTTTTGATTCTACCTTTTTGATCAATTTTATGTCAAATCCACAACTAATCACATGGACATGCATGGATAGAGCTCGTTATTTCTCCAAAATCCACTTTTATTTATACATAAAACCTTTTGGAACATAAATGAAACTTCCTATACTTGCGTTCCTCAAAGGTTATTGAATTCCAAAGGTGAAAACTTAAGATAGAGACATATTTGTATGAAAGCCTTGTCAAGCCTAGGGTTTCAAACCCAATCTCACAAAAATGAACCTTTGTCCCTTAAAATCTTATCAAATAACACCAAAAATTATTTAAGAGAGTATTTAACTTCTTTTTTTGTGCTTGGTAAAAGGAAATCACCTCTTTTTTATTAATTATTTTCGAAGTTTACGTCAATCTTTTTCCCCTATTCAAGTGCAAACACTGGGGAGAAATTAAGGTTAAGAAAACCCTTGATATAGCTTGGGATGAAAAAATCTTGTTTATTTACAAGTGCCTTTTTAAACCAAGAGGTCTTTGAGAAGGCATTCCTTCTCTTACAATATTTAGGAAATTTAGGAAATTTACGAAATTTAGGTTTTACACATTTCCATATTTGTTAGGCTCATCTGGAAGTACTTGACAATTATATTCTTGCATATCTCATTTGACTAGGATCCCTTGTTAGTTTTCGTGAAAATATGGGAAACATGGAATACAAGTAAATTTTCATTAAAGTATTGTAAAACATATAAATGTATGGATCAGTCTTATATCACTTGTTATTTTGTTGATCTTACTGATTTCATATAGATTTTATTTAATAATTCCCTTATTTAAATTATAAAGCTTAGTCCATTCATTAAGAGTATCTGTAGAAAGCAAATATTTCTTTTAAAATAACATGAAAAGTTTCTTTAGTTTATTTTTAATATTTATTATCATCTTTTTTTAATTACCTAAAAAAATTCCACCTTTTATTCTTTGGTTAATTTTACAAAGGTTATTACTATCTTCTTTGGCTATTACTGTTGCTCATACTCAAAGTTATGAAAATTAAATGTAATGTCTTATTTAATATCATTCTGATATGCATAACTTTTTTGGAAACTACAATTCAAACAATTGTTGTGTTGTCATTGGTGTCAAATCTATTGAGAAGGAAATTAGCTAGCTAATCTAAATTTCATGTCTATTTCATTGGTGAAGAGGATTTTTTGAGAAGTAATTCAGAACAAAAGCATCTAGAGGAAAGGTTGAGTTATGAAGAGGAAACTACAACTGGACATTTAATTAGTTAGACTTTGACAAGACAAAGTGATTATTTAAATCATGTTGATAGAGGAGAAGAATATAGTGATGTTCAAGTCTTAATAGTACAAGCAAAGATAGATCACATATGTAGGGTGCTTGACTAAGCAATAGAGTAAAATACCAAAGAATTTCAATGTACATGTTCAGTGATGCTAGTGTCAACTGAGCCACAGAAAGTATTGACACTATTACATTTGGACTTGAATTGTGACAACAGGTTGTCAAAATTATGACAGAACCAAGAATTGGCTCCTGTCGGACAGGTGTTGGACTTTTGTTGTTACAAAATGTGATGACAATGGGTTCCATCTCAATTTTAATGGATAAAACTATCATAACTTGGAAGAAGGAAAGGTTAAGAGTTCATATTAGCACCATCACAATTGCTATAGTAGACCATCCTAATTACTCCATCTTAATCTTCTAGTTTGTTTTTGCATTTGGGACATCCATGCAATAGTTGTACTTTGGAAGTGATGTCAAACCGTTGGAACTAGTTTTTGTAATTGCGACAATTTTGTGACAATTGTGCTATGGCAATGATGGCTATCTGTCAGAACAAGTCATTGCAATTGTGATGAATAGCCAAATTGTTTTTTTTGTAATTGCTACTTGTAATGCATAATTTTTCATTTTCTTTTTTAACATTCACTTATGCAATTAGACTAGTGTTACCTGTATCCAACAAGCAATAGGGTACAATTGCTTAAGTTGAAAGATATGCAATTAGAGCATTTCATTTCCTCTTCAATTGGTAATATCTCATTTCTCACACAACTTGATCTTTGGACAACAATAGTTTTCTAGATTCAATTGTGTGGGAAATGGAAAGACTATTACAGGGCTTCATTCAAATGAATTTAAATTCTTGCAAAAACAAGAATTATTACAAGGCTATTTCTTGTGAGTTGATTCTCCACCCGGCTTAGGAAAGTTTAGATTTTAAAGAAAAAGACCACTATGATGTTTAAATTAAGTTTATTTTATTCTTGAGAAAGAAAGAAATGAATTCTTTAATACCTATAGATGACCAAAAGAAGATCAATGGGACTAGAAGATACATTAATTGACAATAAAAAGTTCTACAAAGAGATATTTCTCAAAATAAAATCACATAAGACAAATAAAGCACTTAGCCGCTAAAAAATAGCAATAAAAATAGCAATGAAGTGTGAAAAAGAGCATCAAAATCATGTGGTAGTGAAGACTCAGAGGTACTCATCCAATATCCTTGCCTCTATAATGTAATCTAGGTTGCATTTGTTGATCTCAGATTGGTAAGAAAGGACATAATTCTAATGTGTGCAGGAGCAAGTTTGTAAATTAGAATGTTAAGTGGAAGAGCATGGGTCACTACCATAAGTGCAACAAACAAGGTCATTAGGAACATGAATGCAAAACCATAACCATGCACACTCAAAGATTTTAAGGATATTGTTACAACTGGCAAAAGTATGGACATAGAGCTTTTGAGTGTAGATCCAAACCAATGTGGGCATCAAACAAGAAAACAAAGGTAAAGAGCAATGGAAACTTTTATAATTGGGATTATAATACAAGGTATTGTTGTCACTACTATCAAGAGTATGGAGATATTCCTGAGAGCTATGTTAGAACACACTTTAGGAGTGACAAAAAAAGGTGGTTGAGTCAAACCACATGTTGTAGTTGTTTGAAGACTAGTCACATCAATCAATATTGTCCAACAAGGTTAAAGGCACCAAGTTGTGAGTTTAGTAAAGGCAAAGGAAAGGTAGATTTTGAAAATGTTAGAAATGAAATGAACAAGACATGGAAAAGAAAGGAGGATTACAACACATCAAGTGGAGAAGGGATCACTTCACCCAATGGGTCAGTTGATCACACCTCATCAAACTAAGTAGTAAAGAGGCATGTGGGACTGATATTTAAAAGTTATACCATACATCAATTCCAAAGAATTTAGTTCTAAAAAGATCACACAAGCATGAATAAAGATGAAAGGTGTTATTAGGAATCAAGGAAAAATCTTTAAGTTTTGTCAGCTTTTCATGTTGTTTTCGAGCATGAAAAGTTTCATATGGTTGTTGAGTGAAATTCTAGTGGATGTTGAGCTTGTAATGGTTGCCAAACAAATGCAAAGACTAGTGGATGTCGAGTGAGCCAGAAATTAGTTAATGTCAAGCTTATAGTTGTGTAAGAACTTCGCATTAATTGCAGTATCTTAAAGGGGTATTTGATCAATTTCTACTCATTTAACATCATTCAAAGTCAAGAGAAATCAAGAAGAGCTAAAGGCAATCTGAAAGTTTCATTCAAAGCATTTGCAGGAGCTCTGAAAAACTATTCGACATCATTTCATTAGATTTTATAAGGTATTTATTGTGTGTTGAGCTATGTTGTTTTGAATTTTGTAAACCCTAGATTCATATAATGGTTTCTAGTTCGTCGAAAGCAAAAGGTGTAGAGGGAAAAGAGGTTTTGAATTTTCAACTAGTTAGTAATGAATAAAAGAACCTATTTTCAAGGTCATTCTAGATATAGCTTACAAACAAGATCCCCCTGGTGCGCTATCTATGATACCAATGAAAGTATTAATGATTCAAGATGCTAGAAAGTGTTATAACTATAAGATTGGTAGTATTGGTGACATGTAAATCAAAGAAGCATATGGAAAACTATGTGAAAATAGTGTGTTAAGGGAAGAATTCAAGATTGTAGAAAAGAAAGGGTTAACTTGTGCCCTAGATTTCCCTAATATTTTTAGAACTGAATGGATCAGGATTGTTTTGAGTAGAATTCATGATAGCTTAGTTTGGTTAGATAATGGGTCAATCAAAATCACAAAGAGAATAATTCATATGGTAATAGTGTATCCAACCCTAGATCGGCTAAAAACTATAAGAAGTGAGTCTAAAGAAGTTATTGAAAAGAACATAGGGGTTGTGTAGAATAAGAGGGGAATTGACCATATACAGTATCATAGATCCTCTGATAGCTTTTGCAGAGAGGATGGTTGCACATAAGTTTTATCAATCAAGCAGATTGAATAGTGTACCCTACATTGTAGTGGACATAGGCTACAAGATTGTGAAGAAGGATCATACATATGATCATCTTGAGCTGCAACTACAATAATTGATTGAAAACCTAGGAGCAATAAGGAAAACAAAGATTGTTCAGTGTAAATTTAGATCTATTTTGGTATGTATCTTATTTTATGTATAGAATACATTTCCTACATTTGGTACTATTGCATAGAAGACAAAAAGGTCTATTGCAATTCAACAAGGAGAATTCATTGAACAGTTAGGTGAAAAATTTGAGTCAGTAATGACTAGTTATTTTGAGGATTTTAAACAATCCATGAAGAAGAGATTAAGGATTCCAGTATCATTAGTGGAAAAACATTATGATGATGTTTGTTTCCTAGTTGATGTTGATCACACATTTGTTCAGGCAAAAATTCCTAGAGTTAGATGGCTAAGGCCATTAGGTTATGAGATTAAAATTGATGAGGCCTCTATAGCAATAACATCATTACTTGCAGAATAAGTAGACAAAGATGCCAAAGCTTTTGGTAACTATGAGATGGCCAAGTCAAAGATTGTTATGGACTTGAAGACTGCCTCTATAAAGAAGGATAAACTAGTAAAGAAACTAAAAGAAAAATTTGGTGAAGATGTCAAGGAGGAAGATGAAGAAGAAAAGGATAAAGAGGAAGAAGACACTCAAATTCAAGCACCACTTGCATTGATACTAGGATAGGGTGAGGATCAACAAGAGGAAGAAATAAAGATTGTAGAAGGTGCCAAGGAAGAAGAATTTGAGGAAGCACCTATTCCTACTTATCAGAAGAAGAGAAAGGCTAAGGCACAAGTAGTGACAATACTTTAGAAGGTTGCTAAACCAAGCCAACCCAAACCAACAACACCTACCACAAGGGCCAGTACATGTGTCATTACACAAAAGGCTAAAGAGAAAGTTATATAGAGTAGGAAGGTGGAGCACAGAAAAGACCAAGGAGAAAATACATTGCTTAGGCTGAATCTAATGAGGAAAGGACTAAATCTGATGACAATAGTCAATTCTAAGTGGGGAGTCATAATCCATCTTTATATCTAAACAACTTATGTGAGAATGTTAGAAAAAATGTAGATTTATCAAGTTTCTCTCACATTGATTTTGAAAATCTTGGAAAAGTTGAGAATAATCAAGTAGAAGAGACAATATATGCCATGAAGGCTACTTTTAAGAAAGCTTTTCTAGAGATTGCCAACTCCATACCTAAAAGCCTATATGAAAGAGTTGAGCAAAAATGGCATTATTGTTTAGATACAAAGAGACAAATTAGGGAGACATCCCTCACCCAAGTTATGCCAAAACTTAGCAAGGCACAAATAGTTAAAGCCATAAAGAAATATGTTGTTAGATTTGTTCCTAAAATATAGGGCATTCAACATATTACAGAACAACATAGAGGATGTTGTCAAGAAGACCACACAAATGTGGAAAATTACATATGGGCTAACCACAGTCAAAGAAGGAGAACAAGAACCTATTGAGGTTAAAGATGATGAAGATGATGACAATAATGAAGGCACAATTGAGGGAGGCACTGATATGAATATAGATAATCAGGCAACAGCTAAGGAAGAGTACCAACAAGAATAGAGTGTACAAGATACACAAATGTCAAATGTTAGCCCTCCATATATAATAAATATAAGCACTAAAAATATCATAGTAAAGCATGTTTCTAATCCCACTATTCAGAACATCAATTCACTAATAGAGGATGACTTGAAAAAGATACTTCATCAATCTATACTATAGCCTAAATTGTGTAACAATCCTGTATTGGTGAGTGTAGATGAACTTCAAAAATTAGTGACTAAAACTAAAAGGGAGGAGGTGAAAACATAAGAATCACCTACAATCACTCCTCAAGTCACTAGTGTACAACCTTCAAAAAATGTATCAGAAGTTATGACAGAAAATTTTGAGACAGTTGGAGAGGATAAAGTGGAAACTCAAGCCACTAATGAGACACAGAATCAAATAGGTCAGATAGATTTGTCTACAACTCTAGCACAATTTCAAGGTGCAATTCAAAGCAATGAGGTAGAAAAGGATAAGCCTAAGAGATTGAGTTGAAACCCAAGCTGAAGGAGCTAGCAACAATTCAAGTACTGGTAACTTTACCAGAATCTAGCACTCCTTCCAGTCACACTCTTTAGAGGCTGAGCACAGATGCAACGCCTTTGCAATTCTCAGTGCAAATTCCAAGTTCATCCAAGGAAAAAGAGGTAATAACCTATGGAGATGTTAGCCTAGATGAAAAAATTATATTGCCCAAGTTTGATCTTGTAGCAATAACAATTGAGCAGATGGGTATACTTCAAGAATCCCTAGCAAGAAAGAAACATCAAGAACTACTCAAAAGGGAGCATAGGTGAAAGCAAGCTTTTCTTGATATCAAATACATCTTCTTGGATGCATTTAGTCTACCTACTCCAAATGAAAAAAATCCACTTATTGAATAATTAACTAACATATTGTAAAAGGTAAGTGATGCAGACCTTGATACTAATGCAAAATTATTAGAATGGTCTGAGAAGTTTCAACATAAAGTAAATGAGAAGATATCCAGTGATATAACACTTACACAAGTTGCATTGGCAACTAAGATAACAAGTGTGAAGCAGGTACTAGAGAACATTTTCTCTCTGTACACCAAACTGTGTAATCCTACACTCTTCATACAAGAAATAAGGAATCACATCCTGACCTTAGAAAATCAAATGCAGTCATCTAGAACTAAATTGCCCATGACTCTAGCTCAAAGTGAGAAATACTTCAAGACCCTATTGCAGACCTAGAATTAGTTAGCAGTACTTACTGTAGATGAAGCCAACATAAGGGCTAAATTGATAAGCACTCAAACTACATTGACACCTCACATGGAGATTTTACACAAGGAGTTAGGCTATGCAGAAACTCTTATGAAGAAAGACCCCAATCTTTCTACATTAGATGGCCTAGTACATCTTATTGTTGAGCTGACCATCCAAATTAAGTCTTTGAAAGTAGCTTGTGACAATTGGGATGTTGCTCTGAAGATTATTCTTGAGGTCCATAAATCTTTTTTGGACAAATACACTATTAGTGTATGACCCATTGACATCAATGTCAAAAAGGGGGAGTAAGAGCATCAGGAAGTAAGAAGAGTGAGAGCATGGGGGAGCAAGCATGGGAGAGCAAGAGTAAAGAGGGAGGAATAGCACAAAAAAGAGTATCAATTGAGGCAAATATACTTAGCAGGAGTAAGATCTTGATACAAAACAAAACAACTCAGGGGGAGTTATGAGATTTTTTTGAGATATATAAGTTGTTGCAAAATTTTGATATTTTGAAATTTTATATAGAAGCCAAATAGTCAATCATGTTATGCTCATAAGAATAAAAGTATTAATACATGACCAAGTGTTTTTGACACTCATGTCAAAGGGGGAGATTTTTGATCTCATATTGGTTTTGATAAGTGAGTGTCTCTACACTTAAGTCATTTACTTAGTTCATTCCAAACAAGTAGTATATGTTGAGCACAACATGTTTAACTTAGAGCATGTCGAGTCAACAGTGAGTGCCGAGTCACTCATGTGCCGAGTCACTCAAGTGTTGAGCAAAAAGTATATGTCAAGTGATTCAAGAGCCAAGCAAGAAATGCATGTTGTGTCATTTAGATGTTGAGTGGCAGTATTGAAGTCAGTATGTGTTGAGCACCAGGGACTTCATATGTCGAGTAACACAATTTTGTCATAGTTGTTTATATTGGTAAAAACTACTATGTAAACTAATTTTTAGCTGAATTATAGACCAAATTACAATACTTTGGTGATAAGGATGAATCTTGAGTTTGAATCCCGATGCATTACATGCATCCAATCAATTAAAATGAAGGTCTAAGTGGCAATATGGGTGAATCATAGCTGTTGATTCATACCTAACCCAAAGTCATCTAGATCTTCTTAAGGAGGACAAACCCTAAACTTTCTATGAGCATAAAAGGAAAGGAATGAATGATCAAGGAGAGTTTTGGATGCACAAACCAGGACATTCATGGTGACCAAGGTATTATGATCTAAATTGCATTGTATAATCAATTGAAGGAGAACAGAGGAAGGAAACAATGAATAGCAGAGAGAGATTTGATCAAGAAGGATCATGTATACATCAGTTTAGAAATGATCTCTCATCAAGCATAAGAGTTCTAACCATAGGATCAATGATGAGACATTCCAACAGGTCAATCAGTTAAATCTCTTAACATAGTAGTCCTAAAAGGCTGTATTGGAATCCTTTAACAAGGTGCTTACTTAATTGTGAGTTGAAGTCCTTTAGCAAGGCACACTTTTAACTGGTCCAATGAGGTTTTGTCCCAAGTTTGAACTATTTTTATATAAAGTGAGTATATTTCCACAATCCACGAGTTAAGCATTATGTTTCTTCTGAATTCAATTGTGTTTACGTCAATATTTCAGATCACACTTTGTGATCCATCAAAAGGACAATAAAGAGCATAGGAGAAAAATGGTTCAATCTACATAAATAACCAACTAAAAAGAGTGAAAAAGGATTGAGGGGAGAGAGGGAGAGGAATCTCTATAGTTGGATACATATTTTTAGTTTTTCTAGTGGACTTTCTATAACTAGAATCATAATTACATGAATTTATTTTCCATCTCTTATTCATCAGAAATGCAGAACATATTGTTGGGTAAGCCATCACTATAAGGTGAATGAAATATTTGCACACTGAGGCCTCGTGTTAAGTTCAAGCATAGATTTTGAAACCTTGCTATTATGTATTATTAAATCATTACTATTATTTATTATTATTTATGGTTTAACACCATTCTTGCCTTTGAGTCATAGACTTTGAGCCATTCAGCCATACATAAAAAAAATTTTAAGTAATTGAAAGCTCTAAAGAAAAGAAAGACAACAATAGCCTTTGGGAGTTTTTTTTGTTTATTTACTCATAATTTACTAGCCAATTTCAAGTCTATGTATTTTGTTGAACTGTGTGTAGGGATCATGATGCAACAAAGAGAGAAACCAAATATATGTACATATATCAAGGTGTTATGTATGCATCTGAATACCCTCAATATATATACATCTATTTCTAATTCTTATGTATCAAATCAAGTTTAGACACTTCAAAAGTGCCCAACAAATGTCCAAACCCTAAATATAATTTATATTTATTAACTTATTGGATTGGAAATATTTTAGAAAGCTTTGCACTTTACCTTAACTTCAAGATATGCTACACGTTTTTATTCTCCAAATATTTAAAATCATTTTTTATAAAGGTAATAATGCATGCATCATGTACACTGATTTTTCTCAAGTAACCATGATATGCAATGAAAAACTACCTCATGCATAACAAATAACTCATTCTATTGAACACAAAATATTTGAAAGCATGATACCAAAAATGTTTGGATGCAGATTGACCACATAGGCTATAATATATGAAAGAATAATGCTACAAGATTTTTAAGAGGAGAGAAGTCCATTCTTAGATTCCCAATAATCTTCATTTAGATCAGATCTATTTGTTGCACTTCTTGGAGACCACATGATTCCATCCAGCAAGCCACTGATTTTATTTTTCTTATCTCCTAATATGGCTAACTTTCTCCACACATCATTTCATCCATCCTGTATACATCATAAACTAATAAATGACTAAATCTCACAACCATAAAGTATTAATAATTTTATAGAATTATTAATATACTTGATAAAAATAATAATAATCTTGAACTAAAGTTCTTGGAGAAAAGAAAAGGGAAAAATGAAAACTAGAAATGTAAGGTCAAGACTCAAAATGCTCAATGTGTGAAAAGACTTCCTCCCTATGCATCACATTTCAAATAAAATGAGGAATTTCAAATTTGACAAAGAATGATTTTAGGTTTTAAATAGAAAAGAATTTTTAAGCAAGCTACATCCAGAGTATGATAATACATTTATTTCAAGCCAACCTCTAAGAATGCTATTACTCCATTGCAACTACAAATCTACTTTAACTAACCAAACCATTCGAGATATTATCCAATTCACAATATATAATTATTTTACAAAATCATTTTTATCAAGAATCACTTTATGTGTACTTTCTTAATATGCAGAAAAGGTAAACAAGAAAATATAATTTCTAAGGTATATGTTCATTTCACAAAAAAAGGTTTCAAAATAGTACAAGAGGTAGGACAATGACATTACAGAACAAATATCACTGACCATAATTAAATGTGATAAAAATCAAGCTTTCAAAACAAATTTAATGTCAATCAAGTAATAAAGATTGTAACAGTATATTCCTAAATATGATTAATACCCTAATAAAAATCTCTCACAACTTAACTCTTTAATGATAGGTAAATCCAAATGAGTAGAGTCCAAGAGGCATGTTGAAACCAAAAATAATTAATCCCCATATCTAGTCTTCTAAGACTGAAAATATTTTTAGGGAAATGGCCCAAAATAATAGGTAAATACCGTATCATTGATCTATTAAAAAGTACTTAAAATTTGAAGGGAAATTGTGTCTCGAGATGAAATAGCTTACTAATTTAGAACTTCATATGAATAATTATGCTCAAGCCTTGCAGATTAACCTTGGTCCACTGGAAATATGTGCATAGGGTGTCACGAATGTTATTGTGGAAACATATTTCAAGATTTTAAAATTTATATTCTTAATCGAATAGAAAATAATAGGCTTCATCTACTAATAAGAGATTCTTGTTGCTTATTTAATCTACCAAGACATTAGTTGTATTTCTTAATGTTAAAAGATTTTAATATTTGGGTGCTCAAATTTAAAGTGGGTGACTAGCTTCCCTACCCATTTACTTTCCCTTCACACCATGGATACAATTAAATAAGGGGCTAGTTTCAATTGTTATGCATCCTTAATGGGTCTATCACATGGCAATTGATAGGAAGAAAAGGATTTGGCAGATCACCTGTCAACTCTGCCCCACATTTTTTATATTAATTATTTGACATGGTAGCACTTATTGTATGTTGTAGATGATGTCAAGCTCACCAAACTTCTATACCCTAACACTACGAAACAATTGCTATCCATTAACAATGTGCACATAAGAAATAACTCCTATCATTCAAGGTTTTGGATCCATAAAGGGACCTACTGAGAATGTGATGAGACAAGTATCATGGTGAAAAGCTATTGATAAGAAGTGAATATGGAAGTATAGCTAAACCCAAAAAATTGAATTATGATTCATGGGTGGTATTAATAGAAACTTTAATTCAATCCCCTATTATTGATGTTGTTTCTAGGCAAAACTTGGCATTGTAAGAATGAATTTGCAGTAGAGAGTCAACTATTAAATATAAAAAAACAAAAATAACTTAACCAAAACTAACCCAACTCATTTTTAGTAACTTTCCTTAACTCCTTGTAGTTGATTCCAATCTGAGGATTGATTATGCAACAAAAGAACACACATATGCACAAGATTCTCAAAATAGTTGTTGTTATAGTAAATTTTTGAACTTCCATTTGTTGCAATCAAAATCTTTTTGAAAAATATGTCGTGTTCCTCAACACGATAATTTTCTATGTAATATAAATGGGATGATGTGCTATTAAGTTTGTATTTTTTCACATGATTTAATTTATATAAATGATGGTAAGTAGTGGTATCGATTACTAATTACTTCATGTAGGTTCACTTGCAAATTTACAATGTTGCTATGTATATGTGACTTGTGAAAAATGCTACACACTAAATCTAATAATGTAGTTATGTAGGTGGTTTGTGTGAGAAGCTACTACATTTGATATAAAAAAGGCTAATTCTTCCTAGTTAAGAAACCATTTTCATTTTAACATAATCTTATGTCTCTATTACATCTTATAGTGAGAGAATTTTTCCTCTCATGGAGACTTGAAAGGGTGAGTGCAATATAAGTCTAGTGTATAGGGGAGCACATATTTATTCATTTTGTGTAGTTGTAGCCATTCTACTTCAATGAAAATACACAGAAGAAAAGGACTTGTATTGAAGGGGACCCATAACATTTTGATGTAGTGTCAAATTGAGATTAATCTTATTTTTAAAAAGTGGATTATGGGATATTTACAACGAGCATGTACTCATCAATGCTATAGCAATTAAGTGAACTTAGTTAGCTTTGAATAATAGTTTCTTTGGCATCCTAACCTGCATCAAGGATAACTTTATAGCTAGAGTCTAAATCAAGGTACAATATTTCTTTTTGTGGGTTTGATAGCAGATACAATAAAAATTTATGTGTTCTAATAAACAAGCTCTAAAATCTTAAGCTTAAGCATATGTATATTTTGCAACACTAGCCTAGCAATCAACTAAACTTGCTAATGCAAAATTGTATATGTGAATGACATCATACCATTGATTTGATAAACTTGTGAATGCCACTCTGAATCAAGAATGCACATGCAGTTGCATTCTATATGCATGGACAATAGGCAAAGCTAAAAAAACCCACCATGTCTACATTTTTTTAATAGGTCCATTAACTTTTTAAAATTATAGACCATCATGAATGTTAGAACTCTAGCTACTATGGATGAGAGAATGTCCTCAACAAGCCAACACATAGAAATTCTTGATTTTCTTGCATGTTGAGACATTACCCTTGGCTATAAGAGCCAAAGTTACAATGTTCATGATGGTCTATAACTTTAAATACCTAATTAAAGACCTCTAACAAAAATGCAAACCTATTGCATTTTTTTAGATCCACCTGATGTCAAATACATATGAATTGAGATTGCATATTGAACTGTGGCCTCCTTCTCCATAGCTTGAAACCAAGAGATTCACATAGTCAGTTGTCATGCAATCATAGGTTAATGTTGAGCTTCACTTGGTTCCAACAATAGTTTAATATACCCTACTAATCAGGGCCAACTACATGAAGTGGAAGCTCAATAACCCTCCTACCCCCCAACATCTAAATTCCTCGTTAAAATCTAAAATTCATTCATTCTATTAATAAAATGTAACATTCATGACCTACCTTAGTAGATTCAACTCTACCCTTGTGCAATTTACTTTTCAAATAGATCACTAAACTTGAGGCAATCCCATAGAAAACCATTCTTTCAAATACTTCATACACTACAAAAAAAAATCATAAATCAATGAGTTTGACTTTTAAAAGTACACATGAATTTTAATAGCAATATCATAATTTGACACAATTCAGAGAATATTGCCTACTTATCATGAATCTATCAATTCAAACTCTACAAAAAAACCTTACAATTAAGTAAACTTGTTAATGCAAAATTGTAGATGTGAATGACATCATACCATTGATTTGTTAAACTTGTGAATGCCACTCTAAATATAGAATGCACATGCAACAGTGTTCTATATGCATGGACAATAGGTAGAGCTAAAAAAACCCACCACATTTACATTCATTTAATAGGTCTATTTATTAGAAATAAGGAATATGAAGAGGGGGTGTGAATCAGTATCCTACAAACTTTTGTTTCCAACTAGATATTATTAATTACTTCATACCATGTATGAGAAAGAAAATAAGTAATGTTGAATAGAAATAATAATCAACTATAAAGAGAACTCATAACACCATATTTTGTTAACTAGGCAAACCCTGGGCAAGGAAAAACCTCAGTGGGGATGATACCCACTAGATAATATACCAATATATATGTTCCTTGTTAGAGTATGGACCTTGTTAGGATTCAATGAGAAAATTCAATATAGAGAGTCTGTATTAGGAGACTTTGAATCCCTGTTAGGAGTTGTAGTATAGTAGATGCAAGAAGAGCTCACTGCCCAAGCATGCACTTCCAATTACAAGAAGAGCTCATTGCCCAAGCAAGTAATTAGTCCTCTGGTATATAGGTGTTGTAACTTCTTTCTTGACTGATCTTTGATCTCAGCTTGATCTCAGATCACATAATCAGGTTCTCAAAACTTTGCATATATTGCTTCACAAATAGTTTGCATATCATTTATCACAATAAAATTTGCACACTTTTTCACATATGAATTTGTAAGATGTCCTTTGCATAAATACCATACCTTTTCAAATTGCTACTAGGTCAGTTAAGACCATAATATACTTTTCCAACTTAGAGTAAACATCTAGGATGTTGGCCCTAGTTGGTCAAGTAATTATTTTGTATACAAAATAATTCCTTTACCTTTAATTTTGTTCTTTTGTTTCACTGGTAAAATGTGAATATCTTTTTTTTGTACAGTCTATACTAATGTTTGAGGTTGTACACATCATTGTCAAAATGTATACTATCTCCATCTAACTTTGTTAGTCATAATATGACGTTAGTAAGAAGTTACATACAAAACAATACACTATTGTAAACCAATTTCCTAATTAGACAATTTTTTGAGTACCAAAATCTAAGTATCTTTATTTTTGAAGCTTTCTACAAGAATGTACATCATGTGTTGCCATAAATGAAAATAATTACATATATTCATTAGTCAATTGTAAACAATCTCCCCCTTTGGCATTGATGGCAATAAAATAGGGAAAATTCAGCCAAGTATCAAAAACTTTTCTAAAACATTACAGTATCAATACATTAATCATCTCTTACAACTTACACATACTCCCCCTTTTGATATGATTTCACACCTTACCTTACTTAAAAAATTTACTTACATTTTCTTATCCATCTTCTTCCCCTTTGATATCAATGACAAAGGTCAAAGTGTCAAAATTGTTCATCTACTATCAATAACTTTGTTCTTCTACCTTAAGCTAATAACATCTTCATGCAATTGTCAAAACTTTCCTTGAGACTATTTAAAAGTTTTACCCATGTATCCTTGGTTGTTTCAACAAAAGTGAGAATTTCACATAGGGGATATAATGAAATATCAACTGCATTGAGATCAAAGTATAAGAAATTTGAATAGGTGTCCTTAGCTTTGACACATTCCTCCAACTGTCTCTCAATAGTTGATATCTTCAGAGAAATAGATGCTCTAAATTCTGATAATCTTTTTTTTTTTAATTATTTCTCAAGTTCGAATTATATGATATCACTGTGAACACTAGCCACTTGTCCTTCAAAGTCATCAACTTTGTTGGAAGGTTGTTGTATCTAGCTTGATAGAGCTTCTAGCTCACTCAACTTTCCTTCAATTTTGTTGTCAAAATCCTTTGTCAACTTATGAGATAAAGTACACTTAATGTACAATACTTTTCCATCTTGTTGACATCTCCAAAGATACAAGTACCAAGACTTAGCAAATCATTCTTGATATTCTGACAAATGGTGCTAATTAGATTAGCATATCATGACAAATTTGGGCCTTGAATTCTACAACATTCAAAAAAATTGTAAATTCCTCATCAAAAGACTTTAATACTACTTGTGCCCTTTTTTTGGGATATGCCTTTGTATTCTTGACTACCAAAGTAATGTGTAATCTATTAGTTACCTCCATCAAATTTATTTGTAAACTCTTTACTTTTTTATTCTTTTCAATCAATTTTGTCAGAGATGAGATCAAGTCAATTTGATCATCATCATCATTGTTAGGCTAGCAAGTGAAAGTGGAGTAGATGAACTAGATGTTTTAGTTTCATCTTCCTTTTGCTTCTTTTCTGCTACCTCCTTAGTTATTCTCTCTTATTTCTCTTTCTCTTTCTCTTTATTTTCTTTTCTTTCCTTCTCTTTCTTTTCTTCCTCCTCTATTATTTTCATCTTTTCTTCCTCTACTCTCCTTTTCATTTCTTCTTCAAGCAATTTATGCTTGCCTTCTTTGATCTTCTTCTTTTCTACCTCTAATTGTCTCTTTTCCTCCTTAATTTGTTTCAACTGATCTTGAATAATCTTAGCCTGAGACTTAGGCTATTCAAAATTTTCAAAAGGGTTAGTGTCATCAATGTTAATAATAATATTGGTCTGGTCAATCTACATAGTGTCACCACTTACTGACACTTTTAAAGTTTTAGGTGTTGGTGTAGGTGTTGCCTTTGACTCTTTCATCATCTAACTAATAGCTAAAACTGTTTCACTCCTTATTTTATCCTTCTCACCCACCATAAATAGAAATGGTCTCACCTTGTTCCTCAAGTAGGGTGCTAGATTATTCAACAAATTCTTGACTTCTTCCTCATCATTTTTCTTGCATATGGTCCTTAACATAGACTTTCAAAGTTCCATATCCTCTTCCTAAGTTGGTGCTTTCTTCTCTATAAGTCTTTCATAGGCTTTCTGATTTATTATACCTTCAATATCGTTAAATTTCAGATTGTAAACAATCATATATCTCATAGTAGAAATATCAATATGATCTTTCTCAATATCATTATATAAATCATAGAAATTTTCCATCTGAACAAAGTTCCTTTAATTTGCAATGGATGAGTTGATCTTCATAATCTTTGGCTTCCAAGGTTGCCTTAACTTTTCCTGCTATCTATTTAGAAATAGTAACTTTCTCTACCTATTTTACTTCTTCTTCTTCTTCTTCTTTGTTGGATTCCACAATTGTCAATAATGACTTTTGTCTTTTTCCTGGTCAATTAGCCTATTGCTTGAATCATTTAGTCTTGGTAGTCATAGCTTCTAATCTTTCTGATTTTCTCTTTGGCTCACATGGTTGTTCAGTTGATACTGTAGCATATTGAATGCTTTGTTCTGAAGGAGTTTTTGCAATTGACACACCAGATGGTTGCCCAATTGATAGTGGTTACACATACATTATTCCTTGTTTCATTATCTACCTAATTGCTTGTGACTCATTTTATTTCATACAAGCCTCAGTTAAAGATTTCTTCATTATTGTCTCAATCTTTTTGTGAGATTCTTTCTCGAAGGATGCTTGATAAGCTGATTGGGTAATCTCTTCATATGTCCCAAATCTATACTTAGCTTAGTCCTTCTTGGAGTTCAACAATAGATTAATATATGCAATTGCTACATCATCACTTGATTCATAACCTAAGGGATCAAGAAATGTTTCCTAAGGTTCTACTACTTGAATATGAGTTAAATATGTATCAACCATAACACATATATCATTTTTTAATCTTTCTACAATTGCAAGTGTAATTCTAAACCTTTGTTTCATCCCATTCTTAAATGTTTTCATGATCAAATTTCTACTATTCAAGATTTTGTCTGTTGGATGTCTTCTACATACATCTATAGTCTTTTCCATGGTACATCTCTCACTACTCATAATCTTTATAACTGCTAAGTACGGAAATCTCTTTAGTAAATGAAAGAATATATTATTGATCAATGACGGAAATCTAAACATGCCATTTTTGGTCCTCTTGATTTTTTCTAAGTTTTCAAGGAGTTGTGCTCTCAAAATTTCACTTAGGTTAACTTTTCCTTTCTCAACACAAATCTTATAAGTTGCATAGATGAATCCTGGTGATAATTCATCAATCTTAGAACTTGCACAAATAGAATAGGCAATGATTCTACTTAGACATATTACATCATCTTGTTTAATGGTGTTGATCACCATGGCCTTCCCATTATAAACTACTTTAGTATAGCTCTCAACCTTATTCTTAACTAGTTTCTCACCTATAGGTACATTGCCTTGTTTGCTAAGACCAGTTACCTCGTGAATAAGGTTGCCTGAAATGTCAACTACATTGTCTTCCATCCACAATTTTTCAACATGAATTCTACTTTGTATGATCTAAGTCCATTCTTTGGTGTCCAATTCTTGGTAGAAGTGATATTTGAGTAGGTCTAGTTCTTTCAAATGTTCAAATCTAGGCTTTACCGGCATATCATAGTTAAAGACAATTTCCATATATTTGTTCATATACTCACTCCCAATAGTTTCAAACTTGCTACTAAGATAACTTCCTACATCTTCCAAATAAATTACATTGTTTAGAGTAATAGATAATGTTGAATTAAGGTTTCCTTCTATGGGTTTCATAGAAACAATCTTCAATTTTAGTCTCTCCTAATTCTCAACATTATGAACCACTGACATATCCATGATTTTATCAAATATAACCTTTATCAAAGAAATTCTACAGAGAAATGATAAACTACCTCTTTCTGAAATAGGGTTTAGTTTGAAATCTTCTTGTCAAGTCGCTTCTGAGTGCTTTGTGCTTCTGATGTGATTGCAATGAAGTGGTAATCAAGTTTGTACGCCATCTTATTCATTCAATTTGAACTTGCATCAATTGTGTACTTTATAAACATAAAAAAGTTGTCAATTACATTCTGAAATCAAATATCTACTCAAAATCTTTGTTCAATCTTCAAATGCTATCTGAGGTTTACCATAGCTTCCTTGCATCATGACAATGTTCCAAGGAACTTTGCTCCACAAAATTCATTGTAAAAACATAGTTTTCATCTTTATCTATAGAATTAACTCTCTCTATTATAATAGTAACTCTTAATTCCTTTGTAACAAGTTTTGATAAGCTCCAAATTGCAAGTGAGTTAGCTACTATCTAAACTTATCTTGATATATCTTTTCTCAACTTTGCCACCCATAGTTCAATTTTTAAATGAAGTTTCAAATTCTAGCATTGTGAACAAGATTAATTCAACTTGGTTGAATCAAACTTGATTATTGACTTCAATATTCCTATCTCTACATCATCTTACTTTTGTTTAGAAATATTCAATCCCTTCACAAAAGCCTCAATAAGTTATTCTCAAAGTTCACTAACTACATTTGTTTGTTCCTTATTGTCTTTCTTAGTTCCAGAGTTACTCTCATGATTCCTTCTATCATTTCTGACATTTCTTCCATTGTTCCTTTTGTTTCTAAATTTTTTTCCATTGTACCTTCTATCTCTAAAGTTTTTGTCCATTCTACAATACTTTTTTATATGTCCAAAGTTGTATAACTGACATGCTAGGTTCTGCTTCTAGGATTCTGATGATCAATAGGTGCATGACAATTCTGGGCTATGTCCAAAGTTGTTACACTTATAACACATGATCTACCTTCTTTCTTCATAAGGTCTTCCTCCTCTTGATGTCCTCTCATTAGATCTTCTATCTGCAGGATTAGTATTTCCAAATATTCTACTATTCCTTCTATCATTATCATATTTAAGTTTCCTACAATCAATTGCTTTATGACCCATACCATGACAATTATGAAAATAAAAATCCGTAACATGATTAAATGACTTATTTTTACAATCTCTTTTCATATGACCTATTTCATTACATGAAAAACACTTACCTCTAAATTCATACCTACTTCCCTTAGGAGATTCCACTTGCTTAGGTTCATCCAATTTCACAGTTTCCTTGTCTTGTCCAAATTTAGGTTTGTCAGAAGATTGACCGGATTCAATCTTATCATTAGACTTATCTTTTCTTTCAAATCTAATCTATTTTTAGGTTTCTTTGCAGACATGTTAAATAGATAACCAAGACCAGTCTTGTCATATGTAGGTCTTTGTATTGACATTGAATCATCAATATTTTCTCTACTAGAATAAAGCTTTTCAAGTTGTTACTTGCATTGAGTTAGTTCACTTTTCACAATAGTGTTGTACTTATGAAGTTCTGCATGATCTTCTTTCAATGTTTCAAATTCAGATGTCTTTTTTGCCAGACTCACTCTAAGATCTGTATTTTTAGTCTTCAAATCAAATTCAATTTTTCTAGAATCATTCTTCAAGGTCAACTTTAGATTTGTAATCTTCAATTCATGCTTCAAGATCTTGTACTCTGTCTTCAGTTTTGAGTAATCATCATCACTAGTTTCAGATTCAGTAGATTCAGGCTTAGATTTGAGATGTTCAATCTTGTCTTTCAATTGTCCAATCTATACTTTGGAGTCTTCATATCTATTTTTTAGCTTATCTCTGTCTTTAGTAAGGAGATCAATTTGTTCAAGTACCTCTTCAAGGTTCTTCATCAACTTTTCCATATCCATAGGGATCTTACTCAAGTTGTTAAGCCTCTTCTGAGTAACTCTGCTCTGATACTAATTGTTAGAAATAGGGAATACTAAGAGGGGGGTGAATTAGTATTCTAGAAACTTGTGTTGCAACTATATATTATTAATTACTTTGTACCATGCATAAGAAAGAAAAAAAGTAATGTTGAATAGAAATAATAACCAAGCATAAAGAGAACTCATAACACCATATATTATTAACTAGGAAAACCCTGGCCAAGGGGAAAATCTGATGGGAATGATACCCACTAGATAATATACTGATATATATGTTCCTTGTTAGAGGATGGGCCCTATTAGGAGTCAATGAGAAAATTCAATATAGAGAGTCCTTGTTAGGAGACTTTGAATCTATGTTAGGAGATTCCAACCCTATTAGGAGTTGTAGTACAATAGATGCAAGAAGAGCTCACTGCCCAAACATGCACTTCCAATTAGAAGAAGAGCTCACTACCCAAACAAGTAATTAGTCCTCTAGTATATAGATGTTGTAACTTCTTTAACTCGATCTCGGATCACAAAATCAGGTTCTCAAAACTTCGCATATATATCGCTTCACAAAAACTTTGTATATCATTTATCACAATTTATCACAATACAATTTTTCATAAATTGTTGCTAGGTTGGCTAATACCATAATATACTTTTTCAACTTAGATTAAACATCTAGGATGTTGGCCTTAATTGGTCAAGTAATTATTTTGTAAACAAAATAATTCCTTTACCTTTAATTCTGTTGTTATATTTCACTAGTAAATTGTGAATATCTCTTTTCTGTATAGTCCATACTAATATTTGAGGTTTTACACATCATTATCAACATGTATACTATCTCCATCTAACTTCACTAGTCATAATATGACGTCAGTAACAAGTTACATACAAAACAATACACTGTTGTAAACTAATTTCATACTTCGACAATTTTTTGAGTACCAAAAGCTAATTATCTTTATTTCTGAAGTTAGACAATTTTTTAAGTACCAGAAGCTAAGTCTCTTTATTTTTGAAGTTTTTTACAAGCATGTACGTCAAGTGTTGCCATAAATGACAACAATTACATATCTTCATTAGCCAATTGTCAACACTATTATGTTTTTAAAATTATAGGCCATCATAAATGTTAGAACTCTAGTTGCTATGGATGAGAGAATGTCCTCAGCAAGTCAACACTGCAAGGTCCCTCCTCATATGTAATTATCAAATATGAATTCTTTGTTAAAACTATTATAGGAGATTGAAATGGATATGAAGTAATGTTTTATGTTGTGAATACCATAATGAAAATCAGGATCAGTTGATACATCCATGTTTTTTATACTCAGTGATTTGAGAGTTGCCACGTTATCTCGACTATTTAAACTTTAAAATTTCACTAACGATGATACAAGGCATTTTCACCCAATGATGATGATGTTGATTATGGTACCTCCATAATTAGGTTATACGCATTCAGATAATTCAATATTCCTTAATTGGTGATGTTTATGATGTTTAGGTATATGCATGTCTAATGATGATTATTCTAGTATTTTAATCTAAATTATTGAATAAAGTTATGTTATATTGATAATGTAATTATTGATGACTAAATGTGTGTGTCAAAATTAGAAAAGGTTATTTAAATGAAAGAATAATATTTTGATTTATGCGACTACCCAAATAAGTTTTAAATATATATGCATGTGATTTTCTAGAGCTACTGATGTGTGAAATGAGTGTGCAAGATTTATTAGTCAGGAAATCTAATGGAGAATCGAAACTAAACCCTATGTACCATTTGTGAAAACTAGGGTTGAGTCTAATAAAAGATGCAAACCCTATTGTTCATATTTTATTTGTATCGTGAATTGAATGAATGTATCATTTTGTAAGCATTAAGTGTTAAATATTTTGTAACAATGATTTTATAGTGTCGTTTGACACTCGTGACTCTTATATGCATATCAGCATGATAATTTGGGTTAACCAAGTAACTTAAAGATCTAAGTTGGACTAGGTTAGTTACCTTTTGGCTAATCAGTTAGTAATCAGGATTAATTACCCTAATCAAGATTAGTGATTAATTTGCATTTTTTAGGGTTGTTAGAAAGTCCAAATTTTCAAGCTTTTTTATAGGTCCCTAAATAGTCCTAGAGGCCAAAAATCATGAAAACTAAATGCCTAAGGGGTATAGGTATGGGTTGGGACCATTTTCCACCCCTCTAGCCCCTTTTGTTGACTTTAAATATTTCATTTTTGCTTTATTGCAAAAAGTTGAATGTTTCACCATGAGTTGGATACGTTAAACTCCACCTTAAGGTTAGCCTTATGACAAGTTGAGCTAGAAGACTCTAGAACCTTTAAGGCAAGTGGGGGAGTTATTGCATTTTGGAGGTGGTTGAGTTAATATCCTATTTAGAGGCAAATTTGAGAGAGAAAAAGTGTTCACCCAACCTCTAGTTTTAGAGAGCAATTTAAGATTGAAGGAGGAGGAGAAGAAAGGGAAGCTCATCTCAAATTGTTCAGTTGCCATAACCTTATTGTGAAAGTAAGAATCTCTCAAGTTCATTTTGTTCATGTTGTATTTCACACTTATGCAGTTTTCTTGCATATGTATGTTTGTGTGTTTGATGAATATGTTTGGGAGGGATTGAAATGGGTTTTTCTTAAATGCTTTTCCTTAATATTTTGCTTTGATTTTTTAAGGGATTGTATGAGTTGTATTGGCATTACTCACCCTTGGATAGGGCAGAAGTGGCCATGTACGGGAGGAGATCTTTAGTTGGACTCCAACAGTGCAGAGTCTCTCCTTAGGATGAGGCGAGGGAGAGAGTAGGGTGTTATGGGCCCCTACTCATCAGCACAAACCATGTTTTGAGTTTTGAAATTTAAGAAATGGAAGAATGGAAGTTCTTGTAATTATAGCCCCGAAAGGGCACCTGTTATGGTGTTGTGGCCGACATCTCCTATTAGAAAAATCCACCTTCTCCCTAGTTTGGTTCAATGATGAACCTGTTGTACATACCTGGATGGGAGTGAATGTTTGAAATTATCTTCATGTTAAGATCGGTTATCTCCTGGTCAGTTTTCATTCTCTCCATGATCATCTTGATGTGTTGCAGACTTCGTAATGGTTTCCTTGTTGTGAAGCCAAGAAGGAAATTTATAAATGTTATAGAAATTTAAATATGTTGAGAGATTTCTCCTTGAGATAGTAATCCTGTGAAAAAAAAAGTTATTTTTTTAAACTTATTGTGGAAATGGCTATGACATCGGGCTTTCTTCCTGATTTTTTCCTGATGGAGCCTTTGAATCAGGTTGTTAGATAAATAAATAAAGGATAGTTCCTTGCATAAGAGAAGTTTCATTGTATTATTAAATGTGTTTCAATAAGTTCTTCCATTGTAATTTGGATCTCTCATTGAAAATGAAACACATGATTGTTAAATGCTTCTTTATATTATAGTGAAAAGTTTATTCTCTTATATTAAAAAAATAAAAAAACAATGATAGGTATAAATTATGCAATTTGAATTCAAATTATGTCAAGTAAAATTAAAATTACATGAATGAAATCTCATCTTGCATTTTTGTATTTGATTGGAAAGGAAAATAATCATACACTATTGTATTAACAAGATATTTAAACTCTATGTTATAATTCAACTTAGAAAAATATATATATATATACCTTTGATTAACTAAACAAACTTGAAAATCTACACTTAGAAAAAAAAAAAGACTTTAACAAAAAAAAAAAAAAAAATTATCATACTAGAGCAAATATGCTCTTTGCCCTTTGTATGGGGGAAATTTAATTCCCTTGGACAGAGCATATTCTCTAAAAGATTCTATTTGAAAATCATATTAACTATTTAATAGTTTAGTTATAAATTTATGTGTGTGTGTGTGTGTGTGTGTGTGTGTGTGTGTCCCCACTTAGACAAAATAAGTCCACCTTTAGAAGTCTTTTCAAGAAAGGAAAATATATATATGCTTTCAAAAGAGAAGAAAAAAAAAGTTTCAAAGAAAATCTTTCCAATGAGCACCTATAGGATGCTGGAAAATACATGGAGAAATGATAAAATTCAAAAAAAATATAACAATAGTTATTATATTCTATTCTAATCCAAATATATTCTAAAACATAATAAGTAAGTCTTAAAATAATATCTAAACTAATATCTATTCTATCCTAAGCTACCAACTAAACTTTTTACCATAACTACCTATTCCCCCTAATATCTCATCTACCCACCCCACATGAAACATAGCCTATTACCTAGGCATGGAAAGCGGAAAAGATGCCCTATCACATCATAGTTGATGTCATTCCCCATTTTGGGTGTTTGGAGGTATGAAATAAAGTCAAAAATTTAAAAAAATTAAAGTTAGTTTGTATTTTGTATGTTAGATTTTAATTAGAGTTAGTGTAATTTAATTTTAATTTAAATGATTTAATAAATTTAAAAAGTTGATTTAATGTTAGTAATTATGTGGTTTAAGTTTATGTTAGTTAAGGTTAGTATAGTTAATTATTATTTATGCTTTAATAAGTTAGTTTTAGTAAAATAGTTATGAGAGTTAGATGTTTAAATTGTTATGCTATTTTAATTTATAGTGATAATTTTAGTAATTAGTATTTTAGGATTAGTTATTTAATTTTTTTAATTATTTTAATAAATTTAAAAGTATTAGAAATAGTATGTTTAATAATTAGATAAACGTAAAGTTAGTAAATATTAATTAGGTAATGTTAATCGTTAGATGTGTAAGTTAGATTTATTACTTTGTTTTAATATTTTAAGTTTTAATGTTACAGTTTGGTGTTAGAATATTTTAAGTGTTAAGTAATTTAATTAGTATGTAAGTAAATTTGAAGTAAACAAAAATTAGTTATTATTTTGTTTAAATGAGATAGTTTTATTTTAATTATTTTAAATTAGTATAGTTAAAGTTAGTGAATAGTAAGTGAGGTTAGACATAAATAAAAACAAAAAATATAGATAGTTATTAGTTTCATTATATTTTAAAATTTTATATTTATATTTGTAATGTGAATTAGTTGTTAAGGTTTAGATGTTAGATTTTAAATAAGTTTATTTTTTTGATAAGTGTTAGTGTTTTAAGATGTTCTTAGTTAGTAATTATTTAACAAATATTATTATTTCAAATTAGATTAAATTGTTTTTAAATCAACTTATCAATGGAAGATTTATTTATATAATCAATTGTTAGTTAGAAATTAGATATGTTGCTTTTAGATTATATTTATTTTTAAGAAAATTATTTTTTGGTAATGATGTTTCATTCTTGAATATTTAAGTATTAATTAAGAAAATAAAAATGGAAGACTCAGTAAAGGGAATAATGTAATATATTAAATGTTGAAATCAAATTAATAACAAATGTGTTAATATAACGAGTAAATTTCTACACAATGGTTATAAGCTGAAATATTCTCTACTAATCAAGGCCAACCACGTGAAGGTAGAAGCTCATTTGACCCTACCCTCCCCTCCACCCCAACATCCAAATTCCTGGTTAACATCTAAAATTTATTCATTCTATTAATAAAATGTAATATTCATGAATTATCATATGATAACATTCATTAACGCATAAGTTTCATTAGAACATTCACAATAACATTAAAACATAAGATTCATTAGAATATTCACATGAACATTCAATAGAACAAAGAATAAAACATATAGACATAAACATCAATCATTATCAAATAAGTTACATGAGTTAACATGAAGCATTTCTTTTCTTTTTTCTTCTTTTCTTTTTGTCCTTCCTATATTGTTACAGAGGCATATCCATGTCATCGTCCATATTTCTTCTCACCTATGGACATGATCGCGTTGTCCTTTGCAAAGATGGGTCCTCTACAATAACAAATAAAAGGGTTAAATTAAAAAAATTTGAAACTTTAAAGATTTTAAAGAACATTGTAATGCTCTTTACCTTTTCCAACCACATCATCTCGCCCACTGGCTTAGACCTTGACACACTCATCAGGAACAACCTCTGCATCCCCTACAACTACAATGCAAGATGTTTTCTTAATCCTAACACATATTATAGTTAAATTTATATTACTACACCAAATTCAATTTAAAATGTTTACTTGTATTAATAATTCAGAAATAAAAATCAAATAGAAAATATATACCTTCAATACTATGATCCACATTCGAATCGATGCCTCCATGGTGCTCAGCTGGTGTATTAGGATTGGCAAGATGCAATCCAATGTCAATAATTAGTGCACTTATAAACAATATATACATATAAATACGTGACAAATATTGAGAAATGTTAATCATTCATTTTAATCATATAAATATATTACTTTAAAATATTAAACAAATATGTAGTCATTGTTTCCTTACTTAAAATAAATTTAGAACAACTTATATTTTTGGAACTTAAAACCAAATATAGTATTTGCTATAGTATTCAATTTGAAATAAAAATCAATTGACTTATTTACCTCATTGATAGATCCAATAGAAGAACTTTGCACGCTCATTCCTTAGAGTCATTCAGCCATGGTTGTATAGCCTCGTCTATAGATTGATTTCTTGTCCTCTTCAGAAGTTGTTTTTTAAAACTCAATGGCCTACAATTTTTCTTGGTATGATGAATTTTTTTTTTGTAATTAGTTTTATCGAAGACCAAAATCTTTACAATTTATAAATATTTGTATATAATTTTTCAGTTACTTATACTTACAATTCATGCAACAAGATTTGAATATCCACTTGAGTCAAGCTTGCGTTGCTCGTGCTTCTATTTTCTTGCTTTGGTTGCCTTTGATGTGTCAAGAAACCTGCGTGAAGTTTGAAATATGTTAGATCACATAAGTAATAAGAGTAATTATTACATCATTTCATTCTTAATATTATGACATACCTTCTTTCCTTAGGTGGTACCATTTGTCCACCATCTCTTATTTTTTTCTTAGTGCCATCCTTCTTAAGACTCTCCCACTCAATAATAGGAATATAGGGGGGCCACTCATAACAAGGGTTGTTTTTTATTTGGGTCATGTAGTTGTACCTAATATCTTCAAAGCTTGGCCCGCTTGCTTAAGGAGCCTAAGTCTTTGAAAGACATTGGGTCCAAATCTATTGTCATGGCATCAATGAGTTTATCCTTTAACTCTTTAGTTTGCAAATTCCACCTTTTAAGAAAAGAAAAAAATGTTAGATTCGTAAATGTATTGAAGCTACCTTTTAATTTACTTGAAGAGACTGATCAAAGGAAACATGAACTAGCAATGAAATCAAAATATGATACCCTATGTGTATGGTCAGGCCAAATATATGCAAAAATTAATCATTAAGTTTTTCATAAAATAGATTATTCCCTGCAAAATAATAATGGGATTGGTAGTTATTGCAATGGACTGCACAGGAGATTAGTGCATTTGATTGTGAGTATAAGATTGTATAGTAACATAAAGGATCAATCTTTTAAAGTAATTGGAAGTTGGGCTACTCTCAAGGGAAGACCATCTTCATTGCTCACAAGAAATTGATCACAATTCTTTAGTGTTATCGTACATCTAACATGGGTACACCCAGGAATGTCCTCATCACCTCTTGCATAAAATGAATGCAATATTACAAAAATCCCATTAAGAAATCATAGTTCAAGTGAAATAAATGCATGAAAAATGAGAGAGAAAAAGAGGAATCTTTTTACTAATAAGCATTTCCACCACATCTGTGGCTATGCTACGTGTTGTCGAACTTGCAATCAGCATTACCTCTTTGGTTTTGCTCCTTGTAGTAGGCAGTGTAGTGAACATAGGATCAATGGTAGGAGCTGAAAATGAGAGAACAATAAAACAAAATTGTTAGAGCTATTAAAAAAATTGTTCAAGCAAAACACAAGTGTAGGAAAGAACATGTGATGTACTTGAACCACCTAGAGTATCATCCTCTAGTGCATCACCCTTGTACCTCCTCAGCATCCTCTATAAAAATAACACATATGCATTTTATTTAATGACATAAATAAAAAGTATACTATAAAAATCATTATTGAACTTTTATTATAATTAAAAACTACATTAATACTTACTGTATATGTCTCAACTAGGTGCATCAACTCATCCTCTATCTGTTGTATTTCAGAAGTCTGAGGTCAAGCTGATGCCAATTGCTTTAACCTTCTTGCTAAATCACGAAGCACCTTTTGCACTACAGCCACAAGATCAATAGCTAACACAAAATCAATAATGAATTCATCATGCTCATCATGTGGCTCCTCATGGACTACTTTGTCTTTTCTCTTTTCCTGATCAACACTCATTTGCAAGAACAATATTATTAGCGCTATATTTAAAATCAATCCAAAATAGTAGTGAAGTATAAAAAATAATAAAAAATATACTTCAACATATTTCTTGTATCTAATTTTTACATCAACAATGAGTTTTACTTGTTAAGAAGAAGAAGCCTTGAGAGAACCATAGACAAGATGTGTATCCTATGGTTGTTGATCCATATTGTAGCCCTATATTTCAGAAAAAATCATTGAGACATGTTAAAACACATGTTATTATTCTAAGTCAGAAAAAATATATATAAAAAATTAATAGTGTGTTAGATTCATTGACTGGAGTTGATTTTAAATGTGTATAGTACGTATCACCTTGCCCATGATAGTGGCTTTATTTGTATCTATACGATTCAAATTGTAACCAATAATAAGCTCTTTGCCTCCATGTATTGATTTTGTAGCACATACAAATACACAATTTCCCTCACACGCCTCAAATATGCAATTGGGTCACTTCTTAGTTAATGCAAGTCGTGTACTATTTATAAAATGTGAAATATTTCCTGATGCTTTTGGCCTTCTGTCAATGTATATAGCTATTGTTTTACTTTGTTCACTAACATTTTGTTGTATATAATTTTCATGAGTGCATACCTACACATACTTTTTTTATCTAACAAAATGCATCCAACCACTATAATCATAGCAAAGACTGGCATACTCCATCAACTCAACTACCTTTTTGTAAGAGACCTTTATTCCATCCATGGAAGATAGGAACAAACCATGTAATGAGGATGGTGTTATATGACACATCCTATCTCCAACACAAAAATTAGGATTTATTAGAGGAAGTTCATTAGGGACCCATTGTTTATGTAGATATTATACCTAAAGGGCACATCAAACTCACCTTCACTCTCATCATCATAAGAACATGATCCCCTTGGGAAAGAAAAAAAATTATGCACTTATAGAATTTATTTATGATATTTTGACCTTGAGTCGATCTCCTTGATTTAGACATACTGAATGTCTCACTTTCTTCTTCCATTCATACATTTCCCTCACTCGAGAAAGAAAACTGTGAAAAATACCTAATGGTAAATTACATTAATCTTTATGGGGTGTATTGACTTATACCTAATGATCCATGAGACTATGTGGGATGATCATGAAAGGGCTTCGGGTTTCTACATATGTAAATCAATTTTATTATGTTAGCTAAAAGATTCATTATACATATACTCAAAATTAGATCAAATATTATCATCACATGTGAATTATAAATAGTAAAAGGTACATGACAAGTTAATCAAATTATCATTGATCTATCAAGAACTCAATATTGAATAGCATAGGCATTGATCACATAACTATACATCACCACCACTATTGTGTCATCATTATCATCATCATCATCAGCATCATCGTCGTCGTCATCATCATCATCATCATCATTGTAATTAGTATAAGCATCATCATCATGATCAGTAGAAGCATCATTTTCATTAGGAGCATCATTGACTAACTCTCAATCATGATCCACTTCTTCCTCTTCCTCAGTATCTTCTTCCATCACATTATAATTTATCGACCTTCCTCTTGGATCCTGTCTAACAACAAATGACCAACCTAGCTTATGTGAAACCTCTGAGTAAAATACCTTCTCACATTGGCTTGGAAGAACATAGGACTCATCTCCAACTGGCTCAAACAACCTTGTGTTAATCATTGGAAATTCATTCTCATGCTCAATAAGAGTTCTATCAGGATCATTTTGATTGAGTCGTAGTCTATACCATTTGACAACAAAGATAAATAATTTGAAGGAATTAAAGTCACATTCAATTATATCAACCAAAATGTCATAGTATCAATTTCGAGAATCTTGAAGATGTAAGTCATTTCAAGATGAAATATTGGTCACCTAGAAGACTATACTTATCCCAGAATCACAGGTTCTCTTTTTGTCATATATTTGATGCTAAATTTATAATCATTGCATAACATAGCCTTGTGGTTTTTCACCTACAATAATTTCAAACATGTATAAAATATTTCATCACAAGTTCAAAATCATATTGAGTAATGTACACCATCATCTAGTATACCATATGTTACATTCCAATTTCAAATGCTCCTTTTTAATGTTCATTACAATTTTAATTTCATTGAGGATGATGAAACATAACGGGAATGGTATGTTACATCCCAATTTTCAACCCAATTAAAAGTATTCGTATAGTTGTTGAAATTCACATGAAGTCAGTTGACAATTAAATTTATTATAATCCTGTGAAATGTTAAGATAGTTAGTTGTTATAATTTCATACGAAGATAACATACTAGTTGATTAGTTATCATGAATTCTATGGAATTTAAAAGGTGGTTAGCCCTTATGATTAATTATGATTAATAACTTGTTATGGTAATATGATCTAACTGCGAAGAATTTCCTTGTAAGGAGCACGTCAAAGGGGTAAAAGCATTTTCAAAAAATAATTGGGCACAGGAGCATCACCATCACTAGGAAAATGGGTATGAATCATGAATCACTATGGTTGAGGATGTACTGACTACATAATAGGATACACACATTAGATACACATGAGCTATTAAGTAAACGTTTAAAATATTAACTTAGTTAATGCATACCTCAAATGGCTTTTGGTTGACTTTTCCATCACATCATTATAATACATATTTATGTACTTACACATAGATATAAGTTAAAGGTGTCCTCATAATATTATTTTTATACAAGATTTTATCTATTTAATAAGTACATTTAAATGCATGTACAAGAAGATAAAATAAATCTTCCAAGATGAGACATGTATTTAGATATACATATTTAACAGGTACAACCTTGAATAAACATTCATATGTAACATATTAAAAAAAAATATTTACGTGCAAGTAAATAGATATGTTTATATTATTCTTTTTATTTGTAACCTTTCAAATTCTTTTTCTTATTTATTCAATTCTTTGCTTGAAACCGAAATGCACTTTTGGCATAATATATTGGCATTCAAGAGCCAAGTCTCTTCTTTATAAGTTACGGCTTCTTGGAAGCCAAGGAGACTTTGAAAAATTCTTATATTATGAAGCTGAGAAAGAGACCATGAACATATACATATCACATGAATTCTTTTTATTAAACTCGACTTTCTTTCCATGCCATTTGAGTTCTTCTTTTTGGCACTCATCTTCTTTCTATACAGCAGATACCTTTGTAGATATCGTATGATATCCCTACAATTTACCATTGTCAATCATTGCATATTCCTTCCATGATTTTCCATTGATAATTTACTGAAGACATGACTACTAATCACACTAGAATTTTCACTTCTTTCATGAAGGATGGGGCTAATTGATAGCATCTAGCAAGACACCATTCTATTTCCAGATTTAACCAAGTTATGTGGTTTTCATATTTTAAGCATTGCAACATATTTTATTATTAGATAGTTGCATTCCAATTCACTATAGAAATAAGATACAATCTTGTATCATGATACAAATAATCTTGCTTAATATCCTCAGTTAGGCATTCTCTAAGATAGATTTGTTTATGATAAATAAAAAGCCAAGTATCCATGACATGCTATCATATTTCATCGTGCCACTAAAAGTTAGAATCAAATGATGTTTATCCTACAAGTCTTAAAGATTACACTTCTCATATCATAGATTTTGATAAGCTGGAAACATATAATATTCATATATTAGTTGAAGATGAACGGATAGAGTCAATTTCTCCAAGACTCTAGCACCTTGAATTCATCGGCTATACAACCATGGAAAATGTGAAGAGGTGAGATGGAATCTGCAATAACATGAAATGAAATCAGATGTGACATAACAATGTTTATCATTTTTAAAAGGGATCATTTAATATCTCATGCATGATCATGTTTATTATTTTCTCTTATTTTCAAGTCGAGTGGTGTGATTTGATATCAGGATGCTCAGTGGCTAACAAGGTGTTCTATGTATGTTCTAGGTATGGAGGGCCTTTCTAGTTAAAGAAAGTGTGGGGATAAGTTTAAGGTCCATGGTTAGGTGGTTAAGCCCCTGACAATGTTTCCCCTCTCTATGAAGGATGGGACTGATTGATAGTGTCCAACAAGACACCATTCTATTTCCAGATTTTACCAAGTTATGTGGTGTTCATATTCCAAGCATTGCAATATGTTTTATTATCAGATATTGTTGCATTCCAATTTATTATAGCAGTAAGATACATTATTTTATTATTATGCAAATCATCTTGCTTAATATCATTAGTTAGACCTTCTCTAAGATAGAATTGTTTATGATAAATAAAAATCCAAGTATCCATGACATGTTACTGTATTTCATTTGTGCCATTGAAAATTGGAATTAAATGATATTTATTCTACAATTCTTAAAGATTATATTTATTAAATCATAGATTGTGATATGCTAGAAATATATAATATTCATATATCAGTTGAAGGTCAACAGAAAAAGTTGATTGCTCTGAGATTCTAGCACCTAGGACTCATCGGCTATACAACCATGGAAAAAGTGAAGAGGTGAGATGGAATCTATAATAACATGAAATAGAATTAAATGTGACATAACAATGAATATCATTTTAAAAATTAAGCATTTAATAGCTCATGCATGATCATGTTTATTGTTTTCTCCTGTTGTGAAGTCGAGTGGTGTGATTTGATATCAGGATGCTCAGCTACTGACAAGGTGTTCCATGTCTATTCTAGATAGGGAGGTCCTTTCTAGTTAAACAAAGTGTGGGGATAAGTTTAAGGTTCATGGTTGGGTGCTTAAGCCCTTGACAATGTTTCCCCTCTCCATGAGATGTCAGTGCATGCATCAAATAAAGATAAGTTGAGCATTCAAACATTTATTACTAATAGGTATTTTTACTTTTATGATATTTATACAAGTAAAAGATATGATGGATTAATTTACATCATTGAATTCAGTTATTCCCTTGATGAAAGCAACTTTTCTTGTCAATGTATTTGGTAACCATTTAGGTGGGTTGACCTTCCAACTGAATTATGGAATATATCTATTGGATTGTTATTTCATTCTTTCATTTATAAGAATAATGATTATGAGCATATCTTCTAATCTTATGTTATTGCCACAGTTAGCTATAGGAAGAAAATAAATGAAATAGAGGTATCTGATGTGCCAAATGATACAATAGTATTTGATGCCCTAAGTGATACAGTAGTATCTAACACCCTAAATGATATAGTGGTATCTAATGCCCTAAATGATCTAATGGTTATTAATGCCCTAATTGATACAATGGTATCTTATGCCCTAAATGATCTAATAGTAATTGATGCCCTAATTGATACAGTGTTATGTGATACCCTAATTGATATAGTGGTATTTGATGGTAATTTTCATTTGATCCTAAGTCATATTTGTAGACTAACCCGGGTGTTTGTAGAAGCATCCTTAGATTGATTTGGCTTCGAATTCCATGGTATGTAGATTTTAATTTCCATAGTAAATTCATTGATGGTGTTTTCAGTTCATAGTTATGAAATTTTGTTTAACTGATTGTAACCATTAATCTCATTCACATGAATATAACTGATATAACTATCTGCTTATGAAAATGAAGTAATAACTATATTTCTTTGACATGTTAGTTGTTAATTAAGACCCGAGAAATAGAAGTTGTTACACCATATATCCCTCAATCATAGAACCCTCAGGACATACTCTTTGTTGAACCAAACCCTTCAAAAATTTCAAGTGCCTCTCAATCATCCACATTGACCTAGGTTTTGCTGGTCCACACAACTCAATCTCCTCAACTTGGTGTATGAGGTAGTGTTCTTGTGCATTGAAATTTTTTGAAGGTAAACACTTTTGCATTTCACACATTAGTAGATGAGTTCTTTTCTTCCAATATTTTATATCTTCTTTATGGGTTTCTTTAGATGAAAACCACCTACAAGAGATTCAAGACACAAAAACATATAAATACAAGACTTTAAAATATATTACTTATTTGATGTATTGAAAAAATAGCACTACTTATCTAATGTATTTTCCAAGATTATATATCACTTTTTTGATATTATTGTCGAAGTTGCTTGGGAGTCATAGGGGTAGCACATACTGAAACAATTATCAATTATTCATTTCATTCTTTTCTAACATAATAGAATGAAAATTGAATGTAGTTTCACAAATATATTGTAAATACAAAAGATCGTGACTTACTTTGATGAAGGTATGCCAATCATGGATTTTTAGCCTTGGCCCAAATTCACTTTTCTTTGATATGAGATTGCTTATATTCGCAACAAATCCTATAGAAAATCAAATTTTTCATATGACTTCTTTTATGGCATTACTTTGTTACTCCATTAATAACCAAGGAAGGGTACTTGCATTAATCCAGTCTCCATTTCTATTTGATTCAATGATATTTTTCATTGCATGATTGGAATCATGAATGTCACTAAAAATATTGGCAAGTTTTTCTTTATCATGACTTCTATCCAATATTTTCTTCAGTCTCTTTGTCACATTCTTTCCAATATGCATAGTATCAAAAAAATGCACAATATATAGTTGCTCATAGTAGGGCAGCCTACTAAATTCTCTAGGATAACATTTTAGTCCTTTTGGAAGGTGGTCAGTGATGCCTTGACAACCTTCATGATCATCAATTACATAATTAGCCAACAAAAAACAATCAAAATATATAATTTCCAAACATAAACTATTAGGTGGAGCTATACTGCCTCAAATTATATTATATTCCAATTTCCATAGGTGAGGTTTCATTCTTCATGGCTTTGATGTAGCCTCTTCTTTCCCATTGAAAAGATGTTTTCTGACACTTTGATGCTTATGATTTCTATGGAGGAAGTGTCTATTCTCATCAAACATGTGCTTTCTTAAACTTTTGGAATGATGAGATTTCATCTTTGGACCACACATTAGACATGAAAATTTTCCCTTTGTTTGAAGACTTACAAAATAATGATACAATTGGATTAAACATGTCCATTTTTCAAATTAGTATTATTATGTACAACTAGATTTCAGCGTAACATACCACATAAATGTGTCAACCCTGGGGCATCGTGAATTGTCCACACAAGCATTGCATGGAATTAAAATTGCTTTTGTGCTATTAGTCTAGAGATATCATATGTAGTGAAATTATTCCATAACACCAGCAACTCATCGATAAGAAACACAATATATACGTTCATATCTTTCACTTGGTACTTACCTAGTTGGATGAACAACATTAAATAATTATTGTGATCATTTACTCAAAGACTTATAATTACATGTAGATAACAATAAAATAATAAAATACCCAAAACAATCATTGCCAACATAATGTGCTCCCTTTTTATTGACATTCATGGAGGAAGGTTGCTATTGATAACAAAAATAGGCCACACCGAGTAAATAGATCTCATATCTCCAAATGGATTAGCATCGTCAATTGCCAAAGAAAGCCAGAGATTCAAAGGTTCTTCTTTAAAGTGTGCCCACTTTTCCTCTATGTCCATGAATGATGAACCATCTATACGGATTCAAATAATTTCATCTTAACTTCTATTGTGTGCATGGTAATCCACAAATTGTGCCAAGCTACTACACTTGAATGATCATTTAAGACATGGAATAATGGGGGATGTAACGAAGAACCTTGTGAGGCACCTTTTTTGTCACTTTATCATCTTAATATCTACTTGTATGGCTTTTGAGGCATTATGTTGCATTTTTGTGTTCTCTATGATAAATAACATGGTCTTCAGGACAAGCATCTATTGCTTGATACTCCATTCCAATATGTTTCATAGTGGCACATAATTCTTAGTATGAGTGAGGGAGAATATTTGATGGTGGTAACAAATAGTCACCTTTCAATCTATAGCAAAAAAATAAGTCAATAGTATAAACAATATTAATGGTACATATTTCACCTCTTATAGACTATATAACATATATGACAAACCTTAGCATATATGACATTATTATGTTGGATAACCCATTGATAACCTTCAAATTCACCAACAAAAATACAACAGAGAGAAGAGTTGATTGGGATCCTTTGTAAAGGGTTGTGTTTGCCTTCTTAAGTAGAGGTATATCATGGACGGCCTCAATGTCATCCTCATAATAATAATCATCATCACTCACAGCACCAGTACCAAATATGTTATGGATCAATGCATTTGTAATGTCATATTCAAATGTGTTTTCTAGTGCATGATCATCATCTTCCATGGGATCATGATCTTCTTCGTCAATATTCACACCTCTATGTTCCTTTGAGATGTGGTGGTCCATATGACATACTACCCTAGGGAGATCAACCTATATAAAAATGATGATAATCAACCCCCTATTCCATGGTTCATATGTATACTAATTGTGAAAACAATATAGCAAACAACTTACCAATGGATGATAATCAAATCCCCCTTTAGTGTGACAATTCTACCCACAATGTCTCTTAGTTGTTTTGATTTTGATTCTTCTTGTCTTTAAGTCGTTACAACTGTTACAAGGACAATAAAATTTACCATCACCTTCTCTTTGAAACTTAGACAATAATCTAGTGATTGTCTCCCTATTTTGATCATATATTATTTGGCATGGTCCTTCTTCACGGGAATAACTTATTCTTGTGCCCTTATTAAGCTAGTTGTACTTAATGTTTATATTTGCACATATGGTTTTGAAAGAAAAATTTGGTGTAATTAATGTGAATATCTGCAAAAATATTGGACATGTTGTACTTAATGTTTATATTTGCACATATGGTTTTGAAAGAAAAAATTAGTCTAATTAATGTGTATATCTGCAAAAATATTGGACATGTTGTACTTAATGTTTATATCTGCACATATGGTTTTGAAAGAAAAAATTGGTCACCTCGCTCAAATTCACCTTTTTTCCTTTTCAACATCCCACCTTTGCATTTCATCCCTATTCATTACATTTCTCACCCAATGATCGACCCATTTCACCCCTATAAATATGCTCCATTTATATCTCCATCTACCGGATCAACACAACTCTCATTTAGAATTGTTCAACAAAATTAATGTTTTACAAGAAAATGCACCTAAAGAATTGTTAGCTCATAAGAAAGAACATGGTGTTGATTTCCCTCATTAGGTCTGATGTAGATGCCATGTCAATGATCTCATATTTTACTAGCTTGCCATATTAAAATATTGGGCATCCTACACAACTTTTTTACACTTTTCATCTTCAATTTCTTTATTAAAACATTCATGAAATCATAATATACATAATTAAAATATAATGTCACATTAAGTAACAAGGGATAGAATGTGTCAAAGTTCCTGTCAATAGTTATAAATAAAGGAAAATAGAGATATATGGATGAAAATGCCAAAGGATAGAGGCCTAGTGAACATGCAACTTTTGAAAAGAGATAAAGAAGCTTTAATTCTTCAAAATTTCTCTCTTGTAGATAAATTACTATTATAAGTCTAAAATGTGATTTGACGAGGGATATTTGGGAGATCTAAATAAGTATAAGACACTAGAATTAGGAATTGTATTACATCTAAGAGTCTCTTGTTCACTACAAATTGGAAGGAGGTCTATGTCTAAATATATGTTAGCAATCAATTCCCAACTGTTCAAAAATAGTGGAAGACGATAAGAGAACTTTTGGTCTTGTGAAGCCCACTACCAATCTATGGATTATTACAATAGAAATGCAAATAAGATGACACATAATGCAATATTTTCTAGTTTTTTAAGCTAGACACAAGTGAATCTACATCCTCATATTTTAACTTAAGTGATTCCAAATATTGTATGTCCTGGAGAAAGTGGTATTTGAATTTTGTTTAAGATAATAGTAGGAAATGAAACTATTCCATTGGTTAATGGAGAGACTTACCATGTTAATGAAATGGTGATTTTCAAATCATATGGAACAGTGTTGTAGACTTGACTTTCAAGCATGTTTGACATGTTCCTAACATGAATAAAAAGCTCTTATCTATTTAGAAGTAACAAAAAGAAATCATCATTCTTTAGTAAACTTTCACAACAACCAACATCTTATTAGAAATTGTCATTGTAAAAATATGATTGTACTTGTTTGGGAGAAGAATTATACAAGCTTGTTGATCCAAATTAGCCAAGCACATGCACTAGCAACGGATTGATGTTAAATAGAAAGAAGAAGAAAAAAAAAAAAAAAGAAGAAGAATATAACAAACATTTTAAACTAATAAAAGATGGTGTGCCAATGAAGTCTTTACATGTGGATTCATCCATTGTGTTTCTTATATTAATGTTCTGGTTTTTAAGAAAACCAAAGTCTAGATTGGTTCTTTGGCTAATATAGCCATTAAAAGATCTATGAAATAAATATCCAAGTTAGATTCAAATTACACTAATATTAATATTCTATAAACAATATTAAAATTCTAATTGAGCGTGTTTTATCAAACATAAGCAAATTGTGCAAGAGAAAGGATTATAAGTTATAATAAAATACATATGGAACATATTATATCATTATAATTTTCTTACAAGCATGTCCATGAAAATGACTCAAGATTTATGCTTTAATTGAAATAGAAGTATCTTGTAGTATCTTATGATGTAGTCCTCTATTGGACACATTTTCATGTTGATGCTTCAGATAGCCAAATATTCAAAATAAAAATAGAAGATGAATATTCAATTAAACTTCAGAAGATAATTACAAACAATTTCCTTAACTATTATAAAAATGTTTTCAAAACATGAATATTCAAACATCACTCTCCAGCTTTATATGTATGGAGCAACACAAATTTCCATGCTAAGAAAAGTCAAGATTAAAAGTATTGGAAACATGGATTCTCTAGTTGATGAAATTTTTCAATCTAGAGAACAAATTGATGAATCTATTACAAACCTTGATAATCATTATATAGTAGTTTTCATTTGGGTGAAATGATAATTAAGTGAAATGTGATGACCTAAAATACATGGTTGTTGACAATGGATGTTATATTGGAAATAACAATGATTGTAGAGAATAGGTTAGTATTCACCAATAATTATAACCTTGTTATGGGCTCCTACCATATTGCTCTCTAATTAATCTCTTGGCTAGCACAACCATCTGCATGTAGTACTTAATTTGTCCTCCCTTAGTATAATTTAGGGAAGGTGATGATGCCCTCTTATGTTTATCTTATTCCTTTTAGTATGAAGCTATGACACCTCAGTTTTGAGTTTTCTTAACAATTGAATCGCTAATCTAATTTTATGTTTCCATTATTTTGAATGTTAGACGTGTTTCAATTGACATACTAAGACCTAATTGTTACACCACAAAGCTTAAATTTGACATGAAAGGGAAAAGGAGAAAACTATCTTTGCAAGAATACAAGAAATAAACTAGCATACGTAAAATTTTAATTAATTTTTCTTTTGTAAATCAAGCCAAGAGATGTCTAATTTGAAGATATCTAAAACTCATAATTATTATTTTTTAAAAAAGGGGATAGAAAAAGCTAAGTGAGGTTAGGTGGAATTTCAAATAGCTCACAATTTACACTTCAAAATGTGAGCTTCATTTATAAGCTTGGAAAAAAGACAAGGAATCAAGAACATTTAACAATTAGCTCTAAGATTTTGTACTGGTGATAAATCAGTGACATTTAACATTCTAACCATGCTACTGATCAATCTTCATCCAATATGCAAATTACCTACCCCAATACTTCTCAACCATGGGCTATCTCATTTGTAAAAAACCATTAATACACAAGCTAGGGATATATTCAATGCTACAAGAAAACTATTTGCAGGCATTAAAGAGATGCAATATTATTTGAAATAGATGGAAAACGTGAGCTTTTTCTTAAATTTTGTGACCAAATATTTTGAGCCAATCTCTGAACCTTGATGCTACAACAACATCTAGTTTGATAAAAGGTTTGAAGTCCATCATACAATATACACACAATGGTTTTTCATATGTAAGAAAATATTATAGATCCAAGACAAAGTCATGAATTAGGATCTCTCATTTGAGAATGCAAACAAGTACTGTGAATGATGCTATGCTACACATTTTTACATATCATTCATTAAAAAAGTTGAATCCCCTAATTGATAAATTATGGCCTTTTTTCAGCTTCTAGATGCTCCAAAAATGGTAGAGACTTCACCAAAATTTCTCCCAAGGAATAGCATATGGTTTGGGAGGTCATTTGGAGGTAATAATAATTATTATTGACTCATTCTCAGTCCCAAAAAAATGCCTGAATTATTTGCACAGAATAGATTTCTTCTGGTTAGTTTATAGCATGCACAAATTTGCATGAATCTTCATCCAATCTACACAATGACCATTATGGGCGATGAAACAAAGGATTCACCACTACCATGCCTATTCCTCTTTGTGATGATGCAACATGGAAGGGTGAATGAAAATTTTATTGATCATTTTCCTCATTGTTTGGAGTCATAGGTGTAGCATGAATCACTTGTGACTCATGAAATCTCATTACAAGAAAATAATAGCTACAATAGTGGAATTGCAACAAATGTGAAAGGCCCCATACACCAACATTAGCTTCATTTATAATTCTAAGTCATTTACCATCACTTTCTATATATGGATGTTGTTACCCTTGGTATTTCCATGAACCCCAACAACAATGTGGAGACCAATAATATTATGGAGGCCATCGATAATAATAAAATGTTACAATCCTATGAGGCTCTTTTAATAATTTTAAGTCAAATAGTTTGAAATTGAAACAACTATTAATAAAATTATAAATATAATTAGATCTCTCATTATCTAATAGAATGAGATGAATACCTAATAAACACAAAAAATACATAATGTGGCAGGCAAGGGCACATGTATGACAAGGTAATGGAAGAGAAAGACCTTCAACGACATAGGCATGACAAGACCTTCAAGGGCATAGGCATGGAAAACAAGGCTCTACTGTCCACATCTTGTAGCTCTCCACTCTTCACAATCAATCAAATGCATAATGATTTATGTTGTGTTTCATTTTTTGTTTATAATCATGCAGCAATTGCAATTGCAATGCCAATGTTAGTATTACGATGACGTCAAGGACAATTGCAAAAAAAACATGAAAATCACCCACAAATTACCCTGTCATTGCAAATTGTTATCACAATTTGACCCAAATGTTGTAGTGTGAGCAAATTCAACGTTGATCGAGCATCAATATCAACCGAGTGATAGTGTTGGTCTTGAGCAAGAATTTCTATAGTGACTGAGCAATTCAATGATGACCAAGTGTCAAAACTTAGTGTTGGCTAAGGAACAACATTTTAATTGTTTGCAAGAGATCATAATTTACAGCCGACTAAGTTGATTTCTTTGGATATGGAAAACATGTTGAATATAAGGATCAATGAGTGGGATCATTTAATTTTGGGAGAGGATTAGGTATATGATCTAAGAGATATATTCAAGGAGAAGTTTCTGAAAAAGAAGATATAAATAGAATAGCGATTAGATACAGTGTATCTAATGGCTCAAATCGCAAACCCTAAGATCTATGGTGTTGATTAAGTAGAAAAATATTATAATTTCTTATTTAAGGAGGTATAGAGGAGAACATTCAGTATGCATGCATGGAAGAGAAGAGAACAAAGAATTTGTGTGTGTTTGAAAGAGCTCTAGAGAGTTGGATGATCAGAAGGCTTAATTGAGTTGAGAAGAAGTGAAGGGTGATTGCTTGAAGAGTTGCCAAGAGAATCTGAGATTGAGTTGACAATGAAGGCCAGATAGTGAATCAAGGTGAGGAGTTGAATAGAAATTTGAATATGCAAAATGAGTTGTAATAAATAGATCAAACATGTTGTTATTTTTTAACCATTGTGAACAATATTTGAAATCTTTTAATCAAGGTTGACCTAACAGTCATAAGTACCTAGCATTATGTATAAATCCTTTAACTAGGTGACATATTAATGGAATATTCTAAAGTCCTCTAACATAGCCACTCCTAATAGGTTGCTTAAATCCTTTTACAAGGTCACATTTAAGAGTGTGTATTGTAACCTTTAATAGGGTTGGCTCCTAATAGAGCTCACTTTAGAAGAGTGAAAATTGGTGACATGTTGCTGGTGGTTTTTCTCAAATTGGGTTTCAACATAAAAACCTAGTGTCAAACTTGTGTGAATGTTATTGTGATATGATGATTTATTGTTCTAAGTTTACATTCTACGAGTTTATTATTTTAAGAATAGTGGACAACTAGATAATGTTGCAAATAGTTTACAGTAGAGGCTGAGAAATGGAATGATGGGATCTAAAATTATTTTAAGTTTTTTTTTATGATATGATGATTTATTGTTCTAAGTTTACATTCTACAAGTCTATTATTTTAAGAATAGTGAACAACTGATTAATGTTGCAAATAGTTTACAGTAGAGGTTGAGCAATGGAATTATGGGATCTGAAATTGTTTAAGTGTTTTTTTTTCTTAATTGGTACATTTGGACCTTGGATAACTAATTCACACCCCCCCCCCCACCCAGTTATTCTAAATATTCTAACAATTGGTATCAAAGCATTGGTTCTTGTAGAGAAAAGTTTGAAGGTACTCAAAGCTAAAGATAATGACATACAAGAGAGAGGTACCAAAGTTGAACAAAGACAACTTTCCTACATGGTAGAAGTTGATGAGACTACACATAGATAGTATTGGTGATACTACATTGGATTTTCTGGACGCTGCATATGTGGACATAACAACAGTTCCTCTAACTGCCCAACAATTGAAAGAAAAGCGAGAACATAACTAATCAATGTTGGAGATTGATTAAACACTAAGCTATGTTGAGTTTGATGGCATAAAGCAATGCAATAATTCAAAGGAAATGTGGGATAAAATGAAGACCATCTATGGAGGAGATGATAATGTCTTGAGAGCGAAATCAAAAATCTTGAGAGGTAAGTTTGATGAGATAAAAATGATAGAAAGTGAGAACATAGTACAATATTGTACAAGAATCTAAGAAGTTGTCAATGTTATTAAAGGAGTTAAAGGAAAGATTGAAGATGAAACAATAATCAACAAGGTATTGAGAACTCTACTTCATGTTTATTCTATGAGGGTTTCTGCAATACAAGAGCTAAGATGTACACCAAGTAATAACCTAACTCTTGAAGGTGTAATTGGTAGGATTACTACTTTTGAGATGTCAAATTTTTGTAATTACACTCCTGCCACTATTGAATTTTCTTTTAAATCACAATTGGTTCTTAGCAGGAAAGGAAAAGGAAAACATGTGAAAAATGATAGTGATACTTTTGATGATGAAATTAATAAACTTGAGGCAATGATAGCTAGGATATTTTGAAGAGGCAAAGGAAAATACAAAGGTAAACTTCCTATAATTTGGTTTTCATGCAACAAAGTCGGTCATATTACTACATGATGTCCTAATAGAGGAGAAAAGGATGAAAGAAAAGAAAGCAAGTATAAAGGAAAAAGAGATGACCAAGACTTCAAGAAGAACAAGGACTACAAGGACAAAAGTAAGAAATCTTGTTAAATTGTTGATGAAGAAACTGATAATGAGTCTAAAAGTAATGATGAAGAAGTAATATATGTTGCTATGAAAGAAGATTCTAATGAGGATGAGAAAACCACTTTAATTTCTTATGTGAACAAAACTGATATATGGATAATTGATAGTGGTTTCTCTAATCACATGACTGGTGATAGAAGTAAATTTGAGGATATTGGACCATACAAAGGTGGTTGTGTAAAGTTTGGTAATGATATTCTATGTCTTGTAAAAGGTAAAGGGACAATTCAACTAACTAATAAAATTAAATGTGATAGTGTTTATTGGGTTGCAAGACTTAACTATAGTTTGTTGAGTGTTTTGCAATTAAACAAATTAGGTTACAAAGTTAAATTTCATCGTAGAAAGGCAAAAATATTTAATGTTGACGGTAAACTTATTGGAAGTGGTAACCAAATAAGAGGTAACTTGTTCCACCTAGATTTATATGATGAGACATGCTTGTTTGCACAGTATGAAGATATTTGGTTATGGCACAAAAGGTTATGTCATGTAAAATTTGATAATTTGGTTAGCATTAGTAAAATGAAAAGAGTAAGAAGATTGCCTAAACTAAAGAAGTCTAGACAATGTCGATTGGGAAAAATGACAGAAGCTAGTTTTAAGAGCAAAACATATTCATCTGATGACATTTTGGAATTGGTTCATGCTAACTTATGTGGACCTATTGGAGTTCAAAGCTAGTGTAGAGACAAATATTTCATTCTATTTGTTGATGACTACTCTAGAATGATGACTGTGATGTTTCTTAAAGAAAAATCTGTTGTTCTCAGTTGTTTAAGTGGTATTTGGCCAAACTTGAAAAGGAGACAGGGAAGAGTTTGAAGTGTCAAAGATTGGACAAAGGTGGTGAATTCATTTCCAATGTGTTTAACACATTTTGCAATGATAGAGGAATCAAAAGGCAAATGTATGCACTTAGGATCCCTCATTAGAATAGAATAGCTTAAAGAAGGAAGAGATCAATCATGGATTGTACTAGAACACTGATGATGGAAAAAACTTTGTCACAACAATATTGGAGAAAATTTGTACGTATAGTAGTTTATACTCTAAATAGAGTGCACTTCAAGAAAGGTACAAATGCTACACCTTTTGAATTATAGTATGGTTATGCACCTAATGTGAAATATTTCAAGGTACTTGGAAGCAAATGTTACATACTTAAAGACAATAGGAATAGAAAACTTGATGCTTAAAGTGATGAAGGTATATTCCTAGGATATTCCACCAAGAGTAAGGCTTATAAGTGTATGAATTCTAACACTAAAAAAGTTGTGGAGAGTGAAAATGTGAAAGTTGATAAATTTACAGAGAAAAATGAAGTTGAATGTAAGATAGAACCTAAAGATTATAGTTCATTCATACATGTGAATGAAAGTGCTCTAGGCACTCCACCTAAACAAGAAATCAAAGTTGCAGATCCTCAACAGACTAGGAATGTCGAGTTACAATAGCTACTTGCTGATAAATAGATTGTGGGTATTGATCAATAGATAAATGATGTCAATTTGTACACAGAGGAAGCCAAACAACAAGAAGACAATGTCAAGTGTGCAGAATCTGAACCTAAACTTGAACAAGGAAGAGATTATGAGATTGAAATTATTTTTTAAGATGAACCTATTGAAGAACAAAGAAGGAAAGAGCCTATGTTAGCAAAATATGTAAGAAAACATCACGCACCTGAACAAATCATTCGAGATAAAGAATTTGGTGTTATGACAAGAAAAAAAACTTAGAAGTGATACATGCTTACTTTGTGAGTTTGAACCCAGATCTATGAAAGATGCTTTGGAGAATGAAGACTGGATACAAGATATGAAGGAATAAATTATTGATCCAATGGGTATCTATTATGATAACAAAAGTTCTATTAATATATCAAAGAACCTTATTATGCACACAAAGGCAAAATGCATTGCTATCAAGTATCATTACTTGTGAGATCTAGTTCAAAAGAAAGAAGTGAAATTGGAAAATGTGAACACAAAAGAGAAAATTTTTGACATATTCACTAAATCTTTACCTAAGGATGCTCATGAATATCTTAGAGGTAAACTGGGGGTGATTCCCCTAAAACAAAGCTACTTAAGCTACAGAGAAGCATTGCATCAAATGTGTTGAACATACCATCTTACACATTGATGCAAACAAAAATACTTTATGAGTTGCCTAAGGTAGTAGTGAAGAAGAAGAAATGAATAACACATTAATCATATAAAGGTGACAGATAAAGAATTTAGACTTGACATGCAATTATCTACATAATCAAGATATATGAAGCAAATAGATAGTGTCTTTGACATTGTTGTCAAAGAGGGGGAGATTGGATAGAAATATCAAAGAAAGAGGGAGAGATTCCAATATGGAGAGATTATCTTCAAAGAGGGAGATCATTTAAGAAAGAGAAATTAATTAGTTAGAGGGAGTTCAAAATGAAAATAAGGATATTAATCAAAATATCTGATACATTGAGGTGTTACATGAAGTCTAAACAATTTGGATTGTATGGTAACCTAGAGTATTTTTGCAAATAAATTTATTGATACGTTGGGGTGTTTTCATCAATGCCAAAGAGGGATATTGTTGGAAACTATAATTGCAATAATTGTTTTGTTGTCATTGATGTCAAATCTATTGATAAGACAATTTTCTATCTAATCTAAATTTCATATCTATTTGATTAATGAAGAGGATTTGAGAGTTTGTTCATAAAAAAAGCATCTAGAGGAAAGGTTGAGTTATGAAGAGGAAACTACAACTAGACATTTGATTAGTTAGACTTTGAGAAGAAAAAGTGATTGTTTAAATCATGCTAATAGAGGAGAAGATAGTGATGTTGAAGTCTTGACAGTGCAAGAAAATATAGATCACTTATGTAGGCTTGACCAAGTAATAGAGTAAAAGACCAAAGAATTTCAATGTACATGCTAAGCGATGCTAGTGTCAACTAAGCCACAGTAAGTGCCAGGCAGATTTAGTGTTGACCAAGCATCAGTATCGATTGAGTGACAATGTGGACGTCAAGAAAGAAGTTCTATAGCAACTGAGCAATTCAGTGATGACCAAGTGTCAAAACTTAGTTTTGGATGAGGAATATCATTTTTATTATTTGCAATAAATCATAATTTCCAGTCGACCAAGTTGATTTCTTCAAATATGGAAATCATGTTGAAGATAAGGATCAATGAGTTGGATCATTTAATTCTAGGAGAGGATTAGGTAAATGATCTAAGAGATATATTCAAGGAGAAGTTTCTAGAAAAGAAGAGATAAATAGAATGGTAAATAAATAAATTGTATCTAATGGATTGAATCACAAACCCTAAGATCTATGGTGTTGATGAAGCAAAAAAAGATCAGAACTACTTATTTAAGGAGGTACAGAGGTAAACTTTTAGTATGTGTGCATGGAAGAGAAGAGATTAGAGAAGTTGTGCACATTTGAAAGAGTTCCAGAGAGTTGGATCTGTTACTAATGTTGTTTACTAGAAAATCTTATCAGAAGACTTAATTGAGTTGAGAATAAGTGAAGGGTGATTGCTTGAAGAGTTGTCAAGCGAATATGAGATTGAGATGACAATGAAGGCTAGATAGTGAATCAATATGAGGAATTGAACAAAGATATTAACATGCAAATTAAGTTGTATTAAATAGATCGAACCTATTTCTACTTTATAACCATTTTGACCAATATTTGAAATCTTTTAATCAAGGTTGACCTAATAGTCATAAGGACCTAACAGACTGTGTAAATCCTTTAACCAAGTGACATTATAATGGAATGTTCTAAAGTCCTCTAACAAGGCCACTCCTAATAGGGTGATTAAATCCTTTAACAAGGTTACAGTTAATGGTGTGTATTGTAAACTTTAACAGGGTTGGCTCCTAACAAGGCTCACTTCAAAAGAGTGAAAATTGGTGACATATTGTTGGTGGTTTTCCCAAATTGGGTTTCCACATAAAATCCTAGTGTCAAACTTATGTGAATGTTATTGCGATATGATGTTTTATTGTTCTAAGTTTACATTCTAAAAATCTATTATTTTAAGAATACTGGACAACCAATTAACATTGCAAATAGTTTATAGTAGAGGCTGAGCAATGGAACAATGGGATCTGAAATTGTTTAAGTGTTTGTTTCTTCAATTAGTACATTTGAACCTTGGATAATTGATTCACCCCCCCGAAACTTTTTCTAAATATTTTAACAAACTTATGATTATATTTAAAAACATCACCAACGTATTCATCAAAGAACCAAAGGCTAATTTCTAACCACAAATGTATTTTTGTATTGACAAGTACAATGTATACACATTTCATTTGAATTAATAAGTTTGAAAACATATTTTAATGTTTCTTTATATTTCTTGGATGAAAACTATACTTCTAAGCAGATTCGTCGCTATACAATGAAATCATGGTGCTCAAGAAAAAGGTTGGAGTCATTCAGAAAGAGTTGGACCATGAACATGTTATGAGAGCCCACCTAGAGAAACTCATTAGCAACATACTTGATAAACTTAAGGATTATGAGTTGGAACTTTGTCAACTTATTAAGGAAAGTAGGCAGAGAATGGAGCAGGTCACTTCTAGTTTGTGCACTACAACAGCCAGTCTAGGCAAGAAAAGCAACAAGGAGATCATGTCTCCAGATAGTATTATGGTGAAGAGTCCAAGAGAGCCCAACAAGAGAATTATGAAAAGTATGAGAAAAAAGATTATTGATGGTCCTGAGGTTCCTTTTTATACCATGATTAATATTATCTAGACTATTGTTGAAGTTGGTAAGGAGGTGGAGAAGATCATCAAGGAACTGGTGCAGGTGTCAGTGTGTTGGTTGTTGATCTAGGTGTTGTTGTTAGTTATATTTTTTATTTTTCTAACTTTCTATTTAAAACTATTAAGTTTTAGGTCCTTGTAAAACCTAGGGGTGCTTGGTTAAAACTTGTGGTTTCAGGTCCTTGTAAAACCTAGTTTTTTGTGTTTTTACGTTACTCTAGTTTTCAAGTTCCTATACAACCTGGTTGGTTCTTAATGCTATTCTTTTTCTTTTGTTAAAGGGTTTCAGGTCCCTTCAAAACTTATTTTTACCTTAATCTAAAACTATACTTCCAAAAAGATTTCTAAATATTGAAATTAGAATGTTATTTTTAGCTCTTCCTTATTTGGATTGTAAGCTTAATAATAGACTTAATCTTTAGGTATATGCTTTAGAAACTCCTTGTACATCTTATATCATAGATCAATGATCTTGATTAATCTAATCAAACTACTTTATCTAAGGAGGATACCCTCTCCATCAATGCCTTTATTGGCTAAAAAATCTACTTCGTTATTTCCTTCTCAATAAATATGTTGTATTCTTATTTCTTCAAACTTTTTAGCTATTGTTAATGCATATTCAAGTTTGGAATTTAGTATGCAGTTGGGGTATTTCTTTTCCTTAATTCATTTAAGATAATTTGAGAGTCTCGTTCAATTACTAACTTCCTGATGCCTATCTCCAAACTAAGGGATAAACCATTAATCAAGGCCTCTAGTTTTGCTAGGTTATTAGAAAGCACCGCTAAGGACTTGGCTCATTTAATTTAGCATGAGCCTTTATCAAACTATATTATACATCATAATCCTTCTTGTCTTAGGTTGCCGCTAGATGCCCCTACAAAATTGAGATTTTTCCAACCCATTGGGGTGGGTTCTCATTTACAATTAGCCTTGGCCTATTTATTTTCTTTTGAATATAACATTGGTGGATAAATTAAATTGAACCAATTCTTGTGCATTTATGCATGTCATTTTGAAAACAAGTCATCTTCCATATATGAGTTCCTAAGGTTATTATTATCCACCTTTATAATGCTAGCCTCCAACTTATAGAGGAAAGAGTTTATATCCAATTTTTCATTATTGAATATTCTTCTATTCCTCTCCTTCCATAACCACATAGGAGAATGGATGCATAGATTTTCTAAAGGGTGCTATAAACCCTGGAACTCCCTTGTTTGGGCCAATTTTAAAGAAGATACCAGAGGTTGTCAAAAAAATGTTATTTTCCAATTAAGTTTCTAGCATAACCATTGCCGGCAACTCCTATCATAGGAGCATTGGAACAGCAAATGACCTACTGTCTCTAAGTCCTTTCCACAAAGATAACATCTAGAATGACCATTAAAACCCATTTTGGAGAGCCTGTCAACAGTAAGAATTCTATTTTGGAGAGAATTCCAAAGGAAAATACTAGCCTTAGGGAGGCAAGCTACTTCCCAACATAGATTAAGGGGAATGTCTATTTTGTCCCATTGCTGTGAATTTATTGTCTTTTCATATCTTGTTTTAATACCATATTTCCCATCCTTTGAGGCTCCTCATATTAGTCTATACTTCCTATCTTTGTGGTTGGTCTATATATTATTCAATAATTGTTCAAAAAATTGTTATTCCAAGATTGTCATTGTTGTTTCTTCAAGGGATTTCCACCATCGATCCCTATATTAACAAGTCATTAATTTTACAATTGTAATTGCTAACTTGTTGTCCCCACATATTAGAAATAATGTTTTTAATATTAGTGGGTAGGTTCAAATTGTATGGTGAGGGAAGCCCATCCCATGGGTCTTCCCAAAATAGAGCATCCTAGTCATGACCAATATCCCATGTAAGATTATTGGATATTAAAGGGTGACAATTCATCATAAGATTCCAAATCCTTAAGCCTTTTGGTGGGTTTCTAGTTTAAAACAATGATAGAGGACTATAATTGTTCAAGTATTTGTGAATAAGGATTTTGGCCCATTTTTTTTTGTGTTCTTGGTACATAATCCATATGAGTTTAGCTTCTAAAGCTTCATTTTCCTAGCTCTAGTTCTTTATGTCTACTCTTCCATATTCTTTTGGTCTACATATCCTATCCCATTTTATCAATGCCTACTTTTTTTGGTATTTCCTTGCCAAAAAAAGTTGTTTAGTTTCCTATCTAATTTTCTTTTAACTCCGTTGGGGACTAGAAGGCAAGATATTTGGTACATAGGAACAACAAATAAAACTTCTTTAACCATAATTGTCCTTTTAGTGTAGTTAACCATTTCCCTTTCCAATTTTTTATTGTTTTATCTAATTTTTCTCTTACCTTCTCTAACACCTTTTTCTAACTGAATTCCAAGGTATTTGCATGGGAAATTCCCTTTGCTATACTCTATGTGTGTGTGTGTGTGTGTGTGTGTGTGTGTGTAGATATAGATACACACACACACACACACACACACACACACACACACACACACACACACACAAGTGTGTGTGTGTGTGTGTGTGTGTGTGTGTGTGTGTGTGTGTAGATATAGATACACACACACACACACACACACATAGAGTATAGCAAAGGGAATTTCCAATGCAAATACCTTGGAATTCAGTTAGAAAAGTGTGTGTGTGTGTGTGTGTGTGTGTGTTTCCTTCGATTGTAGGGGACGTGTTAAGAAATAAAATCTTACATTTATCAACATTGATTTTCACTTGATGTGTCCATATATGTTTTTATTATTTGTTTAAAGTTTTGGGCTTCTTCCAATGAGCTTTATCTTGGGAGGATGGTGTCATCTACAAATTATTAGTGTGTTGTTTTAGAGACTTCCTCTCTTACCGAAATACCTCTAATCTTGCCCACTATCATGCCCTTTTTAATAGTTTTGCCAAAGGCTTTTGTCATGATTATGAAGAGGAATAGGGATATTTGATCCCCTTGCTTAATTCCTCTCAATATGTTGAAGAAACCTTTAGGAGTGCCATTGATTAGAAGGGAAATTTTAGGTGTTGAAATGTAGTTAAATATTAGATTGATCCAATGACATGAGAAACCAAAGGCTTCAACAGTTTTGCATAAAATTATGCTCTAATCTACTTTATCATAAGCCTTTTTGAATGTCTAATTTCATTAACATACATGGTTTTTTGTTGATTTGAGTAGAGTGCATTAGTTCTTGGATAATAATTATGCCATCGAAGATTGACCTATTAGGAACGAATCCTATTCATTCTTTTGAGACCATATTTGAGTGAACTTTCTTTTGCCTATTTGCTAAAGCTTTAGAGAGAATTTCGTAGGTAGTGTTACACAAAGCTATGGGTTTGAAGTCCCCTAGATCCTTGTAATTATTATTTTTCGAAATTAGTGCTAGAAAGGTGTCATTTATTTTATTTAGTAGTAAACCTAAATTTTTTGTTCCCTCAATGGCCTCCTATAGTTTGTATCCTAATGTATTCCAATATTTTTGAAAGAAAAAAGCTTGGAAGCCATTTGGACCCGGAGATTTGTCTGGATGGGCTGCAAAGGGGCTTCTTTGATTTATTCCATAGAAAATTTCTTATTTAAAATTTTGTTGTCTTCTAGTCTTATTAATTTGGGAATATAGCCTATCATCTTTTTCTAAGCTATTAAATCAGAGAATTCAAAATTATTTAGAATATCAGTGTAATATTTAACAAAAAATTATGCTATTTTGCTAGGATTTTTAGTTTCAATCCCTACATTATCTTTAATTTTTAAGATTCTATTAATATTTCTTTTATTCAAAGTATTTTTGTGAATTGCTTTTTTATTTCTATCTCCTTCTACCAGCCAAGTCTCTCTTGATTGTTGTTTCCAATAGATCTCTTCTTTTGCTGAGATGTTTTCCTATTTAGTAAGAAGTTCTTTCTCTCTTATGCATTTACCATTGTCCATACCTACCCTAATAATTTCTTCAGTAAGTTTTTTCAAGTCTTCTTTGTTATCTAGTTTTTCTTTAAATATATTGTTAAAGTGATCTTTGTTCCATTTTATTATTTTTTCTTTTAACACTTTTAATTTTTCTATAAAATAGAACATCTTCAAGCCTTCAAAATGTTCCTCTTGTCACCATTGTTTTATTTTTCTAAAGAAGTCATCATCTCAGAGCCACATTTTCTCACATTTGAAAAGAATATTGGAAGGTTTATGTCTTTCAACTATATCTAACCTAACCTGATAATTATTTGAACCTACACTAGGGAGAATAATAGAGTTAAAGGGATAGTTGAATGTGCTTAAATTTCCTTTAAATATAAATCTATCCAATCTTTTTAGTATATTACAAAACCCCACTCTTCTTTTATTAAATGTAAAAAATATTGTTAGTAAATGGGGTATCTATTAGATTTTCCTTTGCAAACCATTATTTAGAGTCAGACATTACCTGTGTAACTGATTTAACACTCTCATCCATTTCCTCTAGATTTAGAAGAGAGTTGAAATTTCTCCCTGAGATAAAATTCACTATTGGATTTGATTCCATGAAGTTTTTGATCCCATTCCACACTATTTTTTTTGGGGGGGATGGGCCCATAAACATTAACCAGTGTGAAAGGAACTTCAGTTTTGAAATTACCCACTTCCCCCCCTTCCCCCCATCTACTCTTGGTTAGTTGTGGTAAAAAATCCACCTTCCTTGGATCCAAGAGAATCCCAATCCCTTTGTATGCCCTTTTTGATTCTACCATTTCAACTTTTCAAGTTCCCAATTTACTTTTGAGTTTCTCTCATTCTTCATTATTAACTTTGGTCTCTTGTAATAAAAATATGTCTAATTCAAATAGTGATAGGTTGTGCTTGAGTAAGCACTTTTTGTTAGGGGTGTTCAAGCCCCTAACATTCCAAGTGGTTAAGTTCATGGATCCATGGAAAGGAATTTCCCCTTCCCTACTTGGAGCATGTCATTAATCTTTTTTTGGTTACCAAGCTTTCTAGTAGCTACTCTAGGTTCAACCAAAGACTTTATGCCATATTTTTTTATTTGCTTACCACATTTTGATATTTTATACCTTCCAAGTTTACTATAGTACCTAGCTTGTCTGGGTTGGTATATGCATTTTGTACATTGACTGTTATGGATTCACCCTCGTTATTTTCCTAATTCTCTACTAATTCTTAAATAATACTATTGTCAATTCTATTATCTAATCCTCTATCACCATCATCCAAAGATATTGGATCTAATTGCACTACCTGGCCCCCTTCATCATTTAAATAAATATTCTCTTGTTGAGTTTCTACCATTTCTTATACCCTAAACTCTTTCTAGTTTAGATTTGTCTCCACCTAGTTAATCTCATTCCAATTCTCTTGAGGAAAGTCTCTAGTTCAATTAGGATGTTGTTAAATATTTTATTCTCTTATTCACCTATCATCTAATTATCCATCCTATTTCCTCTTTCCATTTGATTGATCTCAATCTTGGTTAACTCTACTTGATATAATGACAATTTATCTTTTCCAATATATGTTGGGTTATCTAACATTGTTTCCTCAAAAATGGTTACTTTGTCATTTTTTTTATTGAACTAACTCCTTGCATTGACTTTGTGGGTAATATCTTATTTTTTCCCCTTTTCTTTTATCTTAGGCTTACCCATTTTGTCTATGATCTTTGGATTATATCTAGTGTTTCTTTTTCAAATCCTCTTTGTGAAACCATTTCTATTGTTAATAATGTTATTACTTGATGACTATAATCTCTGTCTTCTAAACATAAAGCCTCATCTTACATCTTCCTTTGTTGGTCTTGGGGTAACAATAGTTGTTCATTTTCCTCTAAAATTTATAGATCACTATCTACATAAGTGTCCTTAATCTGACCCTATAGATATGATGGAGTTTCTTTGTTAGACCTGGTGTTGAAATTCTTATTATTTGTTCTTAAATCTTTGTTTATCTTGGTTGGGCCTCCTTTTGGCTTAGCTATTTGGTTTCCAGTTATCTTATCTTTATTAGGTGTTTCTTCATTATACATAATCCTATCATTAATCAATAATTGCTTCTTCAAATTTAGATGAGGTTTATAAGAATCCTTCTATAAGATGAGTTGGTTACAAAAGTCATTATGAACCAACATAATTTCCTTTAATAGACTGTCATGTATCATTATGTTTTCCCTAATATCTTCAATGTATAGATTTTGATGCTTACATTTTTCACATTGTTCTAATCTATTTATATTTTCATTAAATTTTGGAATTTCTTAAAGTTATTTTGCAAGAAGCATCCCGTTCTTTTCCATCTCTTCCAAATTAGCTATAATATCACACTGGTTGCCATTGGTGTTATTCTTATCAGATGGTTGGTTCTGATCTAACTTTTGAAATGTTTCTTCTTTCACTTTCTCTACTTTTTTTTTTTTGATTAGGTATCTAAATACACTTCTCTATATTGTTGATAATTTCATCTTGGATGTTATCTATATAATGTTGTGATTCTTTTTTTATGTGTGCATGTCTTATCTCCATCGGCTATGAGGGTTAATTGATCTTTCTCTTGTTTGACTGCTCTAATACTAATGTGTGGTAAGCATATCTCTATGACTTGTTCCATGTCATCCTCCACAATCTCTCCTTCTACATCCTCATTTGGAATACATATCATACTAGCTAATGTATGTTTAGGCCTATTAGGTGCACTATTTTCAAGAAATTTTGGTATGTTTAACTTGATGTTCTAAAAATCCCTTCTCTTTGGCTTCCCTTACTAGCTCATTCTTGGTTCCTAAAAGAAACACTTTTAGCAAATTTATAGTTATGTGATATTTTGCTGCAGAGTTTGGAATATAACCTTCCATGTAATCCTAATCAACTAAGGTTATGTCATAAATGTGTCCCCAAAACCATGTCATATTTAGGTTGTAAATTAATTGGTTAGCCTTTATTTTAAGTAACTTAAATTCTTGATTGTTTGATGTTAAAATGATTAGGATTTTAATTTAATTAGATCATTTAAAACTAGGTTCAAACCTTAAAAAAATCTAACTAAATTTCCTATTCACTTTTGAATTTATTCATGCATTAATTCAACTGGAAGAGATTTGATAATGTTGCCATGATTTCAGTCCCCTATATTTTTCAAACTGTTAGGATTAGGATTGAGTCAATACAATATCATGTCTGAGTCTAGATTTCCCTTAAGAAACTTCTCTTCTCATCTATTCCTTTTTGTACATCTAGGTGGGCATTTAAAAGCGATCTAATACATTGGTTCATATTAGGTGATTAGGAAAGGGAGGGTAAGTTTATGCATTTCCTAGATGAGAAGAAAGTTGTTCAAAAAACCTAACTCAATGATCAAGTATTTTGTTGAAGGCATGATACATCTGAAATAAGATCACATTGTGTTCAAAGCAAATAGCAATGAGGAGTATGAGGATTAAGGCTAAAGAACGATATGCAGATTATGAGAATAAGATAGAAGAAAGATAATTTAAATTTGATATAGAAGGAGTATTGAAAGATGTATAAATGGTCAAAGAACTTGGTCAAAGGTGGTTTGAATCTCTTTGAAATTCAATCGATAATTTATATTTAATCTGCATGTCTATGTTGCAAAGTTGACAAGTCAAATGACTTAGAGGTTAGATTCAGATCGTCAGATGAAGTTCAGATCGATAGGTGATGTTTTAAGATTGGATTGAAAGTATTTAATGTTACATCTCTTCAACCATTGGATCTCAATAGATCTATGTTCAACATATTCTTGTTTTTAAAAGATGCAAGAAGTTTAGCAAATGCAAGAAAATGAGCATGTGACATATGGAGCAGATGGATCCACAAAGCAGAGTAGAATTTGGGTTAAGGTCTTCTAATCTCAGTCATTGGATCATAAAGATCAATGATTTCCACATGTTTACAAATGATTTAAGGTAACCCAAGGTTGACATGGTGAAGCTGCAAGAAACCCATGTTTGCAAGGTTGCAAAGGGTTAGGCTTAACCTTGGGTTGAAGTTGCAAAGAGGTGAAAAGATAAGGATTGTATATTTGCATGGTATTCAAATTAACTCAAGGTCAAGGTCATGAGTTGCAAAAGAAACCATCACATTGTTGCAACATTAAGTGTCAAGTTAGTGTGAGAAGTTGCGAAGGAGCGACAAAGCATAAAAGAAGTGATTGTAGCATCATAGGTCTAAACGGTTAACAGGGAATTGAAGTTGTGAATCTGCCAAATGTCAGAGATGACTGTTGGGTGCAAGATCACAAGATGTTGATGTCAAGTTTTAAAGTAAGTTGCAAGCTTGCAAATGAAGTCAAAGTCAACCTGGAACTAGTTATTGCACTGTTACATCAAATGAAGACATCATAAGAATCAAAGTTGTGATGTTACGAAACGATTAGTTGCTTGAACCTTACTATTTAGTGGTTTAAACAAATGTTAAAGCTTGAAACTATAGTGAAGATGTAACATGAAAAGAGAGATGTCATTCAACCATCAGATTTCAAAAGATCAATGATGCTCACTTACCCACTTTTCAAAGATGCATAAAGGATAAACAATGCGAGAAAGTGAGCACTAGACACATGTACTTAGAGGGACCCATGGGGGAAATTACATAATCATGATCATTGATTCGAGATCAATAGTGAGAATTCAAACTGTAGTAATAGTTGGAATATGAATTATACAGTTTTGGCACCAAGTTGATTGTTGCAGATCAAAGAGGAATATGAATCATTTTTTAGGGTTTCTAACCATTTCTTCTTTCTTTCTCTAATGTATTGAATTGAAATATTAAAAAAATTGGATTTTTGAGTGATTCAAGTGCTATTAAAACCCTAAGAACAGGTTCTATATATGTAATTTTTAAGTTAATAGAATAGTCAACAATTTTATGTAACTTCTCCCCCTATATTTCTAGATACTGAGTGACAATCAAGAGATTGTATGAAATGGAGGATTTGATTGATATCTATAACTAGGTTTTGTATGGTCTTAATTCCATTTAGGTTCAGCATTGCAAATGTTCTATTTATTAGTTCCTCCACCTGAGCTAACCATGCATAGTAAAGTAGTCTGTAAGGCCCCTTCCCTAGTACCCTATTATGAGTCTTAATAACACAAATATGGTTAGAGATAGGAAGTGTAAGGAGATGAGATGTCATGTTTTATCTCTTGTGTATAGAATGTGAATCATATACTATTACCATACACCTTAAGATTGAGCAATGGTAAGAAGGTTCCAGGATCTAAGTATGCTATGATTGGCATTTTCCTTAATGAACCTAAGATATTATTGAGACTAATATACATTTAGTCATTTTTGTGTGAAGTATCATATTTAGAATTACATTAGGTTGATAAGCTAAGACCTATGGAAAAAAGGCTCAAGATGTCATAACCTAGAAACTAAGTTGATGGGTTTGCGATATTGTATGGGCTATTAGGATAATTGAATTTTGGAAAAATAATCAACATACACCATTGTGAACATTACTAATAGTCACAAATGAAAATTGTTATCAAAATTGGATAAAGGTCTACACAATAGAACTTAGTATGATGTAGTGTAATAAACCAATTAGTGTGCAAGTAGTATTAGGTGGATATGTTGATATTCATGAGGACAGAGTTTATGGCTTAATAAAATGTAATAGATTTATTCTATGATTTATTTTGAAAACTATGTGACTATACAAACCTCTTGGTTTACCTGACATAATTGATACACCTTATTATGTGTTTTATCTCATAATGATAATGAGGTGCTACTAGTAATCAAATTATATTGAATCAAAGGATACTAGTTGTGATGTTTACATTTTGGTCATTTTGACCTAAGATATGTATTCAGAACTAATTTTGGGAGGTGAGCCTCCATGGTTCTTGTGTAAATGTTTTGCAGGTTTTATGCTTTTGGATCCAAGGAAGAATTTTTGTTGTTATCCCCATGTGTGGAAGAAACAAGGCAATGGGATATGTTATTTTGTAATACATTTGAGAGGATCGAATCCTTCTTCATGTTATTGCATACTGCATTGTAAAAGTTGAACCCTTCATTTATGTCTTTTGGGTGTTGCATTGTAAAAGTGAGATTCTCATATTATATAAATCATAGTGAAGATTGGTTCCTTGAGAGGGATGAAGAGATTTGAATATTTCCATATGTGTTGTAATGAAAATTTCAATAGCATTCATCTAATATCATAAAGTGAGAGAATGGTAGAAATATGATAGTCAAAATGGTAGATAAAAGAGATTCTTTTTGGTAAAATAGTTGTTATTTTTTTTATGCTCAAGGGACATGTAAAAGTAGATTTGCATTTATTTGAATCTTGAATCAATATAAGGAAGTGTATTTCAATCTGATAGAAGAATTTCTAAAATGCATTTAGTTTGATAAGAAATTTCATTTAAAGTACATTATAAGGATTGCACTATTTGATGTCATAATAGATCTTGTCCAAATATAAGATATGAAATTGATGTAATATATACAAGTGAATATTATGAACCAAATTTTTAAGCTACCATCTTGTATTCTATAATTTCACAAGAGTGGTTGCAAAAAGGACTATCAGTTGATCCATTGATCAGAATGTTAGCGGTGAATTATTTATTAAAACATAAACTCGCACTCTCAAGACATAAGCCAAGTAAAACACATATTATTAACACCTAGAAGGAATAAAAGAAAACCTGAAAGTGTAAATTCTCTAGAATTTGTATGGAGAAGTAAAAATAGTTTCCCTCCCATTACAGAGTATTAAAGTAATGAGAGTATATACCTTGGAATCTTGTACAAAGAAAAAGTCAGCAAATAATATAGAAAATAAATATCCTAACTTAAAAGGGGCGTGGAGGGTTTTGAGAAAACTTCACTTGACTTGAATGTCACCATCCTATAGTTAAAATATTTATTTAAACAAAAACAAAAGAAAATGTTAATCACATCCATCGCTGGTACTTTTGTCCTCCTAGCTAGTTACCTCTCTATCCACTCACCTAGCCCTCATTTCAGGCATTGACTATGGTGCAACTTATTTGCATCATCAAGAGTCATGCCATTTACTATCTTGTTTGATACAGTGTTCTTCCCTGTGTTTAACAATACGTTGTCCATACATTAAATAGTAAGTTTTGTTTTTTACTTAACCTCTAATGTTAAATATATCTTCTATAAAATAATTTACTGAAATACTAATAGTTTTTTTAATATTTTGTTAATAAGTATCAGTAATTAAAAAATGTTTTATTAATGAAATTGAAAAATTTTATATTATATTTTAAAAATAAATTAGTATTTAAATTTATGTATTCAAATGGTAAAATTTTGTAGATACATAATTTCTAGAAAATATAATTTGGATAAAAATTAGTATAATAAAGTATTAAAAATAATTTTGTATTTAATGTTTACATTATATAGTTTAAAAGGTTAAAAATAAAGAATTAAAAGTAATGTAAAATAAATAAATTAATTTAATCTAATCTAATAATCACAACTCATTTTGATCAATAAAAATAAATAAGTATTATTTTAATTTTAATTGAATAATAAAATAATATATTTATATTTATATAAAATATAAAATATAAAATGTTAAGAAGACTTATATTTATAAATCTAATTAAATTATAAAAATAAAAATTATTGTAAGTATATTTAAATTTTAAAAGGTTAGAATTTTCTATATAAGTAAACATTATATTTTAAAAATAATTTAAGACAATAATTTTCACAATTATTAATTTATTCTTTTAAAATTTTCAACTATTAAAATCAAACTTAGTATGTTAGTTGAATACACTCATTAATTATCTATCTTATATTTCAAAACAATATTGCTTTGCTTTCTTTTTTTTCTTATTGAAAATTTTGTTGAATTTTTGTATTTTTGAAATCAAAATAAAAGAAAATGCATAAGAAGAAAATGAATTGTATATAATTCTATTAGAAGAATTTAAGAAAAGTTAGTACTATTTAAAATTATTATTTATTTAAATTATTATATAATACTAATATTAAAACTTATTTTAATACTATTTAATATTAAAAATTATAGTATCTTTAAAAAAAGGTGAAGTTAGATTTCTTTATTTAAAAAATATAGTTTTGAATTCAATTATAAAAATAAATTTTATTAAAATAATTCTAAATATTTATAATATAATATATTAAAAGAAACATTTAAACTATGTCGAATCTCTACTCTGCGCATATGGCAAATCTTTCAAAAAATCTTGAAAAAATGAGGCCTCAAGAGTAATCAAAGAGATAGACCTCTTGTGAAATTTAGCAGATCCCAACCGTCGAAGGATAGAAACCCTAAAGATGAATGCTATTTTCTAAATTTTGCACAGCGTTCATGGCATCAAAGTACCCATGAAGGCTTTATCTATGTGGACAATACCTCAAATACATTGTCCATTTTAGAAGGGGTCAAAGACCAAGAACCCCTAAGGCTGCAATCCCAATTACAATGATCCAAGGCTCCGTAGTAGGAAAATGAAAAGGAGAAGGCAAGAGAATAGGCACAATCCATGGCTAAGCATATCCAACGTCAAGAGCCAAAGAACTCTTTGAGGTCTCTATACCAAAACCACAAAAAATTCAGTCCAGAATATCCCTTCAAGGAGGAAACAGGTTTGAATCAAAATGGTCAATTTAATTCTGTTCACCTTCTTTGTCCTCCATTGCTGGCAGGATGTCTTAGATCTCATCTCGCAATTTTCTCCACATAAACTTAGATAATCAAATTAGGGTTTTCAACCTCACTAAATATGTCCAAATAAATCAGAATGAGTTGTTCTAAAAGTAGAAAGGGTTTTTAGCAGATGCACCTTTGGGTACACCCCCTCAATTTGAGACCCATATTAGTATGTTATATTTTCATAGCTCCCAGTCTCCAAGTGACCCAAGTAGGTCTTATGTCCTCCCTCACCAAAGAGTCTTGGAAAACAATTCCCCTAGTGTAAATCTGTCCTTCAAATCTTTGCCAGCCTCATCTCCTCCACTCCATGAGGATAGCACCATCATCATTAGTGATCAAGAGAGTGAAGATAGATGGTTAGATTGCCAGAGATTTGGCATATTCACCTATTGGAATGGCCCCAAGCATGAGTTACTTAACCTCTCCAACTGGCTATAGGATTTTTGTAAGGATCAGGTAAGTATTTCTCACTATACAAATAGATTACTTTATATACACTACAATGATGGATTTATGAAAAAAGACTTTCTCTTTTTCTCTAACTATTTTTTCAAAGGTTATGTTGTTAAATTTTTAGAATGGTTTCCAGAGTGTCAGGAAGGGTTGCTTGATTGTATGATCCTATCATGGTTTGTCATACAATCTCTCCCTCCTAAACTTTTACAAATAGAGATTATTAAGAAATTAGGCTCATTTATGGAAGAGTTGATTGGTATTGATTCTTCCTTTCATCTGTGCAATAATGTTATTTAACTACTTATAAAAAGTAAGATTAACAATTCTGACCATATGCATAAGAAAGTAATTACTAATAGAGCCATATATAATCTTGAGTTTCATAATTATGAAGGTAAAATATCAAAAATCATAAGATTAGATGATAATAGGAAAATCATATTTAAATCTCTCCAACCTACTTTAGACCTTAATAGTATATTCCCTATGATTAAATGTAGGAAACTAAAGGAACTTCAAATGATATCCTCTAGAAAGTCTCCCATACGTGCTCAAGAGGATCCACTATCCCAAACAGAGCTTATTTAAGTGGAGGGGGCATCCACAAAAGATAAGAGTAGGAAGGTGTATCCATCAGGGGCTAGACACAATATCACTTCAGAAACAAAGCTAGCTCAAGGGAAAGCTTCAATAACTATTCAGGCAGATAAGACAAGAGATACTCAAATGAAGGTAGAAGAAAAATACAGTGCAACAAGAAACAAAAAAAGCAATATTAAGATATCAAACATAGGAGTTGGGGAAAAAGCGCATGTGGATCCAAACTTGCAGCCATCAGGTGGAAAGAAGAATCCTAAAGATGTAGAAATGGATAATACAAACAATTTCCAAGAAAAGATCAGCACATAGACACATGTAGCACCAAGTAATAGGGAAATCATGGATTCCAAGAAATCAAGTATTCAAACTACAAAATTAAAGTCGGTAGAGAACATGAGAATGCAACATACTGAGAAGCCAATTAGCAATGGGGATATCAGCATAGAAGAGTTAGAAAAATCTCTTTTATTCGAAAGGGAGATGGCAGGAAAAGAGGAGAAAAGTTTTCCAGTAAAGGATTTTAGATCTCCACATCATCAATCAAAAGATATTGGGGGAACAAGGGACACACCCCACAAAGATGCAGTCATCAGGTTATCTAAATTTCGGCAAACACCGGCACCAAAAATTGGCCCTTCTTCTCCATTGGTCAGCAATCAAAAGGATAAAAGTAATGATCTAAATAGAGCAGAGAAACAATTGACACAAGAGTTCCATGATTTTTTGCATAGGGATTTGATTTGGGATGAAGATCTAGAGAGAAGAAGTCTAAACAAGACCAAAGAAGACAATCTAGAGTCTCTAAATGAAGAATTAATACAAGTTTTTAGCTTTGAAAATATAGATAGGAGTACAACTATTCAAAAAGAGAATCTTATTTAAAGGATCCTAAAATTAGGAGGATAAATTACATGTGTGAAGACTTAAGAAGGGATTTGATAATTATAGAAAGTGATGACAAAGATAGGAAAGCTTCACAGATAAGGTCAAATATACTATGCAAAGAGCAAAGTGAGGCACATATGGGAAATGACACCAGGAAATTACCATGTTTAGAAGATAATATTTCAAATAATAATCCAAATATATTGAAGCAGATTTTACAAGAATTGGAAAATGAAGACAATGAAGGGAAAGATGAAAGCAAATTGGATGTTGTTCTAGATGTGCAAAAAACCATTGAACAACTAGGTATCCAAATGAATCAGGACGGATTAAACTCTCTAAAGTGTGGGAAAGAAAAAGCTAAAAGAGGAAGAAAATCTCTCAAAGAACTCAAAGAAGTGGATGGTCAGGACAGAGAATAGAAAAAGATTGATCAAATATTTAACAATGGGAAGGGGAAGTACCTTCCAAAGGAGACATGAAGATTACAACGTCGAATGCTAGGGGTTTAAATGCCCCTAGTAGAAAAAGATTACTAAAAAAAAACCTAAAACAATTTGAATCTAAAATTATTTTACTACAGGAAATGAAACTAAATAAGATAGAAGGAATTAAATTAGGTAAAAATTTAGGTAACTAGAGTATCACTCTGCAAGAAGCTTTAGGTGCATCTGGTGGTTTAGGATTCATTTGGAATCCAAGGAAAGTAACCTTAGACATCTTAAATGTTAACAACAATTGGATCAGCAGGACAATCAAAGGCCTAAAATCCAATCTCAAGTTTATTCTTGTAAATTTTTATGGCCCTATAAATAATTTAGAGAAAAAATTAACTTGGGAAGAAATCAGCATATTTATGAATCATCATAAAAATAGTTCGATCTTAATAGGTGGAGACTTCAATATGATTCTGAACCTAAATGAAAAAGTAGGAGGAACTCAACTAATCTCTCAAGCTTCTAAAGAATTTTTAAAATGGTGTGATTCTCATAACCTGATTGATATCCCACTTAACAATGGGAATTTTACTTGGAACAATAGAAAGAAGGATTTTGCTTATATAGTTGAAAAATTAGATAGGTTTTTCATTAAAGGAGATCTGGATGAAAATAACTTGAATATCCATTCATCTATTTTGCCAACTGTTGGTTCTGACCACTTCCCTGTTAAGATTGAATTTTTTGAGCCGTATAAACCTTTAAGGAACCCATTTAATGTGAAAAAATATGGCTTTCAAATCCTAGTTTTCTAGAAAATATTAAAGAATGGTAGTCTCAAGGTAATTTTGAAGGATCTAGGATGTTTATCTTTGTATCAAAAATTAAAATGCTCAAGGAAAAATTCTTAGATGGAACAAAGAACATTTCAACAATATTTTTGAAGAAAAATTGGATATCAAAGAAAGATTAAAGAAATTAAATCTAGAAGTAATTAAGAAAGGCATGAATAATGATAATTATCTTTTAGAAAAAGAATTATTCGCTAAAAAAGAGGATATATTATCCAAAGAAGAAATATTCTAGAGGCAAAAGTCACAAGAAAGGTGGTTAGATGAGGGAGATCGAAATATGAAATTCTTCCACAACTCTACCCTTTATAACATAGCTAAGAATAAAATATCTAGAATTAAAAACCATCTGGGTATTCCAACTGAGAATCCAAAACAAATTTCAAAAATTTTTGTGGATCATTTCTAGAAACTATTAAATAATTTTGAGGGGTCAAACAGAGAAGCTCAAACCAATCTGCTTAAAGTGATCCCCAAAATAATCTCAGATGAAGATAATAAAGCACTAAATAAACCTATCACTCTAGAAGAAGTTAGAGTGGTGGTATTCAATATGGACCCTGATAAATCACCAAGCCCAGATGGATTTCAAGCCTTTTTTAACCAAAAATGTTGGGACATTATTGGCCTTGATTTGTGGAAAGCCGTTGAAGCTTTGAGAAATGGTAGGTCATTGCTATCTAAAATCAATTACTCCTTTCTTACTTTAATCCCTAAAAAGGCAGAGCCTGAGGGCCCAAATGACTATAGACCCATCGCATTATTTGATACCATCTATAAAATCTTATCCAAGATTCTAGCTAATAGATTAAAATTTACCCTTCCAAAGATTATATCAGAGGAACAAATAGGCTTTGTACCTGGTAGATCCATTATGGATGGCATTCTTATTATCCAAGAAACTATTCATTCAACCTATAAGAACAAAGACGCAAGCATGTTCATAAAGCTATACATCCAAAAAGCTTATGATATGGTTGATTGGTGGTTCCTTTGTAAAATGTTAGAAGCTTTTAGTTTCTCTCACCAATGGATCACTCTCATTTTTAAGTGTATTTCCTCAACAAATATTTCAGTTCTTATCAACGGGACTCCCGATGGATTTTTTGAAACTTCTAGAGGCATTAGACAAGGAGACCCTCTATCTCTATCTCTTAATATTATTATGACTCAAGCCTTTGGGAGATCTCTTGCCAAGGATTACAATAACCAAGAGTTTAAAGGTGTTATGGTCACAAGGAATATTCCTAACATTACTCACCAACAATATGTAGATGATACTATTCTTCCAGGCAAAAGCATAGTAAAAGAGGTGCTAGTTTTAAAATCCATTATAAAGCAATACATCAATGCATCTGGCCAAAAAGTGAACGATTTGAAATCTAAGATTTATTTTATTAATACAGAACCAAAGTTGGAAAAACATATCTACTAGATTATGGGATATAAAATAGGTTTATTCCCATGCAAATACCTCAACATCGAGTTAGAGAAAGGTAGGAAGTCTAGTAAGGTATGGAATAGTACTCTGGAGAAATTGGAGGCTAGGATTGGCAACTAGAAAGATAAGTGGCTCTCAAAAGCTGGTAATAGCATCAAGGTAAGCTCAATTTTATCATCTATTCTAACTTACCCATTATCCTGCCTCCCATTGACCAAGCATCTTCATCATAAGCTGGAGGCAAAGCTCAAAATTTTCCTTTGGAATGATTATGAGGAATTCAAAAAAATGGCTCTTATAAAATGGGAAAATATATGCAAACCCAAGGATTTTGGAGGGTTGGGAATTAAGAATTTACACTGGAAAAATGAAGCTTTAGGGGCTAAATTAGTATGGCACCTTTTTGTGGAAAGAGAGCATAAATGGGCCAAGATTATGTATAATAAGTACCTTAATACAAATGACCCTTTGTCAATTTTTAGAATGAGAACCCTTCCTAAAGGGTTAGAAAGCTAGAACTTTATGGTTAAGTGTCACCACCTCATCAAAAAATCTCTAACTTGGGATGTTGATAAGGGTGGTGAGACCTTATTTTGGGAAGATTCTTGGGATGGGCATCCCCTAATAGATAGTAGTAAAATCCCAAGGGACTTAAAAGGAAAATTAGTCAATCTTTGGGGTAATAAGGTTAGTAACTATAAAAAAAAGATCTCTACAGAAGGAGTCTCTAGATGGATATGGAAACCTTTGAAGGACATAGAAGAGGATCCAACTACTATAAAGGCATACAAAATGATCATACAAGATAGGAAAGTTAAATAGCTAGAGAGGAATGATAAACTCATTTGGGTAGCATAGAACGATGGCAAGTATAGTGTGAAAAATGGATATAAGGCTTTGATACATTCACAAAGATGGGATGCAGTGGAGATTCCCCTTAAAATATATTGGGATCTTGCTTGCCTACCAAAGGTAGGTCTCTTCTTATGGATGGCATTTCAAAATAGGATTTTGATGGTAGATAGATTCCATAAATTAGGTTTCAAAGGTTTCTCAAGATGTGTGTTATGTTGGAAATGATTGAAAAGATCATGAATGAAGAGAAATGGAACTGGTAAAGAATGTTTCAATCATTGTTTTGTTATTGATGTCAAACTTGCCACTTGCAGCAATGACAATTGCTTCAGTGATCCAAATACTATCAATTGGTTGATACACAAGGAGGTGGTAATCAATAAGATGTAACTAGAGTACCTAGAGAAAGGTTGAATTTATAATGTTGTAATGAAGTACAAGGATCAGCTAAGCTATTGATGAAATAGTGTATTGATGACATACTCTAAGACATAGAGGATGGACAAGGTGTAAGGATTAACTAAGTTCTAGTTAGGTGCCAAACAGATTCTCAGTTGAATCCGAGCAAGTTCAAGTTTAGTGTGTGCCAAGTGAAGATCAAGTGTCGAGCAGCCTTCAGGTGTCGAGTGAAGATCAAGTGTCGAGTAGTCTTCAGGTGTCAAGTAGTTTTTAGGTGCCGAGCACCTGTAAATAATATTAAGAAATCAAGTAACATAGAAGGTGTCTAGTATCAGTAAACCAATGATGTCGAGTTGTTGTATTATTTTGAAAAGTTGAAGATTCGCCAGATCTGAGCTGACATAGTAGTTATCTAGAATTTTGTGAACCAGATAGAAGATAATAATGATGAGCTGGTGGCACAGAACACTATGTAAAATATTTTTGGCAAATGGATTTATCATGAAGTTTCTAGATAGAAACAAGATATGGGACAGATACATTGTATCCTACCTAATCCATTGAAACCCTAAAGTTGGAGAGGGATATTTGAGTGGGAAATCAAGAACAAGACTTCTTTATAAGGAATTACAGGTCAGAGATCAAGTGTGCATGCATAAGAGGGAGTTGGTCATTAGAGTAATCATGCAAAGAAGCCAAGAGGAGTAAGAACAGAGCATCAAGACTCTGAATTGATCGAGTGACCAAAGAGAGCTTTGGCATAATGAGTGGAAGAACTCAAGGAGACAGATCTTGAAGGGTGAACAAGCTGTCAGCACTGCAAAGGAGGAAAGCCAAGAAAAGAAGAGAACTAAAGAAGTGATCTAAAATCTGAAGTTGCAATCTATATCAGGTCAAAACCCTTCTAATACTTTCTTACCATTGTATTAGATATTGAAACCCTACATTACTAGGTTAGCTTAAGAGCTAGGTGGATAAGCCTTAGGAAAAGGATAAAGAGATCCCCAGGAGAAGGACAAAGAGATCCTTAAGAGAAGGATAAAGAGATCCTTAGGAGGAGGATAGGAGATCCTTAGAGAGGGATGAAAGATTCTTTTGAGAAGGTGACTGAAAATCCCATGGATTTGCGTGAGTCTAATAGCAGATTGGGGAGGCAATATTGATGATAGGAAAAGCACAACTGGAGGAGCATTATTCTTAGGTAAAAGGCTAGTTACTTAGACTAGCAAGAAACAAACATGCACATCTCAATCCACTGCAAAAGTAGAATATGTGGCAGCAGCAGTCAATTGCACAAACATTGTGTGGCTTAAACATCTATTGAAAGGAATGAAAGAAGAGGTAAGTAAACTTATAATATTTTATTGTGATAATACAAGTGCTATAAACATATCCAAGAATCTAGTAATGCATGTAAAAACCAAGCATATTGCAATCAAGTATCACTATGTCAGAGAATTGGTGGAAGACAAACAAGTGAAGATGGAGTACATTTATACAAAGGAACAAATTGCAGATATCTTCACCAAACCATTACCCAAGGATGCTTATGAATATCTTAGAGGTAAGTTGGGGGTAATGCCCCTAACTCAAGCAGTCTAAACCAACATGGAAGCTGCCCTACATCAATAGGAGTAGATCATTGAAATATCAGAAGTGTGATGTAGAGGATGACAACATGAGCATAAACTCTAGATCAGTCACAAGCATGGTGACAGAGGGAGAAAACATGAGATGCAAAGTTTATATTTAGCATGTTAAAGATGCTACATCTTTTGCATTTATGTCAAAGAGGGAGATATATGAGAAACTGATCAATACAAAGAGGGAGATATATGATATATATGATGACATATATGAAGGATCAGGGATTCAAAGTAAAGAAAAGCAGCAGTCCAAAGGGAGAAGCAAAACAAAGGATTCAGTTTGTATCAGCAAAAGAAAACGTATGTAATTTTGGTGGTAACTAAGTTGATCAGCTTAATCAATCGATCAGTTTGGTTTGCCATCAATGCCAAAGAGGGAGATTGTTGGAAATGATTGAAAAGATAATGAATGAAGAGAAATGGAATTGGTAAAGAATGTTTCAATCATTGTTTTGTCATTGATGTCAAACTTGCCACTTGTAGGAATGACAATTGCTTCAGTGATCCAAATACTATCAATTGGTTGATTGATAAGGGGGTGGCAATCAATAAGATGTAACTAGAGTACCTAGAGAAAGTTGAAGTTATGATGTTGTAATGAAGTACAAGGATCAGCTAAGCTATTGATGAAATAGTGTATTGATGACATACTCTAAGACATAGAGGATGGACAAGGTGTAAGGATTAACTAAGTTCTAGTTAGGTGCCAAACAGATTCTCAGTTGAAGCTGAGCAAGTTCAAGTTTAGTGTGTCCCGAGTGAAGATCAAGTGTTGAGCAGCCTTCAGGTGCCAAGTGAAGATCAAGTGTCGAGCAGTCATCAGGTGTCGAGCAATTTTCAGGTGCTGAGTAAGGTACAAGTGTCGAGCAAGATACAGGTACCAAGCACCTGTAAATAATATTAAGAAGCTGAGTAACATAGAAGGTGTCGAGTATTAATAAACCAATGATGCCGAGTTGCTGTATTATTTTGAAAAGTCAAAGATTTTCTAGATCTGAGCTGACATAGTAGTTATCTAGAATTTTGTGAATCAGATAGAAGATAAGAATGATGAGTTGGTGGCACAGAACCTATGTAAAATGTTTTTGGCAAATGGATTTATCATGAAGTTTCTAGATAGAAACAAGATATGGGATAGATACATTGTATCCTACCTAATCCATTGAAACCCTAAAGTTGGAGAGGGAGATTTGAGCAGGAAATCAAGAACAAGACTTCTTTATAAGGAGTTATAGGTCAGAGATCAAGTGCGCATGCATGAGAGGGAGTTGGTCATAAGAGTAATCATGTGAAGAAGCCAAGAGGAGTAAGAACAGAGCATCAAGACTTTGAATTGATCGAGTGACCAAAGAGAGCATTCGCATAACAAGTAGAAGAACTCAAGGAGACAGATCTTGAAGGGTGAACAAGTTGTCAACACTACAAAGGAGGAAAGCCAAGCAAAGAAGAGAACTGAAGAAGTGATCTAAAATCTACAAAGTTGAAGTTGCAATCTGTATCAGGTCAAAACCCTTATAATACTTTCTTACCATTGTATTAGATATTGAAACCCTACATTGCTAGGTTAGCTTAACAGCTAGGTGGATAAGCCTCAGGAAAAGGATAAAGAGATCCCTAGGAGAAGGACAAAGAGATCCTTAGGAGAAGGATAAAGAGATCCTTAAGAGAAGGATAAAGAGATCATTAGGAGGAGGATAGGAGATCGTTAGAGAAGGATGAAAGATTCTTTTGAGAAGGTGACTAAAATCCCCATGGATTTGGGTGAACCTAACAACTCTATGTAAATCCTTTAACAGGGTGACATTCCAAGTTGAATGTTCTTAAATCCTTTAACAAGGTCACATTTAACAATGTTCTGTAGCCTTTAGCAAGGCAGGCCTTTAACAGGGCAGACCATCAGAAGTGGTTGAAATCAATTACATAGTTATTTTGTGGGTATCATCCCCACCCCAATTTTACCTTCTTATTCCTAGAGGGTTTCTGGGTTATCAAATTCTTAGTGTTATGGTGTGATGCATGTTTAGTTTTCATGATTTTTTAATGTTCAATTGTATGCATGATAATTTAAGTTATGTGCAATTAAGGATTTGTAGAAAAAGTTGTTTTGGACACCATTCGACCTTGGATAACTAATTCATCCCCCCCCCCCCCCCCCCCTCCTCTCAGTTATTCTAAAGAATTCTAACATGTTATGCAAGAAAAATAGAAAGGATACTAATCATATCCTATATAGTTGTCCTTACTCCCAAGTTTGTTGGGATTGGCTCAAACATATGTTAGGTTGGTCATCCCTATTGCCTAAATCATTAACTAGTCTTCTTAAAGGCTGGCCCTCCAACCTATACAATGGAATCTATAGTAAACTGTGGAATATCTGCCCTTCCATCCTTATGTGGGAAATTTGGAAAGAACGAAATAGAAGAATTTTTTGTGAAAAAGAGATGAAGAAAAAAGAGTTAATCAAAAAAATAGAACCTAGCATAGTCGAAACAATTAATTCTCATCTCAGGAATTCCAAGAAAGAAGGTTCATTTTCTAATTGGGATGGTTGTATTCCAAAGAAATGGCTAAACTTGATCAATCCTCCACTTGTCTATTTTAAGAAGAGAAAGGAGGCAAGGGAAAGGTGTAAATGGACACCCCCTCTAAAGGGTTGGGCAAAACTTAATTTTGATGGGGCGAAAAGAGGCAACCCTGGGACATCAGCTATTGGTTGCATCATTAACAATGATATAGGTAAATAGATTGCTAAAATATCCAAGTCTATTAATCCTACTTCCAATAATCTAGCAGAGCTTGAAGCTCTAGATGAAGGTTTGCAGCTATGTCAAAAGTTAGGATTATCAAAAATAATCATTAAAGGTGATTCTCAAATTGTCTTAAATGCAATAAGGAAGAGAGAAACTTTCAACTAGGTCCTTAATTCTAAGTTAGAAGAAGTCCTTGGGCTGCTAGATCAATTTGTAGAAATTCATATCTACAACATCTTTTGGGAAGGTAACCAAAAGGTAGACCTTTTGGCAAACAAGGGAGTAGATGGTGATAACTCCTTGGTATATAGAGATGAGTTATGAGTGTCTCTAGCCATAGACTAAGTTTAAGATTTAAGTTTCTCCTAAACATGGGGTAAACCATTTAAATCTATCATAGATTTAATATAGGATAGTAAGCCCATATAGTTCTTATCTAAGGTTAGTAGTAATATAGGGGAAAGAGTAGCTTATAATATTTTTATATTATAAGTCTTCTTGATGTATAACAGTTAGGCCAATGGGCATACATCTTTATTTAACATAAGTTTGGGACTCCTTTATTCATTATATGTTTCATAGTGCTAGTTATTATGGTAAGCTATTTAGTTAGGCCCATTCCACCTCTCGATTTAAAGCCAAGCCTTTTTAATTATTCCTTTTAATCATGTTTGTTTGTCCTTTAGATTGGATCTGTTTGCATTATGATAGCTTCTAGGTGACATCAAGCACCTAGGACAAGTGGGTAGAGTCTAGGAGTTTCTAGAGTCTTAGTAGAGTTTATATGCTCCCCTTTGTGGGTGATTTACTTTGTCTCTCTCACTCTACACAAAATATTATATTCATGGACACGTTCATCTACATTTTTCATTCTTCAAAGGTTTGCACAATGGCCTTTCGTGGCAACATAAAGCCAAAAAGATGGAATCGGGTGCTTACGCCAGTCGACGGGATGAGTCATACTGAGGGCTTCTTCAATTACAACTTCACCTGGAGGATGATCAATGACATCATAGGTATTTTTATTGGGTTTATGGCTAGGGTCGAGATAAACAAATGGGACATGGTGAGACTCTATTTGAATTTTTTTATTCCACTTGGTGTTAAGGACTAGTAGAAGCTATCATGATCTTGAATGAGAAATTTAGAGTGCCCTGCCTAAGATTTACATGAATCATCCTCCGACAAGCTTAGACATGGCAATTATTCCTAGGCGGCATGCATCAGTAATCAGGGATATAGTTGCCTTCAATAAGGTATGGCCAAAAATGAAAGCTTGTTTTCAATTCCTCCTTAGATGGAGAAAGGTTAAGGTGGATAATGGTTATGAATGGCTTAGCAACTACCTCAGTGGGTTTAATGCTTATATCCATTCAAGGGTTGGATTTGGTAACCTAGATGCATTAGACTTCTACACACCCAATATTGAGAAGTCTAGTGGGGAAAGGTTCTCCTTCAAATTCCCTCCCCACTTTTAGTCAAAGACCCCAAATGACATTGTAGAAGTCATCATGGTCTTTTGGAAGAAGTAAAGTTAGCCGGGTTTATTGTCAAACATCTCCAATTTTGTTAGGTAATGTTGTTTGTCCTATTCCGAGATGTAGGATGGGTTGTGGTTTTTGTTTCCCTAATGGGCTGGGAGTTTTGGTTTTTCCCTGTTTTGATCTTTAGTTATATAGTTCCAATATATTTTGTAACAATTAGTTATAAGGACTATAAGTGTAAGCTTAATTTCTACTAGCCCTTAATAGAGATTTTGTCTCAGTTGTAAAGGCTCTATAGTTTTTATTTCATAATGAATGCAAAGGTAGGTTATATTAGTTCTTGTGTGTTATATAGATGCCTATCCACATATGTATAACTACAATCATTAAATATATGTTTATAATAATGGATAGTGGTTATACTTTCGGCTTGGCTATTGTGACTTATGGTTTTTTATTGCTCTTTTTAGAAATGTTTATCATGATTATCATTAGACTTATGTTTCATTCTAAGCATAGTATCGAAAAATTAGCTATCTTTGATTGAGTGGAGTAGCATTGATAAATTTAAAAACAACATCCTATTCATCAAGCAGTTTTACTATTGGTATCTAAGATCATAGAAAAAGAATTGGTAATTACGATTAGGTTAAGTTCTGAACTAGAAAGAGGTTTGACATGAAATTTGAACCGAACGGTTGATTTGACATTTTCCTTCTTTGTTTCTGTGGATGATGGTTTATCTTCTCAGACTAAGTTTATCAAATCTTGAAATCTCAAGAGATAGTAATTTGGGTAATCAATTTATGTTTACAGCTTATGTTTTTCCCATTTGGATTAATATGTATCTCAACATGCTCTGTTTGGTCTTCTCAACCTTTTATCTCAGTTTCTAGCTTGAGGTTCACTTTATGTTTGCATGGTAGCTTTGTAGGAAGAGATCAATATATTGTGCTACAAAATAAAGTTGTGATTTATCCTTCGTGATTGGATAGCAAAGGAATCTTAGTATATTAAGAGGACAGTTAAGAAACATCTTCGTATGTTAGATAGGTTTTAAAGCAAGTATCGATTTCAATTAGAAGCTTTAAAGTGTTGGACTAGTCAAACAATAGTAGCTAATTTTCTATAGTGGAAGATATTACCTATTAATGAATTGATGACATTCTTTATGGATTCATTAAGTAGAGAATAGTAAGTTATGTAATACCTAACAAGGTGAATGGTATTGATTAAATTATGGTGGGACAAAGTAACTAATAAGTCTAGTAGAATAGGTGCAATCTTTGTTCATCCTAGGTTATATGTTTTTCCATTTCTGATCAGGAAATTATTTTAAGACTATCACTCACTAATATGTTTGACAAGATAATAAGGTAGTGGTGTTTTTATCTTTTAAGCAATGAATGGGAGCATAAAGCAATGGCTGGTGGGTTCATATGGCAACAGGTTTCACTTTGGTACAAGAGTCAACAGATTGCTCACATTTATTGGACTACGATTTGCAATATTGTAACAATAAAAAATTTGTATTAATCCAACTGGAGAATGCCCCTTTTATGTTGTAATAATAAAGGACTATGGTTCTGAGCTAGACTGGAGGTTTTCTTCTCCATTCTTTCCTACCAGTGCTCATTTGAATGGAGATACTCTAATTTATGTTATTTATTTTAATTAATATAACCAAGGCCTCGACCTTTTACCGATCAAAAAAATCCTTTAAAAAAATATAGTTTTGAATTTAATTATAAAAATACATTTTCTTAAAAATCTTCTAAATATTTATAATATAATATATTAAAAGTAACATTTAAACTATGTCAAATTTTTTTGACTTAATATGTAAATTGAAAAATATATTATATCACTGCAATTTTGAAAAAGAACTATCATAATTTTTAATATTATATACAACATTTTTATTTTAATATAATATAGAAACTTCAATTTTATAAAAATATTAAAATTTAAATATTATTAATTAACAAAACATTTATTTATTTCAAATATCAAATTAAAAATTATTAATAATTTGATGAAATAATTCTTAAGGACGTATTTAAAAAACTTAAGTTAAAAAAAAAAAAAAACTTAAGATGCCAATTGTCAGGCAGCGCATACGGAGTAAGAGTAGTCGGTGCTCTCATTTCATGCATTAGAAAACATGGCTACCCTAGGGTCACGTGCCATTCCAAGTGCACATCTTGGTGGATGCAAAACCATAAAGTTAAAATAACTTGGAAAAAGAGGGGGAAAAGGTGATATTTGCATAAAGATGAGGTTTTTTTTTTAAACATTGTCTTACCAACTCCTCCCTTCTTCCCAGGCACATCCAAAGGCTCCCTTGGAAAATGCAAGGTGGGGGGAAATGAGATTAGAGGTTGGAATAGTAATATCTTTGTGTTAGTTAGAAAAGTGGTATAGGTTAGTAATTTGGATAGAAACTAAGTTAGTTAGAAATGACAAAGTTGTACATTAGATTTTAAGTAATATGTATGTAATTAGTAGTTAGTAAATGGTTCATTTTAAAAAAAAAAATTAAGCAATTAGAATTATATAATAAAGCAAGAAAGGTTAGGTGGTTAAGGGAAGAATGTTAAGAAAAGGGGTTAAGTATTATATGTTTAAGTATGTTTTTTTGGTAAAGTGTTTTTCACGGTAATGGTTAGTACTTTTAGATAATAGCAGATGTGTAGCTATATTTAGAATTAAATTAATTAGTATATGATTTCAAAAACTTAGTTAGTAGTACATAGTTAGTAGGTTAGTAATATGGTTATTAATATGGCTAAAATGTAAGAGTTGATTAAAAATAAATAAATAAAATCTATTTTGAAAAAATGGAATTAGCACGGTAAAGTAATGAATTAAGGTTTCTATATAAATGATAAGAAATATATATTGCAAGATAATTTGAAATCAAGAGGTTAGAACAAATATGCATATCTACACATTCTTAATTATTAAGTTCACGAACCTATACTTGATAAAGACTTGGTGCTTCACATTTATATACGCAATGTTTACTTACAAAGTAAGGAAGTGGAATTAAAATTGATATCTCATATCATCCTCTAGCCCTTATGTTATAGCTTTTACCTAGGTGAAATTATTAACACTACCTAGAAATTTGTTAACTATTTTACTCTATGCTAAATCAACCAACTTAAAGGATCACCTTTGACTTAATGATTGAAGTATTTATCACCCTAATGTACATAATTGTTCTTCTAAAACCATGGGTAGATATATTCTAAATACCTAATTGTTTGATAGATTATTCATAACATGCATATGTCTATATGTGATTCCTTAAGTTTATTTTATTTTATTTTAATTGTGGTTGTTTTTTGCCTTGTAAATTTTGGGCATGACATAGTCTCTATGGGGTTATAGGACATATCTATTTGAAGTTGGTGATATCTTGCTAGATTCCATTTTAGTAAAGGGTTATCAGTCAAGGTGGATTCCATTTCATCTTTCATGTGCATCTCTTCTCTCTTCCTATATTACATTTCAATAGGATTAATCTGCATTTAGATTAGAGTAGGAGTGGATATTGAAATTTTTTAAGGTAGCTTGTAATATCCATTCCACTAGGTGTTATAGGTTGCCCAAATCTATTTCTACTAGGGGTGTTTGTAGTTATGAACATTCTAGTTTATCCTCTTCTGCTCTTAGGTTAAGAGCATATCCCCCATCCCAATGATCTATTAAAAACATAATTCATTGCATATAAGTGAGTTGTACCTTATAATTCAGAGGGCAATGATATAACACATACACTGACCCATTTGTTAGTGACATCCTTTTGTTTCCTCACATTCTAGGCATCTAGAGTCAAGGTAAAGCCAAGTTAGCATGAGGGACAAATTGTTAACCAACAGATAGCTATCCATATTGGTAGTTTTAATTGTTTAATGTTGTCTTCATTGAAATTAGGACCCCATTCCATAAACTTAACACTATAACCTTTATAGTAACATAGTGGTCTGTTCATTAATTTATTTTTAATTGCTTTGTTTTTACATTGTAAAAATAACAAACTTTCATTTAGGGAGAGATACTTACTTGGAACCCACAAGCATTTCTTAGTCATTTTGCCATTTGGGACCATTCCAATCTACAAAGTGACCATGATTTTTGCAATCAACCCAAAAATCTTATGTGTATGAGTTGTTAATTATTAGTATAATGTTGTCTTTGAGTCCTTGGTTATTGTTATCAATCAACTACTGATTGACTATGTTGTCATTTGTGGGGTTAATATTGCCCCTATTATCATTTAGTTTTTTAATGTCTCAATCCTTCAGTGTTGTCATATTCTTTGATTTTAAATTGAATCTCTCCTCATGCTTAACTTGATGCATGTCATTGAACTTATAATGTTGTGTCCATCCTAATTGTAATACTTTAGAGATTTGATTATATTTAGATCTCATTGTTCTTTAGGCCTACAAGAGATCTAAAGAATTTTTCTAGACAGAGACAGTTTTTTTGCCCTCTCTTGTTATTAGGATTGATCACAAATTTATCATCATGAGATATTCTATTTTTAAACCATTCCTTTTTAGTCACTATTTTCCATTGATGGGTCATCCATTTGGAATTTTGGGCCAAGGGCTAGGGATGAACTAGTCTACTCAAAAGTTTGTTATTCCTCTGAGAAATTGAAGGGGGACACTGGTGTAATCCACAATAAGAGATATTTAAAGTCGATTCTAGAAATGGTTGAAGATCTCTATCCCATCAGGTTGGGCATATCTAACAAACATCACACACTATGGAGAAAATTAAGCTAGGAAAAAATAAGTCAACTTTGACTATTTTACAGTTTTAGTGTTGGAATGAAGTTTAGTGTGTGATGTTTAAGCTATTTGTATCTGATTTTTTTCCAAAAAAAAAGCCACCTACAAATTGGTTTTAGATAAAGGTAAGAACATAGAGTTTGTAGGTTTTGGCATTCATAGAGCCATTTTTAGTTTCTCCTAAGGTTTTATTTATTGCCCTCGAAATATAATTTCTAACTTGAATTTGGTATTTGATTTCTTATTAATGGAATTTTCATTTGAAGAAAAACAATCTTCACCTTTCTAGTAGTAAACCCTAGAGAATCAAATGGCAATTGAAGATAAAACTTCTGAATATGAACTGGTAATGGAAAGTCTACGCGCATTCAATTTATTCACTTATGTGGAGGAAATATCACACACACACACACACACACACACACACAGAGTTTTTGCATATGGAAATTGCAATCTTATTATGAAGCTCACCAAAGTTTCTTTTATCTCTTGTTGTGTCTCTGGTTGATTATCATTTTTTTATTGATTGAGTTATAAATTCATATGGATTGTTGATATTCTCTAATTTTAAATCTTTTGTATATTGAAACCACATGGACAGACAAACCAACATTTTTCTATAATTTGTAACCTTGTGATTTGCTTGAAAAATACATTCACCATACTTGATATTGTCATGAAGTTGAACCTACAAATTTTGGTTGAAGGCATGTTCTCTTGGAAATATGCTAAGAATTTTGTGATAAGAGTGTGTGCATGTATATTTTTTGACAACCTTGGAGGAGGATGCTATCACACCTGCAAGTTATAACTAATGTTTTTAATTCCAATGGTGAAAAGGATGTCTGAAAGAATGTCAAATTAATGTTAAAAGTTCAATTAACCTGCTACTAGTAGTACTCGGTTTGCTTGAAATCATAGATATAAGAGAGTATTTAACTTAATCCTATAGTTTAAAGATTTATCAATAGGTTTAGTCAAGTAGCAACTAGTTGAACATGACACACAATGAGTGAGTTTTCATTCATGTATGCAATGTTGCCATGTTAACCGTTACCTTTCTCTCAATTACCGCCCCAAAAATTTTGACACCTGCATACAAATGTGCCAAAAAAAATCACCATGAACACCAATAGTCACTCCCTTTTGTTCATTTTTTAGTTTTCTTGGTTGTTGATCGGTCCATTTGTTCAAAAAGTAGTATTTTTTGGGTGAGCAACTATTGGGGTTCTTAGTGATGGGTTTTGGACAAACATTTTAAACTGGTACTTTTAAACCACCTTGCACTCTATGAGTTCTATAGAGAGGCCCATAAATGTGGGAAAACCAAAAGGTTAGCTTTAAGCTATTCACTCACCTACGAAGGTCTTCATGAGGTACTTTTACACCACTAGATAAATAGGAAAATATGGTTTAGTTACATCAGTGGGAATTCTTCACTTGTATCATCCTAGTTAAAAGTTTAAATATGTTTCATAAGGAGAGACATACATGCAAGTCCACCCCCCTATAAGTATTTTCTTAATCAATTCAAGCAAGATATCTTTAAGAAAATAATAAGATATCTTCAAGACATTGAAGAAGAAATAAAGTTAAAATATGAAGTATTCAAGATCACATCCATGATTAAGCAATTACAAAGTCAATTATGCAAGTCAAAGAAATTTATTCCATTGAAGAATTTAATAAAAATGAGACTTTTAAAGGTATAAAATTTCATTCAAGCATCTAAATTTCATATTTAGCATCTATTTCCTCAAAGCATACTTTCATTCGATTACATTTCAATTCGATTTATAAGTTGATTACAAAACTAGCATATGACCTAGGTATACCCCTAACAACCTAACAATTTCTCTCTTTTCCATGTGCAAATGACATGAGTGGAAGACATGGATCTATAATTAGAGAGAAACAAGATATATGTAAATTGAGCTTCAAAAAGTAAAAAATAGGGTCAACATTGCTCCACTAGACAATGATATCCATTTTTTTTTATGAAATTTCATGGAAGATTGTAATCAACATTCTAGCCCTAAAGATAGTGATGGGTTACACTCTGATGAGGAGGACCTAGGATTGAAGTCTAAAGGGAAGGGAAAGCACATCATGTTGGCATTATGATACATTTTTGTCATTAGTTACAACACTTATTGGATTCTGAATGCTTACAGAGCTCTCACCGAACATTCCTTTGTAAGCCAAGCTTTACCTAGTTCTCAGTGTTTACCAAGTGATCGAGGTGAACAAAGAAGTCAATGTTTACCGAGTGATCGAGGTGAACAAAGCAGCCAGTGTTTACCGAGTGTTCGAGGTAAAGAAAGGAATCAGTTTTGACCGAAGTGAAGATGTACTTAGTATTGACCGAGAACTTCGTGATAACCAAGCTCCTGAGGTTATCAAGGAAATTAATTTTACCAAGCTCAGACGGTTATCAAGGAAACTAACTATCACCGAGTCACAAGGTTCTATCGAGTGTTTCCTTTGATCACCGAGCTACAGTTCAGATAGAAGTGTTCACCGAGTGACATCTCTTCTACCGAGTCTCCAGTGGTTACCGAGTTCAGAACTACTCAAAGTGTTTAGTATGGACCGTGCCTTCACTTCTACCGAGTGCATGACGATGCCGAGTAACGCAGTGGACGCCGAGTATCAGAAGGACATCGAGTCAGTTCAGTGAACCCGAGTTTTTACCTTGGGCCGACTTTGTATAGAGATTTGCACTTGTTGTTTTGGCCGACCTTGCATGTATTGTTTATTTGGATGGTATATATATGCAATGTATTGTATCATTCAAATGTAATGGTAATGAATGAAAATGTGAAAGTGTGAAAGAAATACATGCGTGCGAAAGTATGTGTGCTGAGTTGTGAAGGTATTCAGCAAGGTCAAGTTTTGGAGCAGAAAAGTTTTATCTATCACATCAAGGTGAATCAGAGCATAGCAGATCTTATTAGCAATCAGTCGTAATCAGATCCACTGTTTCATTCTAACAGGTGAATCAGTTTTTGTAAATTCTTTAACAAGGTAGACTTAACAGTCTTTTGTAAATCTCCTAACAGAGTGCATACTTTATTGTATGTTTGTAAATCCTCTAACAAGGTGGATCTAGCAATCCTTTGTGCTCCTAACAAGGCAGATCACCAGAAGTGGTCATTGTAAGCCTTAACCGGCCAACTTCATACTGCAGTAACGAAGCTTTGTGGGTTTCATCCCCACCCCAGTTTTACTTTCTATTTGGAAGGTTTCTGGGTCACCAAATCTGTGTGTTCAAGTGTTGCAAATGATTTTGTTTCATGTTTACAGTAGGTTACTTGGATGAATGGTGAATATATCAGTATGCAGTTTTATTGTTTGAAATTTTAAAAGTTACTGATTCACCCCTCCCCTCTCAGTAACTTGTCATATCTTGAATATTTCCAACAATTGGTATCAGAGCAATAAGGTTATCAAGATAAAAGTTTCACAGCTTGAGCAAAGATCAAGGACAATGGAGATATTCAGACTTGACAAAACTATTGAGAATGAAAAGCTAGATCTGAAAATGGCCATGGCTCAACTCAATGAAGCAAAAGAGCATCTTTCACAATCCTTGGAAAGAAGAAAAGAACTTGCAAGGCAAATGAATGACCATCAGTATGTTGAAGAAAAGATTGAAGATCTCTCACCATCAAGTAGTTCAGATGAAGCTGACAAAGCAATCAAAGAACTTTTAGAAAAGAATGGATCTCTGCAGGAAGAAGTAAGAAAGCTCAAAAGGGAACAAGAAATCCAGTCCATCAGGCTATGTGAAATCTTGGAGCAAAGGAACAAGGCAGCTGAAGACTTAGAGGTAAGGAATAATCAATCCTCTCAGCTTGAAAATCTTGTAACTCAATTATCTAATGCAAATGAAGAAATTATGAATCTAAGATCTGAGAATGAGAATTTGAGAAATGACTTAATTACTGAAAGGCAAATCAATGCAAGCTTACAAAGTGATCTAATCTCTGAAAAACAAGTCAATGAGAGAATGGTAAAATCTCAAAAAGACATGGATCAATTGAATCTGCAAAATGAAGAAAACTTTCATAAACAAAATGGTAAAGCAGGCCTTGGATACAAGGAAGAAGGTGAATCCTCCAAACAGGGTACTCAAAAGAATCAAAGACCTACTTGCAGCCACTATGGTAAGTTAGGTCATACATCTAACAGATGTTGGAGCAATGGAAAAGGCAAATTTAATGGAAAGTGCTACAATTGCAATCAACATGGACACAAAGCCAATGAACGCAAAGAGAAACCGAAATTTGAAGGTAAATGTCACAAATGCCAAAAGCAAGGTCATAAGGCATCACAATGCAAATCCAAATCATTTAATCCAGATGAACAACTTGTCAAAGCAATATTTGGTTGGGATTACAACACTTGGTGCAGATGTCATTATTGTGGAGAATATGGTCATACTGGCATAAACTGTGCAAGGCATCACCTAAGAAAAAGGGATACCACTGTAAGATGTTATACATGTACAGAACTTGGTCATATATCTAAAAACTGCATGAACATAAAGAAAGTCGAGGATGAGAAGAAAATCAAAGTAGACAATATTCGGAAGCAAATGAAGCAGCAATGGATTCCTAAGTCTACCGAGCCAGATAATTCAAGTGATGGAATGGTCACTCAAGAAGTGAGTGACTCTACCATTTCCAATTAAGACTCATCAGGATAAGACCAGGACTGTATCTACAAAGCAATATCCTAAGCAGTCCTAGAATGAAAATATGATCAAATCAGTATTTCAGATACATCAGGATCATGGTCGGTACATGACCTTACCGAGCTCAGTCGGGTGCAATAAGGCTTCTTTCACCAAGTTGCACTTACCGAGCATGGTTGGTTCTTCTCTTACCGAGTTAAGGTCGGTTTAACCTATTTTCTTTTGGTCACCGAGTTGCGAAGTTTAAGCCGAGCTAGTGGATGACAGTCTGTCGATCGCAGCTACCTCCGTACTAAACATTAATGGAAAATTTTTCATCAAAAGGGCAGTTAGACCCCGAGTTGCATGTGTGAAACCTCTTCCATATGAGGTAAATATTGATAAAACAAGGGATATCATTGAAGCACTGGTAAATGAGCCAGTAGACCCAAGGCAACGGATTTTTGGTACTTATGATGAAGCAAAGGCCAGAATTGAACTGGAAATCAAAATTCCACAGGCCATCAGCAAAGGTAAGAGGAAAGTGGCCAAACTGAAAACTGCAATGGGTCCTCTTATGCTCACCGAGGAAAAAGGTGAAGATAAAGAAAGTGAAGAAGAAGAAGAAGGAGAAGAAGAATCAAAAAAAGAGCAACCGGCAAAGAAGAAAGGCAAGGTAATCATTACCAAGCCCAAGAAGCAGCCTACTGCAGTATTTACTCGAAGGACAAGAAAAGGTATTCAGGAACCTGTATTGGTCAAGCCTGCACCTACATTCGAGCAAAGGCTCAAATCATTGGAAGAAGGAGCTGGCATCACAAATTTCAAGGCATTGAAATTTGAGACAAGGACTGATGCAGAGAAAATGTAGATTGAGGAATTGGTACTTAACAAAATGGGAAAATGGAAATACTCCCCGGACCAGATTGCTCCTCATATCTCTAAAGAACTACTGGAGAGAGTACAGTCAAGATGGGAGTTAGCCACCAAGACGGTAAAAGATATATATGAGCAATCCCTGAAGAATTTTTGGCCTAGTCTCACTGGAGCAGAGGTAAAATCTGAATTGAAAACCTATGAAGGTAAAATGATGATCAGATTCCACACTTGTTTGATTTTGATCAAAGATATAGAGCATGTTGTAAATGATGCTACAAACATGTGGAAAAACATCTATCATCTACATAAGCCCAGTGTAGACCCAGTAGAAATAAAGGATGATGACAGCAACAGTAGCAGTGATGAATCAGATAGTGCTCCATCCATCACAGTTACACCAAGAGAGTTGCATGCAATGATGGAAGAGAAAGAGGAAGAGACAAAGAGGAAGAAGCTGAAGAGGAAGATAAGGAGGATGATCCGGTAAAAATTGCAGCAGCAGTTATTGCATCCCTTCCTCACTCCCCAGCTAAACCTGTGACATCATCAAGGTTGGAGTCAGCTTCAGCAGGTTCATCTACACCAGATTTACCATCTACACCTGCCATATCTCAGCTCCAGGTATCATCAATGGAAGTGACTACCACTTCATCTACCAAGTTGCATCCCTCTTCATCTACCGAGTTGGCCTCCTCGACTCCATCATCATCAGTTGGTATTGCTGTGAGTTCTCCAATTTTGACTACTCCAATTTGTTCTACAATTTTGTCGCCATCTACTTCAGGCACAGTGAGCTTAGATACTATATTACCGAGTGTATCACCATTTTTGGCCAGTACTCAAATTTTTGACCCTGTACATACTCCTATTGGCACTCAACCCTCAAGCATCCCAATTTTTACTGCTAGTCCTTCTGTCTCTACTGTTGTGTCTATTCCAAAGGTCAAACCAGTCATCTCAGAAGTCAAACAAAAGCAACCATTAAGACTTATGATCACTGGAAAGGAAATTCCTGAAGACATTGACTTGGACACAGAGATAGTAATTCCAAAGATTGACTTTGATAATGCTACCATTGAAGAAATGAGGTATGCTAGTCAACTTATTGAGAAAAAGGCTACTCAGATGTAGTTAAGATCGGAAAGGGATAAGGAATACAGGATAATTGAGGATGCCCGGAACATAATTACTGAGGCTATAGGTGTTGATGTTGATACTTCTCAACACATTTTGATTCAATTGGAAGAGGTAGTTAATAAATTCAATGAAGATGCCTCCGGACAAGAAAATTTGATTGAGCGTGCAGCAAAGAAATTTGATAATAAGGTGTTGGGGCACATTGCCTAGAACATTGCAATAAATCAGGTTGCATTAACCTCAGTTTTAGCAGATATGGAAAATTCTTTTAATAATGTAACATCTCTTTTTGCTAAGCTTTGTGATGTTACCGAGTACACTAAGGCAATAAGAGAGAAACTAAATAAAATTGATGAGGATCTAAAGGTGAGCACACGGAACTTGAAGCTTGACCCCAGTTCAAGCTCATCTCATCACCTCAGGATCAAATTTTTGTCAGAGAAGCAGGCAGAGCTGTTGAGAGAAGAGGCAAGGATCCGATCTACATTGATAGATATCCAAAACATGATCCTTCCCATCATGGATTCAATGCAGAAGCACATTGCACATTCAAAGACATTAATCCATGATAATAACCTCTCCATTGCAGACCATGTGATTGAACTTTCGGCTGAAGTTCAAGTAGCTCTTTCCACCTACAAAATTTTGCAAGAGAATTGGGATAAGACTCTCCAGCTTATTCTTCAAGTACATTTAGAGTTCATCTCTCATTTTGGTGTTTCTATATAAGTATATATATTCTTTTATTCTTTGGCATTATTGTCAAAAAGGGGGAGATTATTGTTGGATATGTATACTATGGGTGAATAAGTGTTTTCGAGAAATTGTACACAGGAAGAGATATACAGCTCATGTAAATACTGTATGAACATTCTATGGGGGAGTTGTATATAACAAAGCTATGTATATTCAGAATCAGTCATCAGCATGTCAAATAAATTTTGTCTCATAAGTGTTTTTGTCACTAATGCCAAAGGGGGAGATTGTTGGCATTATGATACATTTTTGTCATTAGTTACAACACTTATTGGATTCTGAATGCTTACCGAGCTCTCACCGGACATTCCTTTGTAAGCCAAGCTTTACCTAGTTCTCAGTGTTTACTGAGTGATCGAGGTGAACAAAGAAGTCAGTGTTTACCGAGTGATCGAGGTGAATAAAGCAGCCAGTGTTTACCGAGTGTTCGAGGTAAAGAAAGGAATCAGTTTTGACCGAAGTGAAGATGTACTTAGTATTGACCAAGAAATTCATGATAACCGAGCTCCTGAGGTTATCAAGGAAATTAATTTTACCGAGCTCAGACGGTTATCAAGGAAACTAACTATCATCGAGTCACAAGGTTCTATCGAGTGTTTCCTTTGATCACCGAGCTACAGTTCAGATAGAAGTGTTCACTGAGTGACATCTCTTCTACTGAGTCTCCAGTGGTTACCGAGTTCAAAACTACTCGAAGTGTTTAGTATGGACTGTGCCTTCACTTCTACCGAGTGCATGACGATGCCGAGTAACGCAGTGGACGCCGAGTATCAGAAGGACACCGAGTCAGTTCAGTGAACCCGAGTTTTTACCTTGGGCCAACTTTGTATAGAGATTTGCACTTGTTGTTTTGGCCGACCTTGCATGTATTGTTTATTTGGATAGTATATATATGCAATGTATTGTATCATTCAAATGTAATGGTAATGAATGAAAATGTGAAAGTGTGAAAGAAATACATGCGTGCGAAAGTATGTGTGCTGAGTTGTGAAGGTATTCAGCAAGGTCAAGTTTTGGAGCAGAAAAGTTTTATCTATCACATCAAGGTGAATCAGAGCATAGCAGATCTTATCAGCAATCAGTTGTAATCAGATCCACTGTTTCATTCTAACAGGTGAATCATTTTTTGTAAATCCTTTAACAAGGTAGACTTAACAGTCTTTTGTAAATCTCCTAACAGAGTGCATACTTTATTGTATGTTTGTAAATCCTCTAACAAGGTGGATCTAGCAATCCTTTGTGCTCCTAACAGGGCAGATCACCAGAAGTGGTCATTGTAAGCCTTAACCGGCCAACTTCATACTGCAGTAACGAAGCTTTGTGGGTTTCATCCCCACCCTAGTTTTACTTTCTATTTGGAAGGTTTCTGGGTCACCAAATCTGTGTGTTCAAGTGTTGCAAATGATTTTGTTTCATGCTTACAGTAGGTTACTTGGATGAATGGTGAATATATCAGTATGCAGTTTTATTGTTTGAAATTTTAAAAGATACTGATTCACCCCTCCCCTCTCAGTAACTTGTCATATCTTGAATATTTCCAACACATCACTCACCACACACCTATCAAGTCCCCAAGGGAACTTGGGTCAGCTGCCAAAAAATAGAAAAAGAAGGTGGAGTCGGACAAGGAATTGTGCGAGGAAAATTTTGTGGATTTAGAAGATGATGTGGAGTTGAATCAAAGGAAGGGGACTTCTAAGAAGAGAAAACTAGTTTGGAATGTCAAACTCCCTAAGCCAAAAAAGCAAGTTAAAGTGGTTATTTATTCTAATGACTACGAGGAGGAAGGGGATGAGATGGACACTGATGGTCAAAAGGAAGGGACCACTAAGGAAACACAATTGAAGAAAACCACAAGGAAAGTTAGAGTGAAAGGGGAACCTGGTGAGATCTCCCCTCTGGACTATATTAAGGACCAGTATGGTGATTCTTTTTCCCCTAGGGACAAGGATGTTACCACTCTATCTACTTAAAATGTTAGTAAGGATAAGGCTCCATCTCATGTGAAGGGAAGGAAAATCACCTGGAAAATATGTCTATGGAATCTGTGAGATTGAGGATTGCAAGGGAAACAACTAATCTGAAGGTTGGGAATCTAATCTGGGTAAGGTGGACCTCCAAACTCTTATTAATCCCTCATTGATCATTTTCAGTGATAACAACAAGGAGGAAGACATTGACCTTCTCAACAATGCCAAGAACAACCTTTTGATAACTTTAGTTCAATAAATGGATTTTTCATCAAATTCTTGACTTGAAGGATAGGATGACAAGTGTTGAGGAGTGGGTTGGTAGGAACAAGAATTAGGATACAACTAACTTGGATAACACCCCCACTAGCTCCTTTATTGATTTGGCTACCTTTGACTATAGACTAGATGCCCAGGTGATGGAGTTGAAAAATAAAGTCAATGGTATTGAAGGTATCCTCAAGAGTATAGCTAAACAAACTAATAAAATTCTCAAAGCCTCCAATGAACACATAAAGATTATAATCACTAAGATGGAGGGTATTCTCGATGAGAAAGTCATTGTTATGATCATTGATGACTCTGGACCTACGGTCAAGAAAAAAGAATGTATGGAAAGAAGGATCAAGGCCACTACAAAGAAAATTTCTATTGGGGCCTCTTATGAAATTAAATAGATCAAAGATGTAGTTTTTTAGATGGACAAGTCAGAGGAACAAGTAGCTGAGATGATAAGGAGAATGGGTTAATTCTCGATTATTGATCTCCCCTCTAGTTACTTCTGTCTTTTTGGTTTTCTGGGTGTTTAGTGTTGTCTTTTGGTGGCTAGCTTTCTTATGCTGGCTCTATCTTTTATGTGTTCTTGTCTATTGGGCTTTAATGTTTAATCTCTAGATCTTTTGTAAAGGGTTTCAAGGCCCCTTCAAAACATGTTTTCTTACTAATAAAACATTATGGTCCTAAAAACATAATTTAAATCTATGTCTGATGTTTCTAGGTCAATGTATCCCCACTCAACACTGAACTCCCAATTTTATTCTATATTCAAAATATTGATTCCTTTATATACCTTCTTTATAGATTTATAACTTTTGTCTACACTCATATTTTGAAAGTTTTTGTGCACCTTACAAACCCATTAATTTCTCATCTCTGGACCTATATCTATCATTCAATTCACACCCTATGCATAGTCATTTTAAAATTAAACAAGGTCTTCTGACTCAACATTTTATCAAACCTCTTTTAATCATATTTGAGGTTAATCCAAGTAGAATCACTATCCTTTAATGCAGTCAAGAAGAGGGAAATAAGTCTAGTTCCTAGTTTGCATAAGCTAGTGATTGTACACCCTATTCATTCTTCACCAACATTACACAATATCCATTATGCTTATCCAATATAGAGAGCCTTGATAGGTTTTAGGATAGGCATATGAAGGATGTATATAGAAAGTGAGTTAAATTCAAAATATATAGGAATTGTGGATTTGGATTAGTTGATCAAAGCTAACTATTGCTTTAAAGATAAGACATTTTATAATATATGGTTAATCATAGCTTCAATAGTTGAATTAGATTGAGAATACTTTGATTGTGATGGAGCATTAGAATATGTATCATTATGCTATGTGAGTAAAAGAGATGGTTGAGAAACAAATAAAAGGGTTATTGTAGGTGGTACATAACCATCTTTATGTATAGGAATCCAACAACTGTTAACATGTGTAGCATTAGCATTTTGTATAGTATTCATGATGAAATATGTATATGTAGGCACATTTAGAGGAGATATAGGAATAGACATAAAAATATCAAAATGATTTTAAGGATTTTAATATCCAAGCGCCTTAACATAACTAGTCACCTTCATAGTTTTGACATCCTATATGCGAGAAAAACACATAAAAATCCCATATCATTTTCATAATCTTGAATCAAACTCCTTAAAAATTTAATAAAGGGGATTGCCCCTTTCCTTGTGTATTCTTGAATCACAATTTTTTGAAGAATTTTCAATTTATTGTCAAGATTTATTTACTATATAGTAGATAATTGAGTAGAGGGATTATCTTCATTATCATAAGTATTAGGAGAGGAATTCTCATAAATATTAGACATTCTAGGTGCTATATTAGGGGAATATGTTTTACCCAAGATACAAGGGGATACTTTTCCTAACTAAAACTTAATACCCTTAGTGTTTAAACCTTGCGAAGTCAATAGTTTATAACTTATTCTCATTAAATTTTAGATTTGAGAAAATAGGCAATGAAGCTCATGCACAAGAAAGAAAAAGATAAGATATGTGATTTATGCACTTCTATAATAATTGTGGATGAAAAATAATAAAATGAGTGTTCAAACAATGTAATTTAGCAATGAGATGAAAAATAAACAACTTATGTATTAATCATAGCACATAAGAAATACAATTAAAATCAAATCCAACCATTCATATCATAAATATAAAGCAAGAAACATCAAGTTCACCAAAATAAAATGGTGGTAAACAAGGATCAATAGCCTAAACATGAAGACTAGTGGTCAAACCCGCACCAACCAACCTTTTCATTGCCACAATTTCAAACCAATTGAAGTGGATTAGGGGTGGACACAAATGAAATGAGCTGTTGAATTATGTTTTTTTTATTGGTGCAACTAGACAAAATTCAACAATAACTATGTCAAAATATGTGAAAAAATACAATATTTAGTATAAAACCAAGCAAATTTTTTTATATGTTAACTTTTAATACAAATCTTAAAATAGAAATCAAGAGAAACTTGCAGTCACTAAATTTGAGCTCAAAATGAATGGACACTATCAATGGGTGATGTAGTCATATCAATATTAGAAGTTGATATCATGATGAAACTTGGACTCCCGATGCCACTATTATTGTTCCTGCGAAGTATCAAAAATAATGTGTACAACAATTTTGGTAACTATAAAGTATGTCAACAATTG